>JAVKLF010000064.1:2230156-2250483 GCA_034783495.1 Millerichthys robustus | reverse complement strand
CACACACACACACACACACACACACACACACACACACACACACACACACACACACACACACACACACACACTTTGTTGGTGTGTGTGAGGGTGTGTCATCACTTATGTCCCTACCTGTCTGCTCACCGGGGACAGTCCTCATCCTCACCACCACCGCTCAGCGCCGTCACCACCGCGGTGAGCGCACGGGGGTCCAGCAGGAGTGGAGGGGGCTGTCTCTCTGTCCTTTTTAAACATGTTTCGAAAACCATGGATGTCTAGTTACCATGTCAACCACGAGCAGCCCTGTGGACAAGGTAAGGCCTGTGGGTGACCCAAGATCGGTCCGGTTTAGAAAGAACAAGTTTCCAGTGTAAAGTGTTGCTGAGGCATTCAGGTTTATGTTGTATTGTGATTGAAATAAGAAATAGCTGACCATCCGGTCAAATGATTTCATGTATTTTAAAGATTTTTGGGATGCTATATGCTAATTTATCCAGAAGGTTTTACTATAAGTCGGTACACAAAGCTGCTCTTCCGTAACGCCCTTTAAACATAAATTAAACAGGTTCATGTTTTAAAGCTGTGCTCCAGTCAGCTCAGGGAGTCTGTTTTTGCACTTCTTGATATGTTTTTAGAAACTCTTTCTCGCCACTACTCAGACTTTTAGGTTGTCGGGAGTGTCAGTTGCTTTCTAGTCCCAACAGCCCCGAGCCTCGCACCGTTTTGTTCTGTTGGCAAGCTGCAGGCGTTTCCAGGGAAAGTCAAACTGACATCTGTACAAGGGGCTTTCCACCAGAGGAACTATGTTTAGCTGCATGCGCTCACACCTCCAGAAGGTTCTCACAGGCTACAATAAAATGTATTGATGGTGGAATTCAGAGGAAAAACTAATGCAAATGATTTGACATTCACTGCAGGTAGATATGTAGATTTAGGAGCAGAATGAACGAAATGCAGGCGTTAGAGAAATAAAACTCAAAGGTGTTTCTCTGACGGTGAGTGTGGAACAAAGTGTTGGATTTGACCGAGCTGTCAGCTTCGTGCTTGTTGGGGCTCAGCTTCTCTCATCACACATTTCTACATGTCTGTGCTGCTGAAGCTTTCAGAGTTTTGCCACTCACTCACTGGAGGCCAAAATTAGTCCGAGGAGCTCTGGAGGCGTCTGGAGCAGAAATACGATCCATCTCTCTGCTGTGACATAGGAGTGAAAGGGTCAGCTATCAGCTGGGAACATGTTTTATGTCTGTTCCTCATAACATCTGAACGTCCATGAAGAACTGAACAGCACATGTTGTGTGCTTAATGACAGCAGCTCCTCTTGTTTTGCTGTTTTAATAAAACTGTTTGTGTCGTTGTTGTTGACTATTTTACTAAATGTTAGGCTGTAAGTCATTTAATTACATGACACAGAAATGCGTGACCATGAAATTAAACACTGTATATTTTTTATTGCTTTATTTGTGCTGGAAAAGAGTTGATTTATGACTTGTGCTGCTTTTTTGTGGAGCTTCAATAGAATTTACAATATTGTAGAAAACCTTGACAGGAGTTTGAAAAAAATAAACTGTATTAAATTAAAAAAACATAGGGTTACATGCTATTTTAGGAAGTGATGACTGTATAAAACACAGCTTAAAAGGTTTTTGCACCTGTGTGTATATGAGACTTAAAAATAATTGGATTAGATATGATCTTTTGTGGAACTAGTGGTTTGTGTTTGATATTTGCAATTTGTATTTTAGTGCCAAATGGAAATAAGAGGAGAAACAGAAAATGAAAGCCAATTCAGTAGTTTAAATGTCAGTCTTGATAAGGTGCATGTTTATTTCAAATAAAACATACTTTTGTCTTGTTTCTTATAGAATTTGAACCCAAACTTTCCACCTCAACATCATTACCAACAGAAACATTAAGGTGAGTGAGAAAATGTCTTTTATTTTGGACTTCTTATCAGACACACGTTAGAAATTCAAAACAGAGAGAAATTATTTTGATTTTGAATTAAATCATGGGATTAAACTGTCCTAACAGGCAACATGAAATGGACCAACAGAAGTTGCTGTTTACATATCATTCAACTTACAGTTTGGAAAACAAATCTGGAAAAAATGAATCCAGGGCTCTTATTAACAACTTTCTTTGAAAGCTTTAGAAAAGAACTGGGGTGAGTTGTTGATCCTGACCTGAGTGATGCTGCCTCACCTTAACTTCCTGTTTCCACTGACAGGATTTATTGACTTAATTCCTAATTTAGATCTTGATAGAAGCAACACCAGCTGAACTTCACCTTTAACCACGTACCTACTGTCACCTCTCTATCACAAGCCAATGAATTATCTAAAAACAACGTAGATCTTTCTACATTACTGGATTACTGGAGCACATTTTAAAAGACTATTTGAACTAACAAAAGATGTGAAACATTCATGTTTTTGATTAGATTCTGTTTTCATTTAAGCTTTCAGACTGACTTCTCCTTGAAAGACAGGACCGCTTTGGTCAAGAGTGTTTCAGATACAGATGCCAAACTTCTGGTCGTCCTTCCCAAGGGTGCGCGACAATAACGTAGACTAAAACAAATAACTACTTTTTAGCTGCTTTTTATTGACTCTGAAACTTTCCTGTTTTGGTTTTCAGTGTCGGAACTGAAACAATTCTTTGAAAGAGGCATAACCAAGGATTCTGGAATGAACAGGTACACTTGGTTTAGATTCAAACGTGTTTGTATCATTTGTGTTTTCTGTTGCTAACTCCAACTTTTACGTCTGATAGAAAGGAGAGGATAGCTCGACGACTTGAGGCAATGGAAAGTGATGTGCCACCCGCTCTGGTGCCTGGTGGTTTTGTGTCCAACAGGATGCTGGAGGAGGATTCGCCGCGGTACACCCGCGCCTCAGACCCCTGTGAGCCTCGGGGGATGGGTAAGCATTACATTCTGCACAGCAAAAAAGGATTTAAATCCAAGTCAACACATTTCATTTAGTAATCCAGATGATTCTTTTATTTTACACTCAAAAAACAGATGGGTTAGATTTACTAATTAAATTATGTCAACTATTTCTACTCAACTAAACTGAGTGAATGTAAAGCAATTATTACTTTACTTTAAAAGCAAATGTGAAGTAAATGTAAACATTATATTATAAACCTTTCTGTAATTTATTAAATAGGCTATTATTGTCTACTTTTTGGCGGCAGGTGCTAATGTCGTTGTCGTTTTTCCATTGCTCACCACAGTGAGGCGCTACAGTCGAGAGGACATGGAGCCACCACAGAAGAAAGTGTTGGTTCCGGACAGATCAACTCAGGTTAAAGGTGGTGTTGGTTCTGGTCGCCCAGAGCCGGTTGTAGTTTACGTGGACCCAGTAACATTGTCCACCACCTCAACGCCCACATCCGGTCCTGCAGAGTCCGCCAGCCTCACATCCAAAGCTGAACGCATCGCCCGCTACAAAGCTGAGCGCCGCCGCCAGCTGTCGGAACGTTATGGCATCCTCCTGGATCAGGAGGCGGATACAGATTACACGCCCCGCTACCGGTCCAAAAGGGACGCAGAGACCGCTGACCGACAAACCGCTGCCAGGCGAGACAGAACAGAAACACAGGCTCAAGGACGAGACCCGAAGATACCGTACCGCGCCGGGGTGGGCAGGGTTTACATGACAACACACCCAGATCCCGCACCTGCTGACACAGTCAGCCCCGCCCACTCACATCAAGCCCCTCCCACATCTCAAGAAAGGCCTAACAGGTTCTCCGAGCGGGAGAGAGCAATGAACGTGGAGAACTATCGCAGAGGTGGAGCTCCGGATCGCTCGGTCACATCTAGATCCAGGATGCAGGAGCAGCCTCAACATAAACAGCACCTCCAGGATCCAAGCCCTGCCTCCAGCAGAGAATACAGCCTCGCAGCCATGCAAAGCTCTCCTCGCACCGCCCGCCGAGCATCCCTACCCTCCACACGCTTTGGCATCTCACCTGGAGATCTGTTTATAGAGCAGCAGGCCCAGAGCATCCTCAACAGGCAGGGGTGAGTGTAGAAAATCTGCCACACTTGTGTGTGTTTTTTTATTTGTTTTTGATCCGTTAACTGCCCACATAGGTATTTCTTATCAAACTAGTGAAACACAATTCTTAAAAAAGTTGTCTAAAATGTAAATGAAAACAAAGTGTGAGTTTACAAATCTTCAGATTATAACCCCATATTTTATTCACAATAAAAAATATTAAACTTATCAATTGTTGAACCTAGGAATTTCTATGTTTTAGGGTAAAAAAAACTAAGGTTATTTTAAATTTGAAGGCAACAACATATTTCAAAAGAATTAGAATTACCTTGCTGTTTCTGCTCCAGAGTCCTGAGACCTTTTCAGGCTGTAGATCTATCTTTGTTTTTGTTGTCCTCCAGTTTCACACAGAAATTAACTTTGGGAAATTTATTGTGCAAAAGTTCCAGGTCAAGAGGTTTAATGGTGAAGCTATGATACGGCTAATTTTCCCTCCTGAGTCAGGAGACAAATCTAATGAATGAGTCAAGCTGCATCTCTGAAAAAAGTTGGGATTTTGAGTAAACAAGTCCAGGAATCTGTGATGAGATGGTTTTAAGTTTCCCTCGGGGGTCTTACCTTGTCCCCCTGTAGCCTGGCTGCCTTGTCAAAGAGCGACCGGTGTCTGAACACAGACTCAGACAGTGACTCTCAGACAGACTCCAGCTGGCCTTTCAGGTACGCTCATCATGCAGAACTGTGAGTGTGAGAATCCATCACCGACCTGAGGTCCACTGGGTACATGTGTTTTAAACCGGGACCGTTCAGAACACTCAGTCCAAACCACACAAACTGAGATGTTCTTTAAATCTCACAAAACTAAAGCAAAAGGTTCTAGTTGTACTAGAAGTTTTTAAAACTTTGCTTCAGCCTTATTCTGAAAACCCAAACATTTTAGAACATGTTCCTGGTGGACAAATGGCTAATTCTTTCTAATAAACCAGTTTCACAATTATTTATCATAATATTCCATTCAGTATAGAGCCCTATTTAACTGTGTGCTGTTCACGTTTTCATCTCTCTGAACTCACAAACTTTCTTTTTCATCTTTGTCAAATAATTTTTCTAACACAGGATCATTTGTTCTTTTACTTTGAAATATTGTGTTCCTTTAGTAAAACCTCAGGTCCTGTCCACGCTGACATAAATACTGTTTTGTTGCAGTTTTCTTCCACATGCAAATTACATTTTTGGTAAAAAATATGGAAATGTTTAAGAATACAGTACATTTGAGCCTTAAAGAATTTTATGAAAACTAAAAATGTATTTATTTAAGGGAATGGTGTGGACAGAGATGTGAACGTTCAGAGTTCTAAGAAACAAACCTCCTTGACCTGGTTGATGTTTCATCTATTGTTTCTAAAACTATCCAGAACACTAAAACTGCGGTACATAATATCATTTGTTAAAGCTGTGTGTGTTTCATGAACAGCTGACAGGTTTTAGAGTTGATGGGGTGACAACATTACTCGGCTCCGGACCCTCGTCGGTCCACTCAGCACTCGTGTAGCAAAGCTGCCCTCACATGGACCCTGTTTTAAGTTTTCAAAAATAGCTGTCTTTTCACAGAAAGTGAACTTCATCAGTGCAATGTTTAAAGCATTAATGTAATAGTCCACTGTGGGCCACCAGCGGTAACTTTTCCTTGTGATCTTATCAGCTGAATACTCTAGCGTGAAGCATGAGTGCTGTTCAAGCACTCAGTGCCATTTCAGATAAAGCCGATGTCCATCAACTTTGCCTGGCTTAGCGGTGTACAATGAGATTAGAGCAGCCTTTGACTACCAGAGGTCATGAGGTTAGAGATGAAAATAGTTGGACTTACTCAAACCTGAAGCTCGTGGCATGCAGCTACTTGATCTTGCTGTACCAGAGCAGGATTTAGGAGCTGAAGTTGGTCTCATGAGGGTCTAATGTTGCAGACTTTTCTTTCATACGTTTCATAATGTGCAGTAGGATTTAGTGAGATTTTAAATATGCTTGCATAAAACTGAAATTAAGAACATTTGTTGCATATTTTAGCTCTGCGTGTTAATGTTTCTCTGACTGTCAGATAAATCAGCACAGAGCTGAGTGTTGTTTGGATATAACGTTCTAACTCAGAAGTCCACATTCAGACGTGAAAAATAAGGTCCAGGGGCCAAAAGTGACCATTGGACCTTCTCCACCCGGCTGTCTTCATGTCTTAGAATATAAAAGTGCAGTAATTTGCAGATGAAACACTACTCAATGCATTGTCTAAATTCGAAATTCTGTTCATCTAAATCTAGTGTTTTTTGACCAAAATTCTTCTCTAGTTTTATTTTCCAGGTTTTGTAAGGGTGTTTTGTCAGAACAGAACCACGGTGAGGACGTGAGCTTTTAAAATCTAAATTTTTCTTTCTTTCATCTAAAGTTTGATGTTTGATATTTGAGTTTGCAGGCAGTCTGTATGACGTGCCAGGTGTGTATCATTTTATATAAAAAATAATACAATTTGAACACATTTCTTTTGAGAATCACCAAAATAACATTTTGCCCTCTTAAGGTTGGAGTTTGTGTGAGTTGTGTTGTGAGTTCAGACAGTGTCGTAAGTCTTTGTGATGGGGTAGATTCTTAGTGTCTCGTGTGCCTTTTCTTTCTCCAAGAATTCGGGTAAGGGAACGATTGTCCCGGGACGAGACACTCCAGAAGCCCCCTGACCAAAGTCCAGACAGGCAGCAGGCGAACAGACGTCACAGTCATGGCAGCGGTGCTCAGTATGCCACACAGCACTCAGAATACCCCCAACACAGGACTGTCCACCAGCCTCAGCCCAGTCCCGGTCACCATCCTGCTCCCACAACCTCTGAGCACCAACTCTCTGGCCCTACTATGGTTGCTCCATCAACTGCCAAACCATCTGGACCCCCAGAGGTTCAACCACGAAGAAAAGTGAGTGCCGACCAAATGTTTGCAGCACACAGGGAAGCAAGACTCGAGGCAAGGCAGGTCCTAAAAGAAGAAGCCCACACAGAGGGTCTGCTGAAGAGCAGGAAAGCTGTGCTGCCCTCAGAGATTCGGAAAAGGGAGAAGAGTTTGGACGATCCTCACAGAGAGCAGCATGAAGACATGGACTTCCAAAACCTCAGTCCAGAGCAGAGGAGGAGAAGTCACGGAGAGGAGGACTGGGATCGAGAGCAGCCAAGGGAGAGGGGGAGGGAAAGAACTGTTCAGAGGATCAGAGAAAAAGGAAGAGAACATCTCTCCAGTCAGAACGGCCAAGAGGAGAGAACTGTTAGATCTTTGCAGCCTTCTCATACTTCCGTGCTCCAGCAGCAAAGGCTGGATCAGTCTATACAGCCCATTTACCATCAAGAGCCCAGAATGAAGCAACATGAGCCCCCAGTGCAACAACAGTATGAAATCAGAAGAACCGAACATGCAGCTCAAGTTCAGCAAGAACCTCCAAGGCAACATCATCACTCGAGACTGCCCCAAGAAAACCAGAGACCATCTCAAGAAAGGCAAGAGTATGACTGGCGAACAAATAAGGCCCCGGGCAAACAGCAAGTCTCCCAAATAAAACACCAGGAACCTCAGTATGAACAATCGCAGCAGCAGCAACACGCGCCGTCACAACACCTGAGGTTTGACTCAGTTGCCTACCTTCAGAAGGGCTCCTCTTTGCCTCAGGCCAAACACAGAAACATGGACACAAGTGGAGGGCCCAAACCCAAGATTCGAACCCGCTCCATGTCAGACATCGGTCTAAGCCAACACACTGCCATGTATCGTGCTGAGAGGCAGGGGGCTGGCAGAGAGGCACCCAGGATGGTCCCCCCACCAGGAGTGACTGATGGGGAGACGGGGACCCTGGATACAAGGGTGTCAGTGGCACAGCTGCGACACTCTTACCTGGAGAATGCCAACAGGAAGCCGGAGCTGTAGGTTCACCTGCATGGGCTCTGTGTTGCGAAGCTTAATAACTGACTGATAGAGCTTTAATGATCTGTTCCTACTAAGTAACGTACTGAAGTCCACAGTCATAATGATGATGCATGAAATGTGTCTGTAGGTTTTGATCAAGTTGTTGTTGGATGGTTTGCTGATGCATGTTTTTATAAATTATTTGCTCTTCATAGTAAGATGTTGTGTGAAGCCTTGTGTGGAGTATTATTTTGCTTCATTTTTTAAAAAAATATATTTTTCTGCATTTTTTGCAATCTAACAACTTCAGCACACATTGGATCATTTTGGTCATTCGTCAGAATGTTCAGCTCTCAGTTTCAAATTGGGTGCTATAGCTTTGTGGGTTTAAAACATTTTTTTTTAAACTTTTATTGTACTTTTCACAATATTTAAATTTTTTCAGAAATATTTTCTACATAAAAATATATAAAGATTTCTTTTTATTCTTTTCAAAAACCTAGTTTTTTTTGTAACTACTTATTTTTTTAGCTTTTTTTCTACTTTTACCTTTTAGCTAGACTTTTGCTATTAAGCTTTTTGTTACTTTTGGCTTTTAGCCTACCTTTTGCTATTTTATAGCTAGAGTTTTGCTTATTTTAGCGAGTGCTTTGGTCATTTTAGCCTTTAGCTTTAGTACTTCACGTCTGTTCGTTTTTCTTCTGCATCTTTTAGCTTGCGTTCAGCTACTTTGGTTAAAGACTCATATGAGCAATTCCTCAGTAAAAATATCTTTACTACACATTAACTTCTACTTTATTTTTGTGTGCTTTTTCTAATCTGTTTTTAAAAATCCACCACCTGAAAAGTGAGGCAACTAAAGCAGACGACCCAGTTAAGGAGGCGGATCCGACTAGCGGCACTGGTTTGAATGGCGGGACTCGGAGACCTCGCCGTTACATCACTCCAGGTGACAGTCGCCTGTCGGAGAGGTTCAGGACTCAGCCCATCACTTCTGCAGAGCGTTTAGAGTCTGATAGGTAAGTTCTGCTGATCTATGGAGCTTTTAGATGAACATAATGCGGTTTCTCAAGAATTCTGGTACTGAAGCTTGATGACAATGTTTCCCTCAGGTCACGTTTAAGCCCACCACAACTACAAGATGCTGAAGGTAACTACCTCAATCATCTCAATCTGGAAAAAGTTTCAAATTGACAGTCACGGCCATCCAGTTAGTTTGACTTGGTGCCTTGTGCCAGGTAGCTCCTCTATTGGTGCAGAAAACCTGGAATGAACATCGCTGGGTTTAAAAGTTTTCATACCTGACACTCTTGTTCTAAAGTCTTGTAAAGAAAAAAAGTTAGAAGAGGGGTGATTATGTGTTAGCAATTTTGAAATAAAAACCACAAAATATCACTATCTCCTATATGCACAGGACTTTAAAACAAAATAGTTTCTTTTTTTACCAGCAGATGAAGAAAAACTGGATGAAAAGGCCAAGATGAGTGTGGCTGCAAAGAGGTCTCTCTTCAGGGTATGTATGTATATATAAATGTTTTAATTTACATATCTTTCATTCAAGCACTTCCAATCCTCAACATCATCAAAAACCTCAGAAACAAAGGATGGATCTTCTATCACCTTATATCACACCAGCAGCTTAATATTGTACTTTAAATACAAATAACATAATAATAATAATGTTTGTGTTTTTTAACGTCCTGTTTTACTGTCATGGCTAACAGGAACAGATTTCTGACACGTTATTTGTTCTAGGAGTTGGAAAAAACATCAGAAGGTGGCGTTCCCAAACCTCGCTCTCGAAATGCTGCCATAGAACGACGTCTGAAAAGAGTTCAGGACCGCGCGCACACACAGCCTGTCACCAACAGAGAGGTGGTCAGTGCTTCAAGGTGAATATTGTGCTCAGACTTTAGAACTGCACTTACTCTACGCTGTTCAGACGGTTGTATTCTTTTTTTCTGTCTTCACTTTGAAGTGATCCCACCTCATCGTCACAAGCTGAAGGCTTTGACGTGGAGTCAGTCTGCAGCCCAGCAGCTGCCGGCACCAGTGTGACCAGCTACAGGTGTGCTGATTTGTTATGAGTTCCTGTTCATTGGCCAGGAGTTGCCTAATGTGATGAACTGTCAGAATTTGAACCACTTAAACCCCACTGCATGTTGTGTCTTCTTTGTTTACCAGGTTTTACTTTGCACACTGCAGGGAGATTAATATAACTCAAGTGCTTTATTTGATAATCTGACACACAGTCTGCGTGCTGATCTGCTTACGTCTCTGCTGCTGCGTCTCTAATTTCTTACAGTCAGGTGTTTACAACATGTTTCCTACTTAGACATTTAGGAGAGGAATATATTAGAAACTATATTCAAGGAAAAGCATTTATTTTTGCTAAATACAGTGTGACTGCTGAATGACTGCTGAAGAAGCTGAAGAGGAAAGATGAGAATAAAAGAGAACAAAACGCTAGCTAAAAGTTGCAAAGCACTAGCAGAAGACATACAAAAGCCAAAAACAATAATGAGTAAAACTAATTCAATATTTACAAAGAAAACTGACAGGTAACATTCAGGGTTTTCACATTCTTTATTAATGCTTGGATATGTTTGAAATATCAGAAACTGTTCATGTGTGGGAAAACATGAACAGCTGTTACAAATATGTTTGATGTTTAGGCAAATCAAAGATACACATCTGTGTTTTTCCCACTGACATCCCCCACAGCGTACCGGCCTCCTCTCAGACGGCCTCAACTGTCCAAGAACACAAGGCAGAAGCCTCAGATCACCAGAAGTCGGGTCAGGCTCTCAGTGCTGGAGGACACAGTGACGGTCGGGACCCTGTCCCAGACGAGCCGGACATTTCCTCGCTCAGTTTGTCTGAGAAGATGGCCCTCTTCAACCGCCTTGCCCACACCTCTGCCACACCAGCGGAGGGGTCTCGAGGGGACACCAGGCAGCGCAGAGCCAACTCCCGCTTTCAGACGCAGCCCATCACCCAGGGAGAGGTGGAGCAGGTACAGGAAATGTTTGTTTACAAGGAAATCTCCTTAATGTGAAATGTCCTCTGCTGCTAATTAATTATGACAGAAAAGATTAAAAGTGAGTAAACAACAGTTTTACGCAGGTTAAACGATAAAAGCTGCAGATATAGCAGAAAATCCACAATGAGACTAAACAACATGAAACATTATAACATTTTCTGAAACTTTTATTGACTAAAATGAATCTTGGATCTGTAATTGCGTTAATTCGACAGACTTCTCCACAAAAAAACATTCTTTATTAAAAGCATTAAAACATGTTTTATGAAACGCTGTCTCCACCATTTTGCCCAGCTGTTAGTCATGTTCAGTAACTGGTGTCCACACAGGAAGCTGAGACACCAGTAACCTCTGCTGTCTGTAACGGTGACTTAGACGCCAATCAGGGAGAACACGTAAGACATCCCCCACCCCCCACCCCCTGCTGCCTTATCCTGGTTCCAGCTCTGTTTTGGTCTGATTGGTCCTGCTAGTGACTGATTGTGTCTTTCTCTGATAGATGTTTTTATTTGAAATAAATTGTGCTAAATGCAGCACGTAATGAAAGGTTCAGACCAGGGGCGTCCAATCATGGTTCTTGAGGGCCTACTATCCTGCATGTGATGGTTTCTCTGCAAACAGATTCTGCAGAACTTGAGGAGTTAAGCCGATCACTGAATCAGGAGTGTTGGACCAAAGAAACAAGTAAAACATGCAGGTTAGCGGTCCTCCAGGACCAGGAATGGACACCCCAGATTTAGACTGTTCTCTCCGTTTTGTCGGTAGCTGCTTCTGTAGCATGCCTGTTTGGTGCACAGCAAGCATGGGACACGTGAATGTGATCAATAGTTTGTTGTTGAAGAACTAACAAGAACTATTTAGTATCTGGAAGGGGAGTACCTGAGTAGAATCAGCGTTGATATCGACTGGATGTGGAATGTTTGAGTGTTTTACAGGTGGCTGCATATTGCATAAATAAGCTTTTTAAAATGTATTTTAATGTCAGAAAGTCTCTTTATTTTGTGTTTCGTGACTCACAATGGGGTCCTGACCCGGACCTTGAGAACTATTGTTTTACAACACCCACACATCCCTCTGATCATCCTGCATTCCTGGTTCAAATATATTATTCTAACTGGGTCCTTGCTTTCAGCTGAAAAATGAAGGCGAGATCAAACTGGAGCCGTTGTCAGTGTCCCTGGTTCGATCCGTGGCGGCCATCACCTCACAGGCTTCTGTTACCACGGTAACAATTGCACCACCCAGCAGCTGCATCAATGAGAGTTTTCCTCCGGGGAAGTCCACTGCCACGCCACACATCCCTGCCCAACAACAGGCTTCCAGCAGCGCAAACATCCACCAGGAGAGGGCGCCAAAGTACTTCTCCCTGACCCAGGGGGGCCTCCCTGAGCCTGAGCTCATTTCCTCCCCTCTCGTCCCTGAGAGGAGCCCAGAGAGAGGGGCTCCCACCTCGTCCTCCTTCAGTCTCAAACAGCAGGAGGAGGAAGAAGGCTGGAGAGAGCAGCAAGAGGAGGTGGAGGATGTGGGGTGGAGGCAGGAGGGAGGGGCTACACTTCACTTCTCTGACAGGCACAGGGAGGACAGGCTGCAGCATCCTCAGCTCTCCACCGAGTTCTCTTTGAGAAAGGGGGAGCTAGAACCTTTGCCTGGCAGGGGGGCCACAGACTCTCAGGAGGGAAGGGATAAAGGAGAGGAGGGAGGAGGAAGAGGAAAAAGAGGCCACCTGAGAGAGGCTGCAGCAGCTTCCAGCTCCTCCACACAAGAGCTGAAGGGGAGCAGTGGCCAGAGCCAGGGAGGCGTCTCAGGTAAGAGGCATCTCTACAAAAACACAAGGAGGAGTATGTGTGTGTGTGTGTGTGTGTGTGGAGGGGTTTAAAATATTTGGAACATCTAAGATTTGAGAAAAAGAGGTGACAATAAAATAAAAAAGGCAGGGAGAAAGTGACAAAGAGAAAAGCACAGTAACAGAGAGCTGTTCTCATTCTCCTCATTGTCTTCTGCAGCGAGCTCCCACGCATGACTGCTTTCTGCCGGCAGTATTCACTCACACACGCACGCACGCACGCACGCACGCACGCACACACACACACACACACACACACACACACACACACACACTTGTCCCAGCTGGGAGTGTTTGATTTGCCTGATACATGGAGGCTGCATCTCATTAGCATATTTTTCCATGTATGTTCCTCGTGGAGCTCTTTGTCAGGGGGGGAGGAAGCCCTTCCCCTCAAATGATGTCTGACTCTCCAGTAGATTGTTCTCCTCTCATTCTGTCGTGAGCCAGAAAAGGGCTGTGGTCGCTTTGTGCCACGTTACCCTTGTGGGCTACACGCTACAGTAAAATGAAATGGACCTGACCTGTTTAAATGTGCTAATGCAGAATGTGTCCAGGGCTGGACCACCTCCCAGACATGCACACAGCAAGCACTGAAACAGGGCAGGACAGCTGATGTGCACTTCAGGTGGAATTGGAACAATGTTGGCCCTTCTGTCTGCACCTTACGGTTAAAACTACAACCAGTGTGTTTAAAGTTTTCCTTGTCAGGTCAAACAGAGCTTTCCCAAATCTAAGATTTGGACCAGTTCAGTTCCCGTGCCTGTCTACGGTCCATGAGCTGAGTGTTGACGTCTAATCCAGGCCTGTAGGGCGGTTCTGCAGAGTGTTGTTGAAATACTTACAACGAGCTCTGGTCCTTTGAAGTGGGCTCTAATAGCAGCTTGGCTATCTGTTAGTATGAACATTTCTTTCTGTGTATACTGAAAGTCTTTGAGAGGTACCACACACTGGTGGATTATATATATCTGCTCCAGATACAGTTGTTAAACTGGTGGGTATCTCTCTCACTATAGTTGTACATAATCAGCCCCCCTGCACCTTCTGACCCCTTCAGAAGGGATCAATCTGTCAAACAGTAGAAATGATTTGCTTCTCTTTGCCAGGTTTGGGCAGAAAGACAATTTTTGCAGTCCTGGTACACAGCCGTTCGCTAAACGAGCAACAAATATTCTAGTTATTGTGTCCAGAAGCAGTTCTAGTGGTTCAGTCCTAACATTAGTGTTCCTTATTCAACCGGGTCAGAACCTTTAATGACTCAATGACATCAAGAAATCTTGCAATAACTCATATATTTCAGGAGAAAAAAACTGTTACCAAAATGGTTCTGAAGGGCAAAATTATATCAAAAAAAGAAAAGCTATACACTATAAGGGGTTTGTTTTGGGAAAACAACCAATCAAACAAAAACAAAATATTCAAGAAAACAAACAAAAAATGCTGTCATGTTTTAGAAAATATAAAACAGACAAAAATGTTTTATGAATATTAGTATGTGAACATTATTTGACAGATTTAAACATTCTGATAAGAAATGATGTCGTAACGTGTTTCTTTTCAGATTTACCCAATCATCCAGCGCCGCTGAAGCCGCTGATAGCGAAAGTATCATCTCGGGCAGTGTCTTACATTTCAAGTGGCCAACAGCGTCCCACCGTCGTCCAACCTCCTCCGACCCTCCCCAAACCCCCGTTATACATCCAGCCATCATCATACTCGCAGCCCCCACCAACGTACCCCAAATCCTTCACCCATTCAGCTCAGACCCTGTCCAGACCTCAGGGGTTCACCCAGTCTGTCCCCAAGCCTTACCTCCACACGGCCCCCCAGCCTCAGTCCAAACCCCAGGTGCCGCCTCAGACGCCCCCCAAACCCCAGTCTTTCCCTCAGGCCCTCAACAAGCCTCAGTCCTCCCACCTGGACTCCTTTGAGGACCTCAGCAGGAACAGCACCCATTCTGGAGACCTGCTGTCCCCCACTGGGTCCGGAGAACAACTGTCTGACGGCATGTCCACCAAACAGATGTCCATCAAGGAGAGGTGAGAGACACTTCAGCGTTACCATCGTGTTTATAACTCTGGATTCATGTTGGCCTTTGGTGGCAGGTGACAATTAAAACCTCTTTTTGTTATATAAAATGGAAGAAAGTGGTGATTCTTCTTGATCCAAACCCAATCCAGAACCTTACAAATTACACTCTAATTCAGATTTTTAAAGCAAAAATCAAAGCATCACAATTTTATATTTTTCCTGCCTCGTCTTTCTATATATATATATATATATATATATATATATATATATATATGTATAAACTGATGGGATCCTCTGAGGTTTAACACATCCCTCAGATTGCCCTCATTTCTGCCCTGTCCACGCTCAAACAGCAGCCGTGATGACACACTTTCCTTCAGCCCTCTGCCATCTGCTATCAGCTCTTATCTTTATAAATCTTTAGTTTGCAAATTCTTTTTTATCGTTTCACATTCACATGATTTTATTGGTGGTTTCACAGTAAAAGAAATTAATTTACTGCATAAATGAAATATTACATTTGCCAATCAGAAGTCATGAGTGATCAATCTGATAAGTTTTTGTTCTGACAGCAAAAGTCTGAATCCACAAAACCTACTTTCTTGTATACGTGGCAGTTTTCTGGAAAATGAGCCCAGATTCCCTCCACAGCGTACCTAAATATCACAAAGTGGAATCTAAGAGCACAAACGTTAGGATGAGCAGATAAGGTTCTCTAATAAAGGTTTTTTGTTGCACGCAACAATCATGTCAGCAGAAATTTATTCTACCCTGAACCAGAGAAATGATACTTTTTCTCTGCAATAAATCAATCCACTTGCTGAATGAGATGTGTTTTGTCTTGGAAGGTGACTCGAGAGGCAAATATGCTCTCAAATATTTGCCAGTTTGTCTAAAAAAAAAGGTCCTTTTGTCATTTGTCAGAGTGGCTCTGCTGAAAAAGAGTGGCGAGGAAGACTGGAAGAACAGGATCAACAAGAAACAGGAAGTGGTCAAAGTGGCATCGACCGAGCAGCCGGCTCAGGAGACGGAGCAGAGCAGCCAGAAGGTCAGTCCAGACTCAGTGTCTCAGTCACCTTTGACCTCAAATCTGTGTCGTTCAGTCGCTCATCAGTTGTTGGTTTAAGCAGGAGCATCGGCAGTTTTGATTTGATTTAGAGAATTTGTGTTTGACTTTTCCATTTTCTGTAAATTGTTTTTGTTTTTGTCGCGACATTCTTTTTTTCCTAAATTATTCTTTAATAATTATCATGAATAAGAATATTTTGTTTGAATTTGATAAAACTTGAATACTTTTTTTTACATGTTTGAGTAATTCATCAGTAATTCACAAAGATGCTGTTTCATGCTATTTTTAAAAAACTTTGTAAGTCATGTCAAAGTCATAAGAAAAGACAAACAAACAAGTTCATCTTCATATGTCAGAAAACAAAGCCATTTTTCTGCTTTAATTTTATACATTTCGTTTGTATTGTTCACTTTTCACACGCCTAATATAAAAATAAAAAGGCTATTTTTATTAATTACATTTCTCTCTATGATTTCAAACAACATCTTGGTATAAAACCTTAAAGTTTTGGAGGCTTTTCCTCTCCTGTAGCGCGTTCACTTCACATTAGTATTCTGTGGGTGAACAAGGTTTGTTTAAACCCTGGATGGTAATCCTCCAGGCTCCGCCCCACCCTACAATTTACCAATAATAGCTGCTCCACTTCTCACTCCCACTGAGTTCTTTCCTTGTGTTTAACCCCTCAGGTGGAAGGGGTGGTCGTTCAGGACCCCTCTGCTGTGTCTGTGTCTGAGCAGCTCTGGGTAAGACCTGCTGGCAGCTTTAAACCAATCAGCTTTGAGCAGTAACTGTGCTGTCCAATCACAACTAACGTGTGGCTATAGTCCTACATAGATGCTGATTATTTTCTAACATTTACTAACTGTTTTATTATTAGGTACAAAACTTGAGTTCAGTTACAAATAAAGTCATTTTCACTTGACATTTTTTTTTATCAAACTCTCAGCTTTTGGCCTTGGCTTTCTCCATCCTGAGTCTCTTCCCGTCTTGTTTCGATGTTTTTGTGTTTCCTTCATTCCTTTCCTCTCTTTCACTTTTGAATCCACCTCCTCAGGAGCCTGTCTTCTCCTCCACCTTTTCTCCTCCTATTTCCCTTGGCCAAAAGTGTCAGTATATTGACCACCACGGTCAGGTAAGGACATGCTCAAACGGGCAGCATGAACTGGAGTCTTATCTTTCTTGCTCGGTTTTGCAGCTTCTTGTGTGTCCGTGATGACAACATGAGTACAAGTCGATGCGAAGCTGTCATTCTGAGGAATGAAGAAGAATGTGAAGCACCTAGCATGCTTGGATGCATCTAATCTTTAAACTGACTCGATTTGATGCGACATGAATGTTTGTGCCTGTGGGGACAAAAGTTGTGACATGAAGTTGTAGTAAAGAGTGGATGAGGCAGTGGTTATATTAATTATATATATATATATTATATTATATTATTAATGGATTTGCTTCATGAAAATGATTAGCACGCGACTGAAAATGTGCTGCAGTGAAAGGCAGTCGTGTTCAGCGTTTGTTGCTTTTGCACTGACTTCTCATTATTCAAATCCGGTGTGTGCAGAAGGCTGGAGAGGAAAGCGAGGCCCAGATGACCATCGAAGAGAGGAAACAGATGATTTCAACACGTGAGGACGCCTGGAAGACAAAAGGCCAAGGAGCGGCTAATGACTCCACACAGTACACAGTCGCTGCACGTCTGGTCAAGAAAGGCGAGTTAGTCGTTTCAAAAACACTGAAATACGATAAGCAAGTAAAAGCTGAGAACATCTCGTTACTTTTACTAAAATGCTTAATTGTCTTTGAATATTTTTATTGCCATGAAGTTGATTGGGAACTGCTGTTTTATAAGAAAACAAGTTTTTTGCACAACCTGTAAACCAAATTCTTCACTAAGAGTTTCAGAGTTAGTCATCATTCCTGAATGTTTTGTTTGTAATTCCGACTCATCTTTCTTTATTGTTTTTAACAAAACAAACTGTATGCTGTCAAATACGTTTTCCCTGCATCATTTTGTCCGGTTTGTCTTATCTGGTGTGAATTTCTGCGTCTCCAGGCCTGGCTGCCTCCTCCTCAGTTATCAGTCCCATCCTGTCGCCAGTTTCCACTAAACTCAAGAGCAGCACGGCTGCTGTCAACAAACCACAAGAGGGTGAGAACCATTTTCAACTGTTATGTCATCACGTCAGCTAAAAGAAGACAAATTCTTTGATCGAGGTTTTCCCAAACTGGGTTGTTCACAGTAAAGTTGTTTTTTTTCTGAGTAAAATTTAAAACTAATCTATGGTCAGCAATGCAAGTCCTCAGTTCTAACCTTGAGAATCCAGAAACTATACAACCCAGTTTGTTTCTTCTCTATCAAGAAACTTCTTATCAAACAGGAAATAGCTGCATAAAATAAAATCAAACCAACAAGTAACAATGATCACTAAGAAACAACAACAAAATTTGTGTTTATTTCTGATAGACAAACCTAAAAAATTCAGTTTGATTGATTTTTCTCATATATAGATATCGAAGTCAGGCCAGACATGGAATCAGATAAGAAACTGGACAAGTTGGAGAGCTTTTTGGGACGTTTGAATAGCAAAGGTATGTGCTTCTAATCTAACTTCAGGCTCTGCAATTATTACATTTTTATGTCAAGAGAAAGTTTTACTTTTAGTGTTTGTTACCATTCAGTCTACGACAATTTCTGCAACGTTTTGCAGTTTTGGGTCAACATCCCACTTTATTATGAACTGCAGGAAAACTTAAAGACTTTCAAAAAAATACTTGGCAGCAGTTTATTATTTAGTTTATTTTTAACCTGTCTGCTAAATCCAGGCAGAAAGTACCTTGGCATTGTTATTAAATTGGATTCTGTATTTCCCTGTGATTTGTTCAGTGGCGGGTTTGCAGGAAACCACCATCACAGTGACTGAGAAGGCAGTGAAGGAGGTGATGAAGCTGGACGATGAGATCTTCTCCAAGTTCTACAGACGTGTGGCTGAATTCCCTCGGATGCCTACCAGGATCGAGATCAGCGAAGACTTTGACTCTATATTTGGTTCTGAGGGTCCAAAGTAAGAAAATACGACAACCTGAAATGCCTTTGCAATAACGTAAAGCGGTATCTTGATCCATTTTGCTGTTTTCTCCCGACCTATAGGCTCACTTCAGCCATGGTGCAGCACAAGCGCTCCGTTCGTCCATCCAGAAACGTTCAGGCATCTAGAAATCCTCTGAAGATGCTGGCAGCGAGAGAGGACATACGACACGAGTACACTGAAGAAAGACTCAACGTGGCGCAGCTGGAGAGCAGGAGGATGAAGGCTGAGACGAGTGAGTGTACGGACCACAGCATCTGTCATGCTGTTCAAGGTCAAAAACGAAAGAAAACATTACAAAACTTTGTGTATCTCCACCTTTTACAAAGACAACAAATGAGTAATATAGTTTTTTTTCCCGATCCGCTTCCACAGCAGCATTTACAGCTGGGAGCTCGTTAAATTTAATGAAGCATTTCTGCGGTTCTTTCAGCCCCACTGATGGTTTTTATTCTTACAGAGTGCTTTCTTTTCCTCGCTCCAGTAAATAAAACATCTGAGTACTCTGAGGCGGCTCTGGCAGGGCTCGCCAGTAAGGAAAGTTTCAGCAGTGTGAGTCTGCGCAGCGCCAACGTCTCCAACAACAGCGCAATGCCGTATAAAAACCTCATGCTGATTCAGGTCAAAGGTGAAAATACTTTGTCTGTTTTTATTTAACACATGATCACCTCCCTGAGGTTTTCTGACACTTATTTTACTTTCAAATTGTGACCAATGAAGCAAACAATTTCCATTTATTGTTCTTGTTTTTACTCTCATTCTCATTTGAAATATTCTCATAAACTGAGCTATCTGGCAAATTTAAAAATGTGCTTTTGTGTTCTGATTAGCATTGATTGAGTTATACAAATGTTTCTATAATTACCAGATAAACAAGGGTAAATAAATCCAGAACTTTGCCAGGCTCACTATTTGATGTTTCATGATCCCAACTTTGGGAATACCAGGCGTGAATCAAACTTATCGCTTCTTCTAAATAGTTCAGTTGTTTCACTAACGTGTTGCCAGGCTGATTTTTGCACGTATGAATTTTAGAAGTAAAGCAGACTGTTGTGTCGCCCATCGCCTGCAGGTCGTCGTCATGTTCAGAGCAGACTGGTGGAGCCCAGAGCCTCTTCTCTGAACAGTGGGGACTGTTTTGTGCTGGTTGCTCCGGATCACTGCTTCGTCTGGATCGGAGAGTTCGCAAATGTTATTGAAAAAGCTAAAGTGAGTGTTATTGTTCTGTTTGTGGTCGGAGAGATGATTCACTGATGAAAACACACTCTCACACACACACACACACACACACACACACACACACACACACACACACACACACACACACACACACACACAC
>JAVKLF010000064.1:2177915-2191431 GCA_034783495.1 Millerichthys robustus | reverse complement strand
CACACACACACACCTGAGAGCAGTGAACAAACTAACCCTAGTTTACCTGCTGCGGTCCAGAACAGCCCTCAGACTTTGGCCTGTCAAACACTGCTCTTATCTCAGGTAACAGACTCCAACCTGAAATGCAAAAAGAGCCCAAACCACAAAGAAAAAAGCCTTTCAGAGGCTCAGCTAGAGCTCCATTAGTCAATAAGACATCAATACAGTTTTTACAGGTAAGAAACTCAACAATAGCCTTTTTACATGGAGTCCATGTAAAAAAAACAAAAAAACAATCGTCCTCCAAAGTTAAAACTGAACGAATGGTACTCTTTAATTAAATTGTCATAAAGCTAACATTTCCCAGCAGGACTTTTCTTTTATTTCAGTTTCCTGCTGACTCTTCATTCATAATGTAATGCAGCTGCGCAGCCTCTAAGGGAGAGACAGCAGAGGAGGAATAATCTTTGGCTCTCCCCATGCTGGGAAAACTCACCGTGAGGAGGACTAACCATTATCATATCTGCAGCTACTGATCCCGACAAGTCATCTGGAGGCACATTACTCATCCTGACACAAAATATTCATCTTTTGGTCACCGTGGCCCTCACTACGGCTGCATTAAAGGACAGAACAGCTAAAGTCAATGGACGTTTTTGGTCTCTCTCCTGCCCCTACCTGCACCATGCACTTCATGTGCATTCTAATAAAACATCAACAGGTATTCAGCTTGAAAAGACGTCCACATGCTTCAAAGGCCAAACCTATCAACAGGTGACATTTCAGTGAGATCAGTAACACATTAGAGTAGAGAAGCATCAAAGGCACCAGTGCAAGTTTATTATAGTTTTAACACTGCTGTGATCACTGCTGAGGTCAGCGTGGGACATTAGCCCCTACCCCCTTAGCATTTCAAAAGTACCTCACAACCTCTGCCCTCACCTGACGTGTTGATTATTCATCCAAACGGTCAGTTTGTCAGCAGAAAAAAGTTCTGCTGAAAACAAAAAGAACAAAAATTGTTCTGTTTAGAATCAATCACTGGGCTAGAACGTTCATGACAGAATGCATATCGCCCACCACTTTTTATATCAGAGATTTAATTAAAAATATAGCAGAAAAAGAAAATATCAATGGAGTTGTAGCCATTTTGGTCAAAATTACTGTTATGCTCAACTTCTTGAAAAATGTTCCCCTCAGACTTTCTGTTGTCAACGAGTCTCAGCTACAAACACGCTTAATTTTAGCACAATGTCTGTGGAATTTACTGAATTATAGACATTTTTGTGTTTTCAAAGGTTTGTGATGGCCATAATTGAATTAACTCAAAAATCAGATAAGTTGTACATCCAATGATTACGTTCTGAAAGTTTCATTGAAGTGGTTTATAAGACACACAGAGTTTATTCAAAACTGTTAAAATTTGCTGACTTATTGTGTCTAAATGTTTTCAAGTGAGTAGCCAAAGACAGATCTTAATATAAAACATAAACTAAGTTCAGCTGTTTGAATTCTTAATTTGACTCCCTATATTCCTTTACACAAGTAGTTTTATGAGATTTACAGATTCACATCAAACGCAGTGCTAAAGTTAATGTTATTTGGTTTCCATGTCTGTCAGTCAACTCACTCACTTACAACCCGAAAAGTGAAAATTGGCCTAAAATCTTAAAAGTTGTCGCCTCACTTATTTAAAAGCTGTTTTCTTGAGTCAATAAAATATTCTGCAAGAAAATCACAGATTTCAATTGTTGTGTATTTCAGTTGGATCCACGGCTTTGTAAACTCTGACCTAATGTGTGACAAAAGGAGGGAATGAAAAAGAAAATTTAAGCCTGATTGTTCTAAGAACAAAACACATGCTGTAGTGCACCGACTGACCTCTCACTGAGAAGGATTCACCAGCATAAATACAAATCAAACCACTAAAAGGAGAATAAAAGTCCTTGGAGCCCAGAAGCCATTCATGTCAATACCAAATTAGCATTGAATAATGGCATCCGTTTCCCCCTTTCACTGCGCAGGCAGCAGGGCAGCAGCAGCCTGGGGAGATGTTGTGATGTAGCAGGGAAGGACTTCCCCGACAGGAGAGGACTATACCTGCCACTGTTACATTCAATTAAAGCATTACAGATGGGCTGGTGGTGGTGGTAGGTCGCTGTTGTTTGGGGGCCTGGTTCCAGGTTAACCTGGCCCCCAAATAGTCTTAAAGCGCTGAAGACTCACAAGACAACCTTGATTCACAAGTAATAATAAACATAAACTGTTGCATTTGATATAAATGTATGAATTTTAGTGAAAAAAAATGATTGTACACAATGCATGACAGCAACACAGCAAATATGACAGTGTTAAACCATTTAACACTGTTTAGTGTTAATTCAACACTATTTGCTGTGTAATATTAGGATTTCAAGTATAATAAAGGATAAAGGTGGCAAAATGCAGATCTTGTTTTATCCTGAAAACTACAAATATCCAGTCAGGTATGTTTTGTCCTGCAGAATCAGGAAATGTTATGCAAAAACTATTTAAGCACACATTCTAATTAAGGAATGAAATAAAAATTATATGGAAAATAGAGGAAAATCAAGGTAAATAGTTTGAAGGTCATTTGAAAGCAACAATGTAGTTCTATTTAATTAGTGGTTATTCACCTATTTTACTCATTATAATTCATTAACCAAATACTCACTGTAACACAAAAATAAAAACAGAGAACCTAGTAATTTCATTAGCAATACATAATACAGCCTGGTACTGTACCAGGTCCAGTATATAAAAGCTTACAAGTCACTTCATATGGATCAGGTTTGTAAGTAAAAGGTACCTTCTAGTTGACCACTAAGTACTGGTTACTCATTATTAATGAGGTAAATACAAAGTATATATTCTGTATGTACCAGGCTGATACTAGGTAAGTGCCAAGTAAGTACAAGATAACAAGTCCCTTTAAAAGTCAGAGTACAGAGTGAGTACAAAGTATATACCAGGTACATATTCAATAGGTACATATGTACCCTCTAAGTACTAAGTATGTTCCTGGTATGTACCCTGCACATATGCACAGTGTACCAGTTATGTACCAGATAGGTATCAGGTATACCTAGTAAGTATGAGGTACAACCTCGTTAAGTATCAGATATGTACTCAGTTCATGGTTACTTTAATTTTGCATAAAATGTCGACTTCAAAGATTAAAATCACTGAAGACTTTAAAAGATACGTAAACCACTCCTGCAACATCAAACATGAAGTGGTTTGTTTTTATAACTTGAGTTTTCCTCCTGAATAAAAGCCACACGATCCATGTTGTGTGTTCATCGTTGTCTGGCAGCTGAAAACACGAGGACTCTAATCTGAAGCGTTCTGCTCCACAGTCTAATTCCAGCCACCTGTCCTCCACAGTGTGCCGGGACACCCAGAGGGGCTCTGCTGGGTTCTGTATACCTGGTATGTCTGAACCAGAAACCCGATCGTCGGCAGGTACAAGAATAGCTCGACCAGACCTTAAAGGCCGCTCATCTGACCCACAATAAACTACTGCTGAACGTCTGCTGGCAGCAAAACCTGATGTATGGGAGAATCTTTAACAATAATAAACCCCAATATTCCATTCATAATTCTCAGCTAACACAGCCACAGCCGGGAAATGTATCGGCTTCTGGAATCTGATTCACATTCTTGATCTATATGAAGCACGTGGCAGGAAACAGATTTAGTTTGAGCAAATAGAAACTAGTAATGTGTCATAAAAAATCCATCTTCCACTGACAAATGGATGCTGCTGGGTGAAAAATATTAAATTTAGGTCAGGGTAGAAGACAAATTTAAGTATCTCTATCTATAGAGCGTACTTTCACTGCAGTTAAAGAGCCTGGGCGTGCAGAACGCTGCAGCATCAGATGGAGCTTTTGATGCTGATGAAACTGAACACAGTTTGCAAGGAGGAGCTGGAGTGGAAGTGGGCTGAGAAAGTGGCTCTCTGTGATATTTAATTGAACATTTTGAAGTGAAAAAGCTTGGTTTGACCTTTTCTGCATGGTATGTGTATTCTTCTGAGTTTGTTTCTTTCACCAGTTTAGCCTCTGCGTGGTATAAATCTGCAGCTGCATATCTTACACATCCCCCCTCAGAAGATCCAACTTGATATCTCTGCAGAGACAATATGTCCAACTTCCAGTGTCCTATATTAATGATGTATTATCAACTCTTCTCCAAAAATGAAAAGGTGAACTGAAATAAAGGGTAAAATGCGCGACTAAATCTTGGGATTGTGTTTCAGCTGGGTGAAGCTGTGAGCATATGAGCTTTTATGAACCCTAAACATTCATATAAAAAATATTATAATACAGTGAAATGCACAGTTAGTACACATTGTTTTAAATAAGAATATGCAACATCCTCAATTGTACAAGCATTTATACCATATGTATTAATATTAAAATAGTTAGTTACATATAGTTCAAATAATCATTTAACTAAGCTTTTTTTTACCCAAATAATTGTATAAATTTTATGGTTCAAAGTGCTACTTTATACTTTAATTAAGTTGCACTTTAGAAGGAAATAGCCTATAGGCTACTTTAAAAAAACAGCTTCACTCTAAATTGACCTTAGCTTTTCAATTATTAGGTTAAAGAGCAATAAATCAGTGACATGTTAAAATATTCTGTAAATAAGTTAAAATAAACAATTCCAATAAATTCAGGTAAACAGATAAGTTAAAATTCATTATTACTCTTTACTCTGCAGTGAATAAAATGATGAAGTTCAACATGTTGTGCGGTTATTTATTTTATTTATTTCTCCACTATGTTTTTTTTTTTTTTTAATTATTAACAGTGTTTTGAGCAGTGAGGAGAAATAGTGCATAAAGTCAGTACCGAGCCGAGCCTGGCACTGGCAGCAGAAAAAAACATTTACCCCTGCGAGGCCAGCAGGAGGGGCCCTGCTGAGGTGTTCGAGGAGCCGTAAACCCAGCCAGCATGTCGTAAACCAGGTGTTTCGCTAAGGTGATGTCGTAAAAGTCGAATGAGGGGGGTGGGGGTGGGATGGGAGGGGTGTGGGTGGGTGTGGAGGGGGGAGGGGGGAGGTAACTCTCGAACGGCTGCGCCTCAGACTCAGCGCGAGGATCATGGCGGATGGCCCCAGGTGTAAGCGCAGAAAACAGGCGAACCCGAAGAGGAGCAGCGGTAAGTCCCGACTCCCCCCTGCGACGTAACCACCGCCGGGCGAGCCGCTGTCGGCGAGCTTTAAAACTTCCTCGCGGTTCACTTTTGTGAGTGAGTTGGACCACATTTCTGCGACTTTTCGAGCGTTTCCCGGAGAGTGTGGCGGTGTACCGTTATACCTGGCTGGCTTGTCTCCCTCCGCCTAGCGGTGCATGGTGGCCGCCAGCCGGAGTGGACCGTTATCCGAGCGTCATAATAACCCGAGGAGCGCTTCGTGCACGGATGTTTCCCCCACTTTTCCACCACTTTCCTCAGCACTTTTAGCTACTTTCTCACCGACAGCAACACTTCTTCTTGGCGGCAGGTTGAGGGGCTTTCACGTAACAACGTGGCCCGTTGCAGTTATGGGATATATTTTTTTAGGGCGAGGTTGTAACGAGGTTAGTTGCTTTGCTAACTCGGCCCCGGGTGGAGCTTTCTGTTTTGTTTTTTTGTGTTTTTCCTCGGTTTGTCGTTAAAAAAAATAACAACTTTACGTGTTGCTTTCACGGCCGCGTGGTAAATTACAGTGTTGATGTTCATCATATCTGGGTTCTTCCTTTTTTTTGGATTTGGTTGCGTTCACGGCTCACGAGGCGAACGGAGATGGGTTCTTTATTTTATCTCCACTTTACACCACGCCTTTTGCCGCAACTGAAACAACACACGCTCACTTTTAGTTGAGGTAAGAATGGGAGTTATTGCTGCTTTTATTCATGATTTTTACATTTCGTTCACCCAACTGTAATGTCGGAGTTTGTGTTTCTGGAGTAGTTTGCTTTAGTTGTTTCAGGATTCACTTCATAAGTCGAGTTACTTTATGGAGGTTATAGATTTTGAGCGGCATTTATTCAGTTCCTAATCTTTTTAAACACCGGGAGCTTTAACTGATGATGTATTTCACTTTTTTGCCATTAAGCTTTGAAAACAGAATGTAGGTGTAGGTGGGTGCAATGTTTTTAAATCTAGAGAAGCTTTTTGAGACGAAGCCCCTCATTGGACGGTTTGTTACCTGTCCTCTCCCCCTCTTTACGTCGTTCTAACCAATAAAATCCATAAATAAATATATGTATTGTCGCAGTTATGTGTGCGAGCCGAAGGACCGAGGAAAGCACCTTTCTCTTTAGTTTCCTTTTTTTTTTGCTTTTTTATTTTTTTGCTGTGCTGACGCCACGACGGTGACTCTGTGCGTCTGAACAGGAGCCATCATCATCGTCATCATCATCATGTTTACCTGAAGGCGGATAACGGGGCGGACAAATGGCCTAGAAATAAACTGAAAGAACACCTGCGCCTTTTACGCGTTGATTGATCGGGATTCTTTATATTCTTTGATTGTTTGTTTTTTATTCTAATAAATCTGCCTCCGAGCCGCTCCAAATGTCAACTTGTGCAGGTAGAGATGATTTTAATTTATTTATTTAGCTTTTTTTCTGTGAAGGGGTAGTTTTTTACGCGTCTCCTCGCTCTCGCGGGATTTATGTCACGATGGAGACGCATTTCTGACCCACTTGTGCATGCTTTATTCCTCCTTTTTGTGTTTTTGTGGACTGATTTCCCCGTTTGGTCGAGTGCACCCCCATGCTCCTGTGTGTGTGTGTGTTTGTGTGTGTAAAACGAGCGCTAGGTGATCATTATATTATTTCTCCCTTATTCCCCCCTCCACCACATATTTTAGTGCTGAAACGCCTCTCCATCAAACAAATTGTGTCCCATCCATTGTGTTTGCGGTGATTCGGTTCCTCTGAGCTGGAGGGGGAATGGCGGTCAGAACCATTACTGCAGTGAAGGTGGGGTTGCTGCCTTTTTTTTCCTGGACCGGAGACAGCCAGGTACGCAAGGTGATGCAACACCTTTAAAGGTGCAATTTCACCGATTTCTACTTGACATTTTCTCCACTCAAGGTTGCAGATTCCTCTAGAAAAGCTTCTGTTTTGTTCAGTTTCTGGACATGTGACGTTAAATAAGCCCGTTTAAAAGTAAAAAAAAGCCTGGACTGAGAGCAGAGAGGCACACAATCAAGATGGCAAAAGGTGTTGAGATTCACTGCGCAGCTTCCCTCATATCAGATATTTATTAGTGTTTTTCCATGTGATACAAACAGCTTGTTCACAACCGATTTGATTTTTTTTTGTTTTGTTCTTCGAAATATTAGCCTGGGCTAATGTTCCACTACCCCCATTCAGCCAGTGATATTGACACCAGCTATATCACAGAAGCAGCTTGTAATCTATTTGACTACTGTATATTCTTTTGTTAACATATCCAAACCTGAAAGTGAAATCTTATAACAGTACATTATTTTAAAAAACTGTTACTGTGCTAATATTGAACATGTTCTTTGTGCAGCTTCAGGTGGTTGCATATTGTGCTCTTTGGAGATAAAAATACAATTAATTGAATGTCAGAGTTGGAGCTTTTTGGATCAAACCTTGTAAATAAAGGTCTTGTGAGATGTGTCCGTGCTCAGGGTATGTGTTGAGGATGACTCTCAACTACCACCACATTAAAGTTTTGGTTGTTACCTTAGTTATGATGTTATTTGTATTATTTCCCAATGAACTAATAAATTCTTGCTTAATTGGTTTTGTGTTAGCTCAGGAAACAATGTTTTTAGTTCTTAAGACCCAACAATTTTCTTTGGCTCAAATATTATCCTGTGTTTGACCGATGAATCATTTATTTTAGAATATACTATGTGTTTTAAAATATCTGCTTCAGTAGCACGTTCACAGGTGCTTTTCATGTTATTAGGCTAAAAGAAAGGAGTCAGGTTTGCTTTTAATATTCATGGGGATGAATGTGATCTATTTAATCAAATTTAACCCCCACAATTGGCTACATGTTTCTAAATTGTATGTTTGGTGCAACATTTTATATCTGTATGTGATTTCAGTTTGAGAAAATTCCATTTTCCACCTTACTTGTTCTCATTCCTCCTTTAAGGAAGTAAAACAAACAAACCTAGACCATAAAGTAGTGCTCTGGCCCATCAGAAGTTAATTATTTAAAAATTTGATAGTCCTTAAAATCTTAGGTAGGAGTATTGTAAGTTAAAACAGAATATTAGGGTCATTAACCGTGGTGATCATTAATTAAATCATAAAGTTCTTAAATTATGAGTTTTTAACTGAAACCAATATCATAGTTTCTGCAAAAGTCATAGTTTAGCATGTAAGCTATGCTAACGTGGCTTGGTATTTCTGCTTTAAAGTCTTTGAAAATGTTCATAAATAAATACATTTAGAAACAGTTGAACAATTATTTGTCAGAGATAAAATATAATAAGTGAGATTACAGATGGGCATCTGAGTTATAATTATCTCTAAAATGATGCTCCGTTCAGGTACGTAATCTTTTTCACTATCTTCGGTTGTTTTTTGTCAGAATTTTTAATAATCATAAAGCTATATCGTTCATGGGGTACTAGTACACAATTGTTATGATTGTTGTATAATTTTAAGGAATTTGCTGTAGTGTGTTTTAGAACGTGCCAAATCAGTCTGCTCAGGAAAAACCTTGGCTTTGCACAGTTCTGCTTTAGTGAAGCTTAACATTAGTAGATCATTATGTGAATGAACATGTAATCTGCTACTTTTTAGAGATGTTTAAATGTTGTATTTAAGCTAATCAATCATTGGTCAGTACCTTTGCTAAAATCTTATAGAACCAAAGTCAAAGCCTAATTTGTTACCTGTATAAAGATCCACATCACAGAAGAGCTGAAGCGCATTTTCAGGAGCCAGCTTTGATGGCTTTTTACTTGTCTCTTTCAATAAAACTGATCCTGCTTTATTAGGCAGGGAGCTCTTCACCTACCACTCTGCAAATATGGATTCTCCCAATGCAGCAAAAGTCAGCATGTCAAAGTAAAATCCAGCAAAGATCGCCACAAACTCACATGTAGTCTTTTACATAAGTACAACTTCACGTTTTCCTAAATAATACATCGACCTAAAGGTGTGTGAACTGCAAATAGAATGAATGTTCCATTTTTTAAAGCTGAAAAGACATCATGGCATTGTTTCTGGTTGCGCCTCCGCGTGCTGATCATCTGTAGGTCTTCATTAATGGACGGTGTGGGCGTCTATGCAGCTGCGGCGGTCACACCTTCGTTATCCAGAGCCTTCAAAGTGCTCCATGTTTGTATGTGTACCGATGCGCTCTCAGCTGTGCTGTAATCTTACACTGCAATTTAGTCACTACAGGAATGCAGCCCAGTGTTAACATACCTTTACAGGATAAACAAAGCGGCCTACTCCCAGGCTTGGGCTGTGCTGCTTCAGAAGCCAGCCAAAACTCGGCCCTAGCCATCGTGGGTCCACAGGAAGTCAATTTTTTACTCAGATTTGGCCTTGACTGGGTTTGTTTTTGTTTAGGCTGTACTTTTGGTATGATATGGTATTGGTTCTAGAGTTGAGGCTGTGCTGGTCTTTAAAAGTACTCAGTTCTGAGGCAGATGATGAAATTTGATGAAGCTGTACATCTAGAAGTGATTGTGCAACATTTTCAGCCACATGAAATGTTTTCAGTGACTCATTTCAGCCACTGCTTTTAGCTATCAGTTCATCAAAGTGGTGCTGTTGGAAAAATATATTATCTTAGTAAAAGACAGATCCGCTTGCTGTTGGGTTGGTACATTTTCTCTGTAGCTTTCTTATATGGATGTCACTTAATCCATAACATAATAAATGGTAAAAATTTAAGCAAACTTTGTGAGCAGATTCCAACTACCAACAAGTGCACAATGGTGATGTCCATGGAAACAAGAAGTCAGACAATGTTGGTATATATTTACATTGGATTTGTTCAGTAAAGTAAGTTAGAGTTAGACTAGAGTAGAAAAAATATTGCAACTATTATCTACAATCGTAGAAGTTTTGCAAAAGCTTCATACATTTTTTTCAAACTGTGATATAGTAAAATGTAACTGTTTTTTTTCTGCATAATTTGCAGTTAGCAATTGTTTTATATGTCCAGGCTTTCCATCATCTTTCAGGCACTGCAACCTTTTTATTTTGACACTGCTTATAAAATCTGTGCTGTGTAGTTCATTGTGCAGAGCTGTTTCATGCTGTCAGCAACTGTGCAAGAGGCCCACACTTACTTCCAGGGCAGAAAGGAGTTAAGAATTTAAGCTGTAGGGCTTTTGTTGTTTTTTTATTATTATTTTGTTCTTTTGTATAAATGAGCAGTACTTAGTCCCAGTTTCTCCAGTTAAGGCTGTTTTACAGTGAAAAGGAGTCATGTGAGTATCCTGCCTTTGAGCATATTTGCAGCTAACACGATTTGCTATAGACTAAGTTCACATTTCTACACTTGTTAGCAAATGCACTCACACAGATTCAACATTTAGCCTTATTCTGGATTGTATATGGCTCTGTTGTCGCTAAAACTCTTGCTTTGCCAGACATGAATTTTAAGTTTTGAGTCTGTATTTTTTCTTCCTGCGAGAAACAATGGTTTCTAAGTGATAAGAGAAACAATGGTTTCTAAGTGATAACAAAGGTGGTTGTTGTCAGTAGTGGTTAATTGATCCACAACCTGTGATCATTCATGTGACTTTCTCCTTATGCTGAAGGGCCTGGGGCTGTATGGTTTTGAGCACATGTGTTTCCCTTGCACAAGTGGGCCTGTGGAATGACAAAGCACTACAGGATGTCTTTAGCAAGTCAGCACTGACCCCTCCCCTTCGCCTTTTATGGTCCAGAGGGGGAGGTGCGCTGGGGCTACTGATGCTGCTGCTGCTGTGACTAATTGAACAGTGTGTGTTGTGTGGATGTGAGCACGAATGTGGGAAACTGTTACTTTCCTCCAGGCTTTGCATAACAACACAGGCTTGCTCGTTTGGATTTACATGCATTAACATGTTGCCTTTGAGGAAAAACTCAGCATTTATTGTGTTGCTGTTCCATTAGATGACTGGACGATAAAAGCACCTCGACTTCTCTAGCTTGGGATAAACAGACTAATAGAGACATACATCTGGTTTAAAGTTGAAAAAATAAGGAAACACATCATTTTTTGATATGCTCAGGGATTCTGTTGTCACTGTTGGTACAATAACAAAGTCATTACCTCATTATACTTTGGATTCTGCATTTGTTGTTGAGGTAAACCAATTGGAAGAAAGCACCTGCAATCATCAACTGTCTTCTGACTCAGAAAGTTACCTTGATCAAAAGACAGATTACTAAAAAGGTTCCCCATCAGCACACACGTCTGCTGCTGTGCAGGTGGGATTTGCCGCTTGCAAATGCTCAGTGGTTATTTTTAGTCAAGGTGAAAAGGAAATGGTGTACTACCCCCGGATTTAAAATGAAACTGAGAGCAACTAATTGTGTGACTCAGGCTACATTGTTCTGAGTATTCTAAAATAAATGTAAAACTTTATTTATATCTACCTGTTTGTTTGCATTAGTTTAGGTGTAAATAATGTGTTAAATTGACAAACTCTTACTAAAGTTACCTACTAGTTTTGTGTCCAGACTGCAGATATTATTGTACAAACTGTAGATCTAGTTATATTCTAGTTATACTTCAATTTCCCTCTGGGATTAATAAAGTATTCTGATTCTGATTAATTTAGACATAATGCATGTGTTTGAGCAAGGCCAAAGACTTTCATATATTTATATATACTTTTCCCCAAATTATTGTGTCCCACTGCTGCTCAAATGTAATAGAAGTTGTAGCTGTACAGTCTAGTGTGTGTTGCAAAATAAAAAGAAGCTGGTAAATGAGCCAAATCTTTTGCTAATCGTTCCTTTACATCTGACACTGACTATAAACAAAACTGAACGTGAAAGTAGAAGTGAAATCTGAGCAACTCGCCAATGTGTGCCATCTGAAAGGTGGCTTAACACAATCCAACAATTAGCCTGTTCTACATTCAATCACCTGAACATCCGTGTACTTTTGAGCAGCATGCCAACACAAAAAGAAGCAGATATAAGGTTTAGGGCAGAGAGCGATCTGTCTTATTTGTGAGAGGGACATAACAGCCATTAAATTTAACATTCTGTGGTTATTCATTTGTTTAATTGTTTTTCAGTCACCTTATAACTACACACTATTTAGGTTAGGAATATTGTTAGAATGAAAATGTGGTATTCAGAAAAATCAAGATGGGAAAAACAGACTTTGGGAAAAAAACAAAACAGATTTTATACCCTATGTAAAAGAACAAAGAATTAATATAAAAAGTACCAAACCTAACATCACATTCTTTTCTTCAAATATGTTACAATAAAGAATTAATCCTTGTTAGATTATTTAGTAGAAACCATTATAACCATTCAATGATTATTTCAGTCTGCGTGATGTGAAATAAATCTGAACATTTTTATAGAAACTATAGAAAGAAAATTTAATTTTTTTTATGTTTACAATATTCTGTACTCTTAAATAGATGATAACTTTGTAGGAAAGGACATTTCTGTTTTCTTGGCCTGGACACATTTATAAAAACCTTTTATCATTTATGGCCTAAAATGCTTGTAATTGGAGATGTACTGATCTGTTCTGTTTTTCTTGGCTGGTTCTGATTTCCAGTACAATTCCATCCTGCTAAATCAAATTTGAGTTGGATCTGATTTAAAACTATAATTGCCAACATACCAGTACTTTATTTATGGGTTCTGTATTTCAATATTTTGGCTTTTTAATCAGTTACAAACAAAAGCAGAGTGTTATATGGCAGCAGGATGGGAGGAGACCTTCTTGCAGACCCAGTCTTCTCAGGAGACATTAATCATGGGAGATGGACAGGTGGGTTAGGAGGGGCAGGACTCACTAAAGACACTCCAGAGACTGCAGAGGAAGCAGCAGCAGGACAGGTGGGAGCGGAGGAGAAAATTAGATTAAAGGCAAAGCAGAGTGATTTATTCCCCCACCCCCCTTGCTCTGCTCCCCATTTGTGTAATTTTTGTGTCATTGAAGCATAAAATTAAAGTGGACACTGTAGGGATTTTTTTGTTGCTGTGTGTATATCTTATTTTGTGTGTCTGTGTTTATTTTGTGTTTGAGCAGCAAGTAAAAACTGAGCTATATGCTCAGGAGTAGGGCTGGGTATTGTTAGGAACCGCACGATTCGATTCGATTTCGATTATTGCTGTTGCGATGCGATTCGATTCGATTCGATTTTGATTTAAAGTTGTGAAGACACATATGATTTAAGATAATGTTGACATTTTAAAAATATTTATTTTCATACAAACTTCTGTAACATCACATTTATGAGAGGAAACAAACTTCTTTCTGCAATGTGCTTAAAGTAGAAAACTGTTCTTAATAAACAATAAAAAATTAAGTGCATGTAA
>JAVKLF010000064.1:2132384-2144336 GCA_034783495.1 Millerichthys robustus | reverse complement strand
CTAGCTTTATACATCAGCTGAGCTGTTTGGAATTCTACCAGATCGGTGAGTTTGAGGAGGCAGGACTCTTTAAATAATAAAAGTTAAAGTTAAACATTTTTAAAAGTTAATTTTGAAATAAATGGCAGCAACACATCTTAAAGTCAAAATGAGGACTGCAGAGAAAGACACGCAGCTGCACCTGTCTCTGATGCCACTCAGCAGGAAGAGGCGTGGCCTCTGGCACCGTTCCTGCCTGCATTTAAAATGCTTCGTCTCCACGGCAACGCTGGTCACAGTTTCACCTCGCTGCTCGTCCTTATCAGTGTTTCTGTCCACAGAAAGTGAAGTAACGTCTGCACCACTTCCTTTTCACCTAACAGACTTCAGTTTGGAGGAGAGTCGGATTGCGTCATGGCGACAGGTGTAAAAAAACAGATCCTGATCTGGAAACGATGACATCTTTTTAAGAATAACTATCATCCAATACAAAGCATATGCCCTTTAACCTTGTCTGATCAATTTTTTTGTGTGTATACAAATATCTCCAAAACAAGTTAATTTGAATGATTGCCGTTTTGTATAATTCTGTTTTTTTTTTTTAAGTTTGTAACTATTCACTTTGCTTTTATTTTAAAAGATGGTTATTAACTTCTTTAGAAAGCCTTTGGCCTTTCAGATTTTCAATTTGGTGTCTTATTTAGTTTTTAACATGTTTTTTTCCCCAAGAGATATTTCTGTAAATTCTTCAAATATTGTGGACGTCTTAATTTAACTAAAAAGAATTTACATGGTTTACTGTTATTATTAAAAGTCATGTGGCGCCCTCTAGTGGTGACACTTTAAAACAGCATCAACTAGAGTAGAATCTTTTAATTGTAATTTGTTAAAGAAAAATGTTTCTCACAAGGTATGAGATACCACAAGTTTTAATAGAATCATTCAAGAAGTTATAAAAATATGTCAGTAATTTAAAAACACAAATTAATAAAGAAAAAAACCCCGAAATGCTTCATCTTGTCTGCTGCTGAAATGATCCTCACATTTGAGTGTCTGTGTTTTTAGTGAAGGAGGAGTGTGTGTCAGAAGAGGAAGAGGAGGTGAAGGATACTCTTGTGGAGATTCTCCAGCAGGGCGACACGGCCGTCATTTATCCCGAAGCACCTGAAGACGAGCAGAGTCCGGCAGAGACAGGAAACGCTGATGAAAACGGTAACAAAGCACTGCTTGTTTCCTGGACAGCTGAGTCATTACTTCTCTTTAATTCTGTTTTACTTTTCATTTTATCTATTAAACGTTCTAAAGACAGATACAGTTTTAAACTTTTTCCTTCATAAATCAGAGCTACTTCTTCAGAAAGAAATGAAGGAAAGAGTTCTGGCTTAGTTTTTGTACTTCATGCAGAGCTGGAGGTCCAGATGAGTTAATTTTATGTCAGGATGAGAGCTTTTTCTAGAGAAACAGTCATGGTGTTTACACAACAGAAATAGTGAACTTGAGAAATAAGATTAAACAGAAGATGTTTCATAGAAATATTAAAGGTTCCTGCAGGTGGTGGAACCTTAAAAAATGTTTTAATGTTTGAGGTTGAAAAAGAAGTTATTAAAGCGAATTTATTCCTTTCATAAGTTTCTGCTTTCTTTTGTTTTTATTATATATATATTGCTGTCTCTGACCTTTAGAGGTCTAGTCCTTATTTTGGATTTGGTGACATTTTAATAAAAAGATTTTTAAAACCAATGTCACTATAAGACTATATATATATTATTATATTTCCTCACAAACTGACATGTATTAAAGGAAACTAATATTGAAGTTAAGAAACTGTTTCTTGTTACGTCAGGATAAATGACACCTTTTGAAAATTTAAAGCAAAATAACGTTTCATTTAACTCGATGGAATCTTTGTTTTTCATCAATTCAGATTTTTGTCGCCTTCAGTCCAAATTTACTTCTAACATCCAACACACAGTTACTTTATAAAAAAATAACATAGATTTAAAGAGTCAGTAAATAAAAACAAAATACATATGTATATTGTATTATTTGTCTTTTTAAAAAAAAAACACCTTTTTCAGCATAATTCGCAGAAGAAATAACAAGACTTGGAATGTTATAAATCGGCCTGAAGGCATTATGAGGAATTCCTCAGAGAAAACGTAGTCCTGGACTGTAATCCGATAATCTTGTAGCAAACGTTTGCTGTTCTGTTTAGGCTGTTTGTTTCCTGCACAGACAACCAGTTAAACCAGCAAATAAAGTCAAGGTTTTCAATAAAAGAATGATAATAGTCACATAAAACAGTATTACAGATAGAAAAAGAGTTCCGCCTCCTTTTACGACTAAATAAAATCTCTAAGTAAAAGAACAATATAACGTCAACGAGGAAAGCAAAAGTAGATAAGATCTATTCTCACGATCAATTTAAATCAAAGCCAGAATAAAAAGATAGGATTTAATCAAAGATTTAGAGTGTAGAGTTGTTTGTAGACATCATCCATCTCTGTGTGTTCTCCCCAACAGGAACACCGGACTCCTTCTCCCAGTTGCACACTTGCCCGTACTGCTCTCGGGGCTACAAACGCAACGCCTCGCTGAAGGAACACATTAAGTATCGCCACGAGACGAGCGAGGACAACTACAGCTGCTCACACTGCAGTTACACCTTCACTTACCGCTCGCAGCTGGAGAGGCACATGAGCCACCACCGGGGCAACAGGGAGCAGGTAACACCCCCGAACCAGAAGGTGTCGCCTCGTACGTGTTAACAAGACCACAGGGTCCCAACGTGAGACTGAAATCAGCTTTATTATTCCAGGGGCCATGATTAGTTTGTCTCAGTTAAAGGTTTTTATTTCAGTGTTTATTACTTGTGTAGTTATTAAAGTTGGGGAAACCTAAAGCTTTATTTTGTCTTTTATCCCTTTATCCGCTTTAATGCTCACTGAAACACTTCAAACCAAGCATCTCTACATCTGGCGATTTGTTTCTGTTGCATGAACGCTGCTCTCTTCTTTCTCAGCGTCACATTTCCCAGTCAACAGCAGGATCAGGAGGAACGGGAGGAACCCGCAAGTTCAAGTGTACCGAATGTTCCAAGGCCTTCAAATACAAACACCATCTAAAGGAGCACCTGCGTATTCACAGCGGTGAGTGCACAAACACCTGGAAGCTTCTCGGGTCTTTAAGCACACTTTGTGGCAGATGGATTGTTCTCCGTTCATCACCGTTTCATTTTAGCTTGTTTGATCAGCAGGTTGGTTTTGAAAATTGTAGATGGTTTATTTATCAATCTGCTGGTTTGTTCCTTTGCAACAATATCCCAAAGGAAAGTTTTAGCCTATTTGGTTTTTTAATTTAAAAATCCTAAAACCAAGATGTGAGAGCTGAAATATCAGATTTGATTTAAGTTTGGAGATTTTTTTTTTTTGGCAGTCCAACTTTGAAAAGTTCTCATGTAGAAAACTCCCTCTGACAAGATAAAATTTCAGACTGTGTGTTCAATCACTACAGTTACCATGAAAGCTGTCATTTTTATTGCCAAGGCTGATAAAAAAAGATGTGACATTTTCTAAACTGTTGGTATTTGGTGCACGGCTCAGCTGACAGCTCTTGAACAATCACAGGCCCAGCATTTCTTGAGGAATGCTCATCTTCTTTCATTCCCGAGTTTTAGACTAAGACCATCTTATGTTATTATCTTGAATCAGATTGACTCCAAGACTTAATTAGTTGTAAATGTTCGACCAATGATTACTTTGTGAAAGTTTTATTAGTTTGGTGGTTATTGCTCCACCCACATCTTTAGAAGCGGGTAATAAGAAATGAACTTGATGGAATTAGACTGTAGACATTTCAGTTGGAGTTTGATCTGTTTACTTGTTCAAATTTGAGGCATTTAAACAAATTAAACAGAACTAGAAGCATAGAACTTGTTGTTTTGTTCTAAAAGATGTTCATAATTTCTGTCTCTGACTCTTCCAGGTGAGAAACCGTACGAATGCTCAAACTGCAAGAAGCGGTTCTCCCACTCGGGCTCCTACAGCTCCCACATCAGTAGCAAGAAGTGTGTAGCCTCAACACCTCCCAATGGAGTGACCGTAACAGTGATTAAGCCCTCCTCTCCGGCCACACAAACCAAACCTGTCGCGATAGCTCCGGCCCGAAAGATTCTTAAAGAAAAGACTGAAAGTAAACCCCTCCAGGAGCAGCTGCCCGTCACCCAGATCAAATCCGAACCTATGGAATACGAGTGTAAGCCTGTAATGGCGATGCCGGCTGCTGCGACCGACGGGAAGGAAGTTGGGAACGGAGGGACGGCGCAGCCGGCTGCGGCCCCGGCTGCGGCCCTGCCTCAGGGTGTGGCTATGGTCGTGCCAACAGTCGGCCTGATGTCACCGGTCAGCATCAATTTGAATGACTTGCAAAATGTGCTCAAAGTGGCGATGGACGGGAACGTACTCAGGCAGGTGCTGGGTTCAGCCAACGGGGTGGTGGCGCAGGGGAAGCAGGGAATCGTGGTTCAGCAGCCGCAGCAACAAATCCTAAGTCTGCCAGCCTTTGTAGATCACGATGGCACTACAAAAATAATCATCAACTACAGCATCAGCCCTGCGGCCGCCAACGCCACCACCACCCTGCCAGGACCCCTCGTTATCAAAAATAGCCCCCCTCCCGCTCTTAAAGTCATGACAACAGCTGCTGCAGCTCCCATCCCAACTAAAACAGATAAACCCCCAACCCCTGAGGCAACTGACCTCTCTGTCAGAAAAGAGCCAGAAACAGAACCTGTTAAAGTCGAGGAGACAGAGGCAACAGAGAAGGCACTGGCATCTGCTGAGATATCAGAGTCTGCCCAGACGCCCAAACCCAGCAGCTCCGGTACCTGTTTGTTATGTGACGACTGTCCCGATAATCTGGAGGCGCTGCATCTCCTCCAACATCGCAAAACAGCCAACGGGGAGCCGGTGGACTCTGCTAATTTGGACCCATCGTTCGCTGATTTGCTGAGCGAAGCAGGGGTGACCCTGGAGGAGCCCCCTGTAGAAGACCTCCTGTCCCTCCTCAAGACCTACTTTGCCTCCAATGCCAATCCCAGTGAAGAGGAGCTGACAAAGATCTCAGAGTCTATCAGTATTCCAATGGAAGTGGTTAGAAAGTGGTTTTTCAAGATGAACTTTGGGAAAAAAGTTGATTTATGCCACAGTGAGGATATGGATGCTTCTGAAAAGACTAAAATCACAAATTCCAGCTCAGAAGACACTTTGAATCACAACAAAGAAGAAGAAGAAGTGGACACCACCCAGGAGGAAGCTAACAAAGCTGCATCCGACAGAGCGTCCCCAGCAGACTCAACATCACTCAGTCTCACCAATGAGGATCTTGTTATCGTTAAAAGTGAGCCTGAAGACCCAGAGCCCATAGACTCCCAGGCAGAACCTTTGGACCTTTCTCTTCCCAAGCAAATCACGGCACCATCAGAAAGCAAACCCGCCCCACCCACAAAGCAGCAGGAGCACCCTCTGAACCTGACCTGCTTGAGGAAGGAACAGCTCGAGGGTCGAACCATCTACGTCACCACACCTCAGGCTGGAAACCCCGTCAACATCGTCACCGCCACACAGCTGCCCACTTTAGTGGCCATTGCTGGTCAGGGTACAGTGGGCTGCCTCAGTGCCATCAACACCACAACCAAGCGCACCATCCTCATCCCCCAACTCACCTACACCTACGCCACTACAGCCAGCAACACCACTGGGGCCAAGACTGTTGTACTTAACGGCCACAAGGTTGGTTATGTCGCCCAATAAACTTGTCCTCTATGTTTGAACATCACATTTTGTGGGCATTTACACATTTTCTCTCATGTCCAGCAGGAGAAACGCTCAGAGAGCCACACTGATGGCAATCTGACTGCAGATGAGCAGGAATCAAAGAGGCGGCGGATGGAGATCGGTGTCTATCCCTGCGATTTGTGCTCCAAGGTCTTCCAGAAGGGCAGCTCGCTGCTCAGACACAAATATGAACACACAGGTATTTTTTTTACAATTCATCAAAGCACACACAAATAAAAGGCTATGTTTCCACACACAAATTCAGTAATAACCCTAACTTAAATAAAGTATGAATAAACTAAACCATCTTGTTTAAAATCCACATTTCCTAAAAATAAAAACTAGCATGTAGTTTTGTTCTTTTTTTCTACTAGATTCTTTTAGGGACAATTTGAAATGGTTTGGAGCCCAATTATAAACCCAAACTTCTACGAGCCCTTAAGGAGGACCGAGATCTTCCGGGTTCCCTTGGTGCAACCAGGGGCTAAATAAAAACACAGAGGAGAATCTGACCCCTGATCCACTGCAGAGTTTTTAGTCCTTTATATCCTGTCTGAAAACACAGCTCTTTAATGGCTTTAGATGAGAGTTCAGTCTGAGTCTGGTCTTTAATGTGCTGCGGTTTCCTTGTTTCTCCTGCAGGAAAACGGCCCCACGAATGCACCATCTGCAATAAGGCTTTCAAACACAAACACCACTTGATCGAACACTCGAGGCTGCACTCCGGTGAGAAACCCTACCAGTGTGACAAGTGCGGGAAGCGCTTCTCTCACTCGGGCTCCTACTCCCAGCACATGAACCACCGCTACTCCTACTGCAAGAAGGATGGGTCAAATCCAGGCTCCGCCTCGGGTGCACGCAGGGTCCAGGTAGAGCTGGGCGGTCCCGGTGTCGGCCTGCAGCCAGACAGCCCGACCACCACCCCACCTTCCCAAATGGACTCAGACGAGAGGGAGAGCGAGGAGGAGATGGACGAGGATGACGAGGCCATTTGCATGGACGACATCCGGGTGGTCCAGGTGGACGACGGCGAGTGTGAGATCTACGAGGGTAACTTTGACGAAGATGATGAAGAAGAGGAGGGTTTGGCGGAGGAAGAAGCAATGGCAGATGACGACACTCAACACACGGAGGCGCAAGAGGAATTTGCTTGCGATGTGGTAGAGGTTGAGTTGGGGAATAATCACGTGGAGGGAAAGCAAGAAGAAAAACAGGAACCAGCTGAGAAAATGGCAGACTGTGAAGCGAAGACGGAAAGCATCAGGGAGGGTTCGGACAGCGCCGAACCGCCGCAGGAAGTGGGGACAAACAAGTGAAGGAAAGAACGATTCACATTTGTTGGCCATCAAAACTCTTTTTAAAGACAAAACCGCTTCAGAAACAAGTTGCGGAAGTTGCCTAATTTTAACGGTCCACTACTGTGTACAAAAACCCCAGTGTGCCTGAACTTAAAAAAAGACAAAAAAAAGGTAACTTTTATTTGTGAGAAATGAATTAATAGTGTTTAAAACTGTTTATAGAAGTACAGATTTTGAAGTAGTACCCATCCATCAACTTGTCAGACTTGTTACTGAGACTTTCCCTGGTCGTTTGGTTTCTTAGCACTCAGCCAGTCAGTGTTACTAATCTTGTTCTTGTTTGAAAACATTTTAACCTGTAAAGAAGAGAAAGATTTCTATATCTTTTTATTGCCAATGAAGTTTCCTAAATCAGTATTTTATTGAGTTCTACGAACAAAAACCTCTGCACTACAGTATTCCTAGTTTACCTACGGATACATGCCTCATGCATTGTAAGCCCTTCAGTGTTATTCGTGTACACTAGCTAGCAAGATGTTGTTTGTGTTAGTATTAGTCTTTGCTAGCTAGCTTTAATTTTGTTTTCAGTTTGACTGTTAGCCTTAAGGAAAACAAAGTATTCCTGGGGAGGGTTGTGGGCGGGACAAGGTGGTCTGGGGTCAGAAGGCGGCTTCTTTATGCCATAACCAAATTTGTCCTATCAGGGAAGAAATGGTCACAACCTCAAAGCCAGCGTCAGGCGCATTTGTTTTGCAACCCAGCGCAGCTCGATCGGGCGGGATCTCTGTCGCAGATTCTGACCTCCAGGCTTCGGCTTCGGCTTCGGGTCCAAAACGCACGCCAAATCCTACCGAGCTTCTCCTCGTTTCGGTCGACTTTACTTTCCAGTGTTTCAGTATTATTAGCTTATATATGAAGTCATTGTGTACGTGAAGGATCAGGGCTGTCTCCTGCTCCACCCCAATGCCTCCAGCCTTATGCAAGACCTGTGTGCTGTTAAAAGTGCCATTGAACAGTGTTATTTCTTCACATGTAGCCAGTATTATGTTCCTGTCTGACTCACACAGGAGCCACATTCACTAATGTTTGTTCACTTGCACAGGACAGCAGATTGGTCACTTTTTTTCTGTGAACGAAACTAAATTTGAAACTTTATTTTGTTTGTTTTGACAAAACATTCATTGAATTTCTCCAAAGTTTAATTTAAAAAAAAAGAAGAATGAAAACCTCTTAGACTGAGTTGCTGTTCAAGCTTTTGTTCCTGAAACAAAACCAAAAATCTTAAATATCTTGAAGTGAAGAAAAGAACCTCAGTGCACTTGTTGTGGAAGAAACTGTGATAAGCTGTCCCGCACTTCAAGTAACAAACGATAAAAGATGTGGTGCCTGAAGAGTTTTGAGTTGGTTTTACCGAACAGTGTTTATTTTATTTGACTTTTCCCCCCTTTTTAGTTTTTACACGTCCTGTATGTTTTTGTCAGTAAGGCAGTATTAGAGCCCTTTTCACTGAAAAAAATATTCCGGTTTAGTTTTTAGAAGACTTTTTTATATTTAATGTGTCTTATTTTTATATTATTTTCTTTTATGGTTATTTATTACACATTGTAGTGTACATTACTGTAGTTTGAATTGATACAATAATATATTTTAGTATGAAAAAGAAAAAAAAAGCCTCTTGAGACAAACAAAAGAATCCCAACATGTGGTTCTGGGAGCTCAAGTTTGTTTTAACAAAACAATGAAAACGTTAAAAAAAGAAATAAAACACAATGAAATAAAATGTGTACTCTGTAAACTTGACTGTTTTTAGAAGAGGAAAAAAAAACCAGGAATGAAGTGAGAAATGAACTGTTACATGTGCATCTTTGCGTTGTTATTAAGCTACTGAATTCTGTGATTTTAAACGCATGAGTCGTCGCCGTTTTAATGAAGGATATTCTTCTGGAATTGTTTTTTTTCCTTTTTTTTTTTACGTTTTGAAGCCAAATCTGCATTGTCCCGCCGCTCTGTCTTCTGTTCTGTGCCAACGTTGTACTTTCCGTTGTACTGTTGAAGGCTGCGTAGCGTCTGTCTCTCCAACCCGTTGTAAATCCACTGTCTTTTTGTATCCTTTCCATTTTTTTAGGTTTGCTCCATTTTTATGACTCCCCATCACAATAAAATGTAAGACAGCAGCTGTCAGTGATTTATTCATTTTGTATTTTCCCTTTGGTACATTTGACCTCAGGTAACTTGAGTTGGTTTGCTGTCAAGTTTCCCAGTTAAAGATTTTGTGAGCAGTAATAAGACGCGGCACATTGATGTGTTTGAGGAGTAAATGTTGGTTTTGAAGACGAGGGTTTTCCTGGACTGGACTGAACGGGGAATGCAAGGAAATCTTTTTGGTTCAAGAAATTCAAGTGGGTGTGACTTACAATGTGTATGAAAAGAGAGGTATGTTGTTTTTTTTTTGACAGAGTGATGGATCACAGCAAGCAGAGAAAATACTTTTGTTCACCACCAGGTGCAGTGGCAGAACCGGGGTGACCAATGGAGGCCTTGACCACCATAGATTAATCACCACATTCATTTAGGGTAACCATACTTTGAAATGATATAAAACCCAAAAAGCACAGTTTCTTTAAATAATCGGGGTGGATGATTTACATATATTTATGTGGTGGTGGCCATTATGGATTTTGATGTGGCAACCCAGTTTTTGATGGGAACCTTTCTTACGCCTTGATGCAACCACACAAATTTTGAAGTAGGTACCTCACTTCAAGTTCTCCAGCTCACAAGGTAACGATAAGCAGACGTGTTGGAGGACAAAAACTTAAACTGCAAGAAACATTTTAAACGTATATGAATATGAATGAACAAAATGAATATTAACTAAAGAGGGAAAACCGCTGACGAGTAAAGAGAACAAATTCTTTAGAGAAACATTATGCAAAAACAGGTAAACAGGAAGGTGTTTTCAATTTAAAACATTTTTATTCTTTATAGAAAAGCATATGCCTTTCATGTCACAATTTTAAATAAAGCAGGATCTTATAATTAGAAATAATGGAGTTTAAGTAGTTTGAGTCAAACCTCGACATGTCTACATTCAGAGTATTTGCTGTGAATGACCTTCAGCTGATACCACACCAAACTTTAACTCAACATCTTCTAAACTGACTGAATACAGTTCAGATGTGGCAACCCAGTTTTTGATTGGAACCTTACGCCTTGATGCAACCACACAAGTCATTCAGAGACATTTTTGTGTAAAAAATCTATCATTTTGCTGCCCACAGAAAGATCTCAACTGATCAATCATGCTGAAGAGTTAATTAGGTTATAGAAATCAGGTGTGTTGGAGCTGAGACACATTCAGGATAAATCCAATAATAAATCCAACTGCTTGTTTATCATTTGACCACTAGGTGGCAGTATAAGTCCTGCCTTAAAAATGAGTTTGTAGAGCTCCATCTGGAAGTTGACTAAATGTTTTTCTTTTTTTAAGCTGCAGCAGCGGTCGCGGTGGTTTTTAATTAAATTTTTCATTCTTTCATTTGTGAAGGAAGTTTTCATAAAAGCAAAATGGACGTGAATGTGAGATTATTTAACCACAAAGCAAAACTGATTTTCTGTCAGTCACTGAGCTGACCTTTTAGAAACACATTTATTTTACAAGATACGCTCAGTTTTAATCACATGACTTCGCAACTTGGGCTCAAAGAAGAATCAGGATATTAATTAACAGAGTTGTGCTTTATTATTGCCTAATCAGAAAGTGTGCTGTTCCAGAATACTAAAAACATTGAATATGGAGCAAAAACAAAATATAAATGAAACCAGAAAAACTAATTGTGAGTGTGGAGAGTTACAGAGTTAGTCCAGAGATCTAAATAGTTATTCTGATTTATTCAAGAAGATAACAGTGAAAATCTGAATCCACTGAGTTCTTACAGTGTGCCTCCGAATCATCTGCAGAACAACTTCATTTAAAAAGTTTGATTTGTATTCAGGAATCAGTTCTACATCACTGAGCTTGGTTTCTAAGCAGCCACGATCTTCTAACAGCAGACGCTACAGACGTCCCAGTGAAGACCTGATCATCTACAGAGTGACATCTAAAGACGGCCGACTGTGTGTTTCCTGTCATGCATGACTCCGTGCGTTTTTATCCCTGCCCAGATGTGCAGCAGCTCCACTTTCAGCTCATCTACAAAACAAACATGTCGCCGTCCAGCGGAGCAGAACGGAGAACACCAGACCTGTGATGACTGGCAGTGATTAAAGCTCATTTCATGCTGCTGCACTTCCTCATGCTGAATACATCGAGCCATTTGTCAAAATTAATTGGGCAGCTTTTAAGCACATCACATCTGTCAATCACGCACAACCTTTATGCCAGAGCTGGTCAGTAATACTAATGCTCCAAAGCCTGCAGGGACTAATGGATGTGTTTCATTACAAATTACTAATAGACACTTTAAAACAACAGGACACAAATGTACAATAAAACACAGTAAAAACTGATGGGGTCCACCAGTCCAATCCTTCTGAACAGTAGGGGAGTCCTTCAGCGGACTGAAGACATAAAGAAAACTTTAATATTTGGACTTTCAGCACATTCTTTTGTATCTTTCTGTGTATTTTTTTCTCTGTGTGATTTTTTTTTACTGTAGCCACTTTCAGAGGCTGCATTTTTTTAACAGACTTGACAAATTTTAAGTGAGTGTAATTCTGTTTATTTTGAAGGGTTCTGTGCTGAGTTCATAGATTTTACAGCAGGAAACTGTGTGTGTGTGTGTGTGTGTGTGTGTGTGTGTGTGTGTGTGTGTGTGTGTGTGTGTGTGTGTGTGTGTGTG
>JAVKLF010000064.1:2098556-2108691 GCA_034783495.1 Millerichthys robustus | reverse complement strand
GTGTGTGTGTGTGTGTGTGTGTGTGTGTGTGTGTGTGTGTGTGTGTGTGTGTGTGTGTGTGTGTGTGTGTGTCCCTCCCTTAAAAATATCACAGCTTTCTTCAAAATACAACAACAACAAAAAACAACCTGAGCTAAATCTATAACTGTGTGACTGATAAGTGAAGAAAGGAGGCAGAATTTACTGAACCATGAGACACATTTTGGACAATAAACTCACCTGGAGGGGACAGATTTGATCTTATTGACATGTTTTTTTGTTAGTTTGACTGAAATACTAATTAAATCCTTCTTACTTCTTCTACTTCTGTAAAAGAAACTGCAAATCTAAACAATAAATCTAACAATCAAAAATTGTTCTTGACACATTGCGAGATAAAAACCAGTAATGCTGGACTGGTGAGTGAAGTGAAACAGAAGGACAATGTGGACTGAAACTGATGGGACGAGTGGCTGCAGCTGTGACTCATGAATGGAACAAAAAGAAAATCATAACAAAAAGGGGATACAACCTGACCCAGAGGGGAAAAAGTAAGATCCTCACACTTTAGGTGTTGTTTGTTTTTAAAATACAGCCTGATTTATTTGTCCTCTAAACACAGAATGCAACCTTTGAATAGTTCCTCTGGGACTCCACGAAAGCTTGATTGCATGCATCAAAAATAAACACAAAGGAACTAAATTATACAAACTTCATGTAAATTAGGGCAGACTAAAATAAAGATTCAAAAGAAATTCCTTTCCTTAGCTGGCAACTGGACTTTATGAAAGCTATGACATCATCTAGAAAAGGATTTAAATGAACCTCTAACAGCTAGCTGCACTTTTTTTGTTCTCATACAGTAAACAATGTTGTTCTGATTATTACAGTCATTATATAATACATGTTCCCACAAATGTGTGTGTGTGTGTGTGTGCGTGCGTGTGTGTGTGTGTGTGTGTGTGTGTTACATGAGAGAGAGGGTGATTAATGAAGGGTCCTGGTGAAAATGCTCCTGAGAGTTCATCAGATTAAAAATGTAAAATTAAAACTGCAGTAATTATAGCTTTCCTTTTTCTGGTTGTAATCATGTTAACAGTAGTGCGTTGTGGTGATTACTACATGGGATGTTGTGGTGGTGGTGGGGGGGTCTTTAGGAGTGACTGCAACACAAAATACATCCTGAACAGAATGAAACCAAAACACACGAGCAGCACCAGGAGAAAACAAACAAGTTGTTCAATAAAAACCTATTAAAAAGAAAAGGGGAATATCAAAACAGTTAGCTCTTTCTTCAATCCGGGTTAGTGTCATTTATTTAACTCACAGCTCAGCTCGATCCGGATGAAGTCTTTGATGCCCAGGTTTTCCAGGAAGACGCCGGAGGAGGCCGTGGTTTTAAACAGGAAGGAGACGTCTGCGCTCAGCTCTCCGTGGAACGTCGGGAAGTGGAGGTACGACGTCTCTTTGTCAAAAAATGCAGCGTTCCAGAAGTTTCCTAAAAGGGAAAAAACAATCAAATTTAAACTACCCTGTCAGGCTGCTATAATTCAGTCTAAAAGGTTCTGTGGCCCATCAGATTGTAAAAGACTCTTCAGGCTCTTCGTGAATTCTTTTCGTTTATTCACGTTTTGCAGAAACCGAGGCGACAAAACATCTTCAGCCTCCAGACTAATGAACTCATTTACATCTCTGAGACCATGGCCAAAATGTTACTTTTTTATTGGAAGTAATTTAATATTTTTTTTAAATGCTATTTCATATTTAGTGTCTGTTTAAAGTAGTTAGTTTTATTTATTTTTTTTTGCTTTAGCTACTTTAGTTGCTTCTTAATTTTAGTTTAATTTGCCATAATTACGTGAGGCACTTTGTAGCACACATTAGGAGAGGCGCTATGATTACTGTTATTATGTTTTAATCTTTTTATGACACGTGGTTTGCTCCAGTGCTAACGTTTGGATCATTTCTTCTTCAAACAAATAGTAATGAAGTGAACTTTTGCTTTAGGTGGTCTGCTGAGAAAAGGTTTATTCATTTTGACAACAAGGTGTTAGCATGTAACTGGATCCTTTGAGCTAACGTACTGTCTCCATGGCAACGCAGTGGTCCCACCCTATAGGCCGCCTCTGACCCTGACCTCTGGATGTCACCCAGCACCAGAGACCTGACCGGGAGGTTCTCCTTCTGGGTGAGAACGCCTGAGTCCTCCGTCCTGGAAAACAAAAATATAAGCAAATAAATTTTAAAAATAAGAAAAAAGATAGAAAATAAGAACAAAAATGGCAAAACAAAGATCATAAAAAAACTTATTTGTGCAAAAACATTCCCGTGAGTGTTTCTTCTGCTTGACTTCAGAGTTATATTAAACACACCGACTAGTTTTTCTTCTTGCAGAGAAAACTTCTGCCTGAACATAAATCCAGGATTAGAGGATTTTGGGGGTGGCAGGATTATTTACAACACGGGCAAAGATTAAAACAGTTTTAGTTTCTGCTTCTGTGAGTTTTATTCCAGTTGATTAGATGTTTGATAAACTGTTAAAGTTTCAAATCTCAGTGCTGGTCAGTCATGTTGTTCTCCAGATGATTTTATTTTGACCTTTTTTATGCGATCATTAATCATTTCTGGGTTTGATTGTTGCTGTCACAAAGTTCTGCTGCCCTGAAGGCGTGCGTTCTGTCCTCACCCATGTTTAGATCGGAAATCATTTTCCTGACTTCTGTGAGAAGTCTGTGTCTGAGGCAGAAAGTTGAATTAAATCCAAATTTAGAGTTTTAGACACGCCCCCTGTCAGGGGTTTTAATAATAGGGTTCACTGTCATGTGACTGCCTTAATGTTTCAAAGTAAATGACTAAGAAAGCAAAATGTGCCAAAATCTTTTTTCGGTGAACAAACCAATTCCTGATCCTTATTTTAAAGTTTAAGAAAAGTTTAAATATTCTGAATGTTCATGGCAAGGACTCCAAAATAAATTTTCTTCCTCTAAAGGAATGGTTAATATGGATAAAAGTTTAGATTTCTCCCGGTCCGTACCACTCGGCTCGGTCGGCGTCACAGTTGCAGTAGTGCTGCGGATCCACGCAGTCGCCCTGCAGACCGCAGGCGCACTGCTGGCTGCCGGGATGAGCTCCTCCCCAGTAGGTTTGGACTCTTCCGGGACCGGGACCGCCGAGCCACCAGCTGAATGGAGAACCCTCTGAAACCCACAGAGACAAACAGACATAAAGGGACTGTGTCATACACTTCCTACAAATGCAAGGACTGGAAGAAAACATCTTAGTTTTAAAAAGTAATAAGCATAATGAACTTGATTTTACCCACTTTGTGTCAGAACTGGGATACTCTTGTTTTGAGCTTGGCACAGCCAAAGTGAAACAAGAAAACTCTATTTTATTTTTTTAGACTCAGAACAAAACATCAAGTTCTTAGCTGTCATCTGTTCTTAGCCCTTATAGCAATAATCTGTTTACATGCAGGCGTTCCCCTTCTTTGGCGATGTGAATTTATTTTGCAATTATTCATTAATTATACATATGCATTATTTCTGCTGGAGTGAATAACATGGTTCAGCCAAAATGGAAAGTCTATATTCTTTACGAAGCTCATTTTGTTTTTACACACTTCACCTGGAGTGTTGAGAAGGCGGGACTTCCTGCAGTGGTAGGACAGTTCCTGTTCGCAGTGCTCTGATTGGCTGACGGAGGCCAGAAGTTGCTCTTCTTCTGACGAGTAGTTAAAGTGCACTGAAATCTGGTGGACAGCAGAGTATGCTCGGACTCTGGTTGGCTCTGTGTTGTTGTGCTGGATTATCATCCAGGTGTTGTGCGCTGTGGACAGGAAGTGATTGACACGATGCTCTTCACACTCGGTGCAACATGATAAAACACCAGGAGATACAAAATGTTCCCATGAAGGAAATAAAATGGATCTAAGTAAATCATGGTATGTTTGTAATGAAGAGGAGTTAACGAGTGCGTGTCTGTGTGTTCTGTCACCTGTCATGTTGCAGTAGACCAGCTGTGGTCTGATTGGTCCGCTGCCGTCCACATCGATGTAAAAATGTCCCGACGTGTTGCCGTTGTGTTTGTACGCCTCACAGGACTGTTTGTACACAGCTGGGAGGACAACAGAAGGAGCTGATGAAGATGAAGTTTCTTCTTATAGAAGAATGAATTAATGCATCGTCAAAAGATTAATGTCTTTTAATCACAACAGAAGAAAATAACCTGTGGATTTATTGTGATGCAGCCTTGATAAACTCCTAATCCAAGTGAAAACAACAATATTGACTGATGTGTGAAAACAAGCTCAATAAATCAGACCTTCATCAACCCCTCATCTTCCTCCACATGGCTCCTTACCCTCTGCATTAAAGACCCTCAGATTTTTATCTTAAAGCCGACACACTTTCTTCATCTTTTTTATCTCTTTTCTTCGAGGCAGAAAGGCCCGACATTCATCATCTTCCCTCAGAGTTGAAGGATGAACACGGAAACTCTCCACTTTTCAGTTTTCAGAGCTGAATATTAGAGAATCCAAAACAAATTCTTTCATTTGCCCCAGGCTTCATGACAAAGAGGCTCAAGTCTTTATTTAAGAGATAATAAAATGTTCCACATTATTTTAAATCATGTTTCTAAATTTAAAAAAATGTTGAAGCTAAAAAGAAGAAGCCAAACACAAACTAAAAGCTGAAACAAGCAAGATAGCTATAGCTACTAGCAACAAAAGGTTAGCTAAAAGTAGCAAAAGGGTAACTACAACATAAAAGTAACAAAAATCTAGCTACAAGTAAGAGGCTAATTAAAACCTAAGAATAGCAAAATGCTAGCTAAAAGCTAAAAATATGACCAGGATAGCTAAAAGCTAAAAGTAGCGTAAAAAAACAAAATTAGAGGCAAAACTTTGAAGCAGATTTCAAAGAGAATAATGAGCAATCAAATGTATTTTTATTTATACTTGTAAATAAAGTTAAATATATTCAAAATTATAAACGCGACATAAAGTTTAAGCGCCCATTTCCTGAATGAGCTGAATGTTTTGATGTATGAATGGCTAAAATAACAAAATATGCAGAGGTAGTTAAACTGAAAATAACATTATTTTTACATAAATTACTGCTCTGTTTGTGTACCGAGATGTGTTGAACTCATCTGAACTCACAGCTGTGGCACGTGGCGCCGCTGTAGCCGCTGTCGGAACAGTTACAGTGAAAGTTGGTCCAGGACTGAGTGCAGCGGCCGCCGTGCTCGCAGCGACTGGGAGAACACCTGAAACAGATAGAAGGAAAACTTCAGCTAGAAGATGTGGGAAAGTACAAATATTTCCCTCTTTTTCTGCACTGAGACAGAAGTTCACAGGTTGGACGTGGAAGAAACTCTGCAGGTTTTTGCCCTCAGACAAAAGCAGTCAGAGCCAAACATCACCTTTCTGTTTTTCTCAAGAGGCGGGAACTTTATTTTGTTTAGAGGAAAAAGGAGCTGAAGTATTTTTTTTTTATATTTTTACGAGTTATTTATGGAACAAGTGAGCAGGATGAGGAGAAACTGCCTGTCAGGATTGAACCTCAAAAAGCTTTTGCATTTTTTGTTTGTTTTTTTTTTACACCGAAGTAAAAAAGTGCAAAAGATTTCATTTTATATTTAGTCCAGCATGTTGTTTACTTGATGGCCAAATGTTTTAGGAAGGTCAGATAAAGTGTGGCAAATATTCACATGTTTGGAGAAAGTAATTTGTTCAATTTGTCTGAAAAATAAAACCCAAAGTCCTTACTCTTTTTTTCTTGCTGTTGACATGGAAATGAAAAGTGCAATAAAAGAACATTTAAAAGACCTTGGCTTTTAAAAAAGGGGATAAAAAGTATTTTTTAATTGAGAAACTACTGAACACAATTTGTAAAAGTCTGTATCAAAACCAAAAGTGGAATCTTAAAAGGTACATTTTAAAACAAAAATCTTGTCAAATCAAGAGCTTAAATCAGAGCTACTTTTTAAAAATGTTTTAATTAAACAAGATATCAACCTGAAATAAAACCACACATTTCAAACATGATATATATTGTAAAAATATGAAAGATATGTTTGGTGTGAGTTTGCTTTTACAGGGATATCAACATTGCCTTAGCAGGAATAAGAGAAGGGGGGGGGGGGGGGGGGGGGGAATCAACTTTTATAAAGAAATGGTCAGTTTTTATTGTATCCATTTTCACTTCAAACACATTTTTACTCACTATATTGTTCTGAAAAGACTTTGCTGAGGGTTTCCTGCAGAATTCACCGAAAAAGTGCAGCGGTAAAGTCAGATAAGCACAGATGGATGACCTGTCTGCCTGAAAACAAGCTCACCTGAAACAACAGCAGCATCCATAATATTCACTCTTCTCCCTCAGGCAGAGAGGAAGCAGCTCTTCACACTAAATCAGCCTCTATCAGCCTGATGCCCCGCAGCCAATCGTGAGCCAAATGACTAATTTAGACACAAAAAAGACACTAAATTGTTCCTATACGACCGTAGGGAGACCCGTACAGTTTGTCCAGTAAACACAAACAGCCACACGTTTGCAGAACAGGTGCAATACATTTAAAAGCACAGGGGAAAATGGGGATGATGCAATGAACAGCAGAAGGTTGAAAAGAAGAAAAGATGGAGAAAAACAGACGGAAAAATGTCGAAGTTTAGATTAAAAGAAAAAATATAAAGTTTCTGCAGCTAATTTTGTAACAATGAACGCATCTCATTGAAGGAACCCTTAACTAAGATGTGAACAACGATAATCTTGTGTTTAAAAAATGACAAGTGTATTTAGTGTTCGCTAGAAATGAACATTCAGGTCAACATTCAGTTGCACACTGAACATATCGCACAGCTGTCTTCCAACAATCACTTCCTGCCAGTTTCACTAAAATGTGTCCAATATGAGATGTTTTGCTAACAGACATACAGGATTAACTCCAACAATTAGTGCTAAGATGTGCTAGAGATGATGCTCAGCTACTACCAAACTAAGTTTTAGCTTAATATCTGATAAACTGGTTGCCAAAAAAAGACCACTATAGCAACATCTATGACTGCAAATGACGATTGTGTCTTTCCACTGATTTTCTTCGGCTGTGTGTTGAGCTGGAAAAAGCAGAAGCTACAGAGCTGATGTAGAGCTCCCTGCGGACTGCACTCAATTTGTGCTGCTAATGGAGTGTTTGCTTTGGCTAATAATCCCCTTTGCTGTTTGCAGCAACACTCCAACACAAAGAAGCACACAACTGCACACGAACAGTCATGTCCTGCTCAGAAATACGAGCAGCATCCGTGAGTTCGTTTTCCAGTCAACTTTACTGCGCAAAATATCCCACAAGGCCAATATTCAATCAACAGGATCACACTCACACACTTTCTTTTCCTGGATTTTTTTATTTTTTGTTCGTTTCCAGTGATAAGTCAGATCTTTGGAGGTCCTGTAGTCTGCTGAACGGTGATGCAGAAGCAGAGTGACATTTAATTAAAATCATTCAAGCAGTTTCTCCTTATCTGGAGAGGATTTGTGGTTTGCTCAGTAGTCGTGTCTGTGCACATGTTTACGTCGTGTTGCTGTTTATGTGGCGTGTGAGTGTGTGCCTCTGTGTTTTGCGTGACTATCTTGTCGCCTCTTGGGCTCTGGAGGCGGATTTATAATTGCTGTAATTGTCTCATTAATCGTGCCGCTATTTGGTGTGACGCCAAAACAGAAAAACGATTAGTTCTGCTCCCCCTCCTCCCCTCCACCTATCTGCTCCTTTTTTCTCCTGAGACTGGAGTCTGAACTGTCACAGATCATATAAAGTATTTCTATGCCATGCAGGAGTTACTGAAAATGGAAACTATTCCTCCAGAGGTCAACAATACAAAATTGCATTGGCTAATTACTAGCTGACAGCAGCAAAAGGTAATACTTCTACTTCAGATCACATAACCAGTTCCCAGTCACACCTACATATGTTCATGGTGTCACATGATATTAGTTTGAAGAATGAAATAACTAGTTATGGCTAAACATGTGAAAATAAATGTACTAGAACCAGTCGACAGGATCCGGTCCTGTTCTGACTTTAACTTCTGGGTTCTGGTTCCAGGTCTGCCTGTATTTATAGTCTTTGGTATGAACACTATTGCTTTCTATCAAAATGAGCCAGTGGTTAATTTCTTGGGCTAAAGATCCATAAAGTTTCATAAAAATGTGTATTTTATTACATTTTAGCCTAAACACTTGAAACCATCCATCCATCCATTATCTCCCGCTTAATCCAAGTCGGGTCGCGGGGGCAGCAGCTTGAGCAGGGAAGCCCAGACTTCTCTTTCTCCAGTCACCTCTTCCAGCTCTTCTGGGAGGATTCTAAGTCGTTTCCAGGCCAACCGAGAGACATAGTCTCTCCAGCGTGTCCTGGGTCTCCTCCCAGTCGGACATGCCTGGAGCACCTCCCTAGGGCGGTGTCCGGGAGGCATCCTTAACAGACGCCCGAACCACCTCAACTGGCTCCTTTGGATGTGGAGGAGCAGCGGCTCTACTCTGACTCTTCTGGATAGCTGAGCTTCTCACCCTATCTCTAAGGGAGAGTCCAGCCACCCTGCAAAGAAAACTCATTTCGACCGCCTGTATCCGCGATCTCGTTCTTTCGGTCACTACCCAGAGTTCGTAGCCATAGACGAGGGTAGGAACGTAGACCGACCGGTAAACAGAGAGCTTCGCCTTACAGCTCAATTCCCTCTTCATCACAGCAGACCGGTACAGAGTCCGCAAAACTGCAGAAGCTGCACCGATCCGTCTGTCAATCTATCAAGATACTTAAACTCCTCCAATTGAGGCAGAACCTCATCCCCAACCCGGAGAGAGCAATCCCTCCTTTTCCGACTGAGGACCATGGACTCAGATTTAGAGGTGCTGATCCTCATCCTCCCCCCCCCTTCTCCAAGTCCACAAAACACAAGTAGACTGGATGGGCAAACTCCCATGACCACTCAAGGATCCTAGTGAGGGTGAGGAGCTGGTCCAGTGTACCACGACCAGAATGGAATCCGCATTATTCCTCCCGAATCTGAGGTTCGACCATCAATCGGACTCTCTTCTCCAGCGCAGCCGAATAGACTTTACTGGGGAGGCTAAGGAAAGGGATGTCCCTATAATTGGAACATACCCTCCGGTCCCCATTTTTGAACCACTCCAGTCTGCCAATCCAGCGGCACTGCCTCTGATGTCCACGCCATGTTGCAAAGACGTGTCAAACAAGACAACCGCACAACATCCAGAACCTTAAGAAAGGGCGGAACTCGTCCACTCCCGGAGCCCGGCCCCCTTAGAGCTTTTTAATTTCCTCAGCAACCTCAGTCCCAGTTATGGACAGATCAACCCCAAAGTCCCTGGGCTCTGCTTTCTCCATGGAAGACGTGCCAGTGGGATTGAGAAGGTCCGAGAAGTATTCCTTCCACCTCTCGACGACATCACTGGTCGAGGTCAACAGCACCCCACCTTCACTGAACACAGTGTTAGTAAAGTGCTTCTTTCTACGTCTCAGCCGCCAGATGATTTGCCAGAATCTCCTCGGAGTCGATCAAGAGTCCAAAATTAAGGCCTTGCCAAACTCCTCGCACATCTGAGCTTTTGCCTCAGCAACAGCCAGGGCTTCGGCCTGCTTGGCCTGCCGGTACTCCTCAACTGCCTCCAGAGTCCAACCAGCCAACAAGGCCCTTCTTCAGTTTGACAGCCTCTCTAACCCGGGGTGTCCACCACCGAGTTTGAGGATGGCCACCACGAGAAGCACCGACAACCTTACGGCCACAGCACAAGGCAGCTGCCTTGACAATTGAGGAACGGAACATGGCCCACTCGGACTCAAGGTCCCCCATCTCAGCTGGGATGCAGTTAAAGTCCTCTCGGAGGTGCGAGTTGAAGATCTGTTTGACAGGTTCTTCTGCCAGATGTTCCCAGCAAACCCTTACTACTCGTTTGGGTCTACCAGGTCTGTCTGGGAACTTCCCCCACCATCTGATCCAACTCACTACCAGGTGGTGATCAGTTGACAGCTCAGCTCCTCTCTTCACCCGAGTGTCTAAAACATACGGTCGCAGATCAGATGATACGACTACAAAGTCAATCATCGATCTACGACCTAGGGTGTCCTGGTGCCA
>JAVKLF010000064.1:2088286-2098456 GCA_034783495.1 Millerichthys robustus | reverse complement strand
CATCAGAAACATGAAATCTCTTAACCAGGATGACCGAGTGGTTAAGGTGTTGGACTTAAGATCCAATGGACACATGTCCTCGTGGGTTCAAACCCCACTCCTGGTAAACCAAATGAATCTACCGTAATCTTTGTCAAGGCTTATTTGAGACAATAACCGTCCAGAAGAAGTCTGCTGGAGGTGTTTAACATTCAGGGCTTTAAGGTGCATTTTGCCATACGAAGGATGGCCAAGATGAACTCTAGTTTCTGCTTCATGCTTCCACTTTCTCTACAACCCATCAGAAACATGAAATCTTATAACCAGGATGACCGAGTGGTTAAGGTGTTGGACTTAAGATCCAATGGACACATGTCCTCGTGGGTTCGAACCCCACTCCTGGTAAATAGCTCATGAAAGAGACTTTCCACGACCGTCGATCTTCCAACTGTGTGAAATGCATGAATGATAATTTATGTTTCACTCAAATGTAGGACTGAACCAACTTTTTTTAACTTTTAATTTATCACAAGAAACAAGATGGAGCCGTGAAGTCTGAAGGACTGAAGTGTTAAAAAGTAAAGCAGTAAATGTGGACAAAGTTTTACTGTTACGATTAAAATAAGATGATAATCGCTGATGTGACAGTTGTAATTATTTCATTGTTTTCATGTCCTGTTATCCACAAAACAGAACAAATGTTTCTCCAAATGTTTCTAGAATATTCTACAGAAAGTCGTTGCTGCAGGCGGTGAAAACACACAATATATCTGCCACTGTTGATGGTTTAACCGCAGACTGCTAACGTGTGTTTTTGTAGCTCTGACCTGTCGATGATGCCACACATGTCCATCTGCAGTTGGCTGTAATTTCCCAGAAGTCTTTGCTGCACCGTGATTAGGTCAACCGGCTGATTGTTCAAAGTGAGGAGACGCATGCAGCCCTGGAAGATGTCGTGGGGGTTTCTACATTCCTGGTTGGAGTTGTCAGGAGGACAACCTTGATGGGGAAAAAGAAGAATCATTGAAGTCAGTAAGCTAACGTTCATGAAACGTAGAGGGAAACTGTAAACCTGTGAATCTGCATGAGCAGGATGATTTAAAAAAAGCCTAAGGCAGTAAAGAATAAGTCTGGATTTCAACTTTGCTGAGCAGGTGGAAAAACAAAAGGGATGGCGGTTTAGGTGATGAAAAATGGAACAGAAAAGAAACGGAGGAGCAAAAAGCGACTGAGAGCATAGAGATAAAAGAAAATATGAGGATAAAGAAATAGATGGAAGGAAAGTAGCATGAAAAAAGATAAAAGGAGACGAGAGATACAGCAGACACAACTTTAATTATAAAACTGCCACCAACTGAAGGAGGCTTTCAAACATGGATACATTACAGCACAGCCAACCAAAGCATTATAACCACAGATTGGTGAGATAAAATGTTTTATTTTATTATAGTGGCTCAGTTAAGTGTCCCAAATGAAGTCTCATCTGTACCCAGATCAGATTGTAAACTTCCATTAGATTAAATATTCATACATTTCTTTAGGCGCAATTTTGTTAGAAGCTTTTAGAACCTTAAGATGTAATTTTACTGGTGCTCCTGTTTCCATCTTACCTCCAAAGAAGACCTGATTGGCTGCTGAAACAGGAAAGGAGGGGGCGGAGTGAGCAACACCACCTTCCTGTTTGTCAACAGAGACGGTCAGACGACCACGTCTGGAGGTAAGATCCACTGAATGCCACTGACCGTCATTTAAAACAGAACCTGGGGGAAAAAATACATTAAACATGTTTTTATGAAACATTTTAGAATTTACGTGTCAAACTCAAGGCCAATGGGCCAAATGTTGGCCCGTCACGGCATTTTACATGACCCGACAGAGCTTCAAAGATGTCTTAAAATAAACCATAACCATAGACCATAAACTACATTTCCCATAAAACCATTGTCAATATCAATTATTTTACCCACAAAATGACGACATCTTAGATGGAGGCTCACAAAGTTTTAAAAGTTTGAAATTTGCTGTTTAAAATCTCCATTTTGCTGTATTTTCATTGGCTACTTTTGCTGTGACTCAGTTGTACATTTAAAGGCCGTGTAAAGCGAATTCTTCAGTTTTCTTCTAAACAGATTATAAATGTCATAAATATATTTTTGTAAACATGTAAAAAGTCTCCCAACCATTTGTGATTGCACTGTGGGGCTAGAATGAAATTCAGGTTTCAAGACGTCTGTGTCTCAGGATTTTATGGGATGGGTTCACAAGATGACCTTGTATCGTCATGTAGGTCCTTCAGTATAACAGCGCCCCCTGCTGTTCCAGTAGTATATAAACCAACAACACAGCGACTTCAGGTAGCGCTAACGATAGCTCGCTGCTAGCTAGCTAACCAATTGTGCCTCATAGAGAAATGGCCGCCTGAATAAACTCTCTGGATTTTGTAAAGAGAAGCCACTACGGAGACATGACCAACAACACTCGCCTTTGCAACGCTCACTTTACTCCAGATAGTTTTACTGACGACCAGGAGATAGTTGGGATTAATAAGCAGTGTCGGTTGATTTGTGTTGCTTCCCCCGTAGTGTTACACTGAAGCACAGATAGATGCAGCATGTTCTACTGAGTCACTGATCTCTGATTAATAAGTCCAAAATAAAAATAAATACCAATAAATACCATTATCAGAAAAAGGAGAAATTAACAATAACTTCAACAATGTGGCGTTACACTTCTGGAGGTAATCAGGTGCAGATATTGATTGAAGCAGACTTATCAAACGCTCTTTTTTTTTCTTTTGTTTACCTCCGGTGGAACGGGCCGTAGATCAACTGACAGCACGAGAAAAAAATTATCTTGGTCCGACTCCTGGAAAACTTCCTGGTACCGTGTTGCAATCTGAACGGTACCAAATTTACAATCACCATATTACCGAGAGTCTTTCTGATAACTTGTCAAGCAAGATGGCGCCAGTGTATTCGGCACGCCGTCCGACTCGCTCTCTCTACTTTGTTATTTTTGCTCTTTTTGCTCTATTTGTACATTTATGCTGTTATGGCTCCAGTGCCTTAATTGTTTACAACCGTCAAGCACTTCTGGACATTAAAACTTCAGTAGATCTACAGTTTGGATATGGTCTGGGTCTGAGAAACTTCCAGGGCTTCCAGTTCCTCTCTGACATTTCTACTGAGCTGAGTTGTCCACATCTGATTCCAGAAAGGGGTTTCCGTCGAAGACATGGTAAACGTGGAGGACTGACGGTGAGGATTGAAGCCTATTTGGCATTTCTTCGCCGTCGAGGTGGCTCTCCTCGTCTTGGATGGTGTCCTCGTTTCCTGAATGTAGGACGCTGCTGAATTCACCCCGTTGTTCTGGGGATGTGCTACTCTCAGATGGACCCGGTGGAGTTTTTCTATCATCGACGGTTTGAGGATCAAAAGAGAAATGTGGATTATAGAGACCTCAAGCGGTTGAACTATGTTTCGTCTTCAACTTGTGCTGCTGCACCATCAACCATCTGCTTGGCCTTGCTTAATGCTAGGTCTTTAGCTAACAAGACTTTCATACTACACGATCTGTTTACTTCTCGGGATTTGGATTTTTTATTCAACACAGAAACTTGGCTACAAGACAGTCAGTTGTTCCCGTTCTCTGAACTTCTACCTCAGAACTGTGCTTTTATAAAGGTGAAGGTCTGGCTACAATTTTTAAATCCAGTTTCCACTGTCAACAATCATCTATAAATTAATTTTCCAGTTTTGAGTTCCAAGTTTTTGAAGTGAAATTAACTGAACCAATTCTGTGTGTGGTGGTCTACAGTCTGCCAAAGTACAACAAGGACTTTATTTATGAATTCTCAGAACTTATGGCAAGGATTACCTTAAAGTATGATCATATTTTAATTACAGGTGATTTTAATATACATGTATGCTGCCCAGATAAACCTCTGGTGAAGGACTTTATGGACTTGATTGATTTATTTCATTTCACACAATCTGTGGTTCGGCCAACGCACTTAAAGGGACATACTCTGGATTGGGTGTTATCACATGGGCATGGCAGTCTATTTAATTATCAGAATAATGTCAAATTAGCAAAATCAAAATTTTTGATTACTCTTGTAGCTTCAAATAGGCATAGGCCTCAAGTCCTTTTTAATGTCCTGGATAGGATTGTTAATCCCTCGATGACATCTGGCCCTTTAGCCTCTGCTGAACTTTGTGAGGCTTTCTCTACATTTTTCACAGAAACAGTTGTAGCTCTTAGAGACTTGAATACCCTGGTAGATTTAGATTCCAAAGAAATGCCAGAAAGCTACTCTGGACCATTTTCAGCCAGTTTCTTTAGATGAACTGCTCTCAGTTATTAAGCATCTGTGGCCATCAAATTATTCTTTGTCTTCCTACTCGTCTGATAAAATACATTTTTCTCACTTCTGGCCCATTTATCCTAATAATGATAAATGCGTCATTGCAGTCAGGTTGTGTCCCATCAATTCTTAAACATGCTGTGGTTAAACCCCTTCTAATCTAGACTCAGGTGTACTAGCAAATTTTAGGCCCATTTCCAAACTCACTTTTTTATCTAAGGTTCTTGAAAAATGTGTTTTTATTCAGCTTGAAATGTTTTTAAAAGACAATATTATAACTGAGAAATTTCAGTCTGGGTTTAAAGCTGCTCATAGCACTGAAACAGCTTTGCTTCGAGTGTATAATGATCTTTTTTTAACAGCTGATTCAGGCAATGTTGAAATTTTATTAATTCTAGATCTGAGCGCTGCATTAGACACTGTAAATCATCAGATTTTCTTATATATATTAAAACACTGTGTTGCCCTGAGAGGCCCAGTGTTTGAATGGTTTAAATCTTATTTAGAAAACAGAACTTTCTCAGTTCATCTTGACCAATGCTGTTCTAGGGTCAAACCTTTAAAGTACTGCGTTCCCCAAGGTTCAATTTTGGGTCCCATTGTGTTTATCTTATATTTATTGCCTCTTGGTCAGATTTTTTTTTTAAATTTAACGTTGCTTTTCATTACTTTGCAGATGACGTCCAGATTTATTATGCCCCTTAAACCACAAAATGGTAAAAATGAATCTCTTCAGCTATTGATAGATTGTACGGCCGTACTCTCAATGTCAATGTCTCCAGCAGACACGCCTCCAGCGTCTCAGGACACATAAAGCTGACGTTTTTTTCATTATTTTTGAAACCTTATTTTATACACTTGGCTGTGTTTTTAATCAAATGAATTTGGATGGGTGATAAATAGCAGATTTTTCTGTGGTGTGACAAACTCCCACAAAACTCTTTTTGTGGGAATTCCTTGTCAGAAAGTGAAAGTTACTCAGCACAACTTAACAGTGAGTAAAACTACTCACTACTACTACTTTACACTACTACTTTACTTTTAACAGTATTTCTGTAGTATTTATTAAACATTTAGTCAGTCGTACACGTAGTACTTCTCAGTGTTTATAAGAGGACATGTGAAAACTCTGTTTCTATACAGGAAAGACCACATAGAGCTCAGTTAGTGTTTGTTAGCGGAGCTCAGCAACGAGACGAGGAATGGGACGTTTCATGTTTAATCAAGTTTAAACATGAAACGTCAAAGTTAATCACAACCTGCTTGTTGAGGACCACCATGACGCTCATGTGGCCCTCGGTGAAAATGAATTTGACACCCGGTTAAGATTGCAGCCCGACCTGCACTGAGCTCCAGCAGCACTTTGCCTCCTGTGTGGATCTTCACTTGGAGTTTGGCCTCACTCAGGTGCAACCAGACCACGCCCCCTCGCTGAGGAAGGTCAAAGGTCAGCAGGAGCCCCGCCTCATTCCAGGTCCTGAACTGAAAACCCACGGACACGCCCTCTGATGTGGACGGCGTCGTCCACGGCAGCTGGAGGAAGCTCTGGGGGCCGGGGAACGTCACGGCAACAGAAACGGGCTCGGGACACGAAAAGGTCACATTACCCTAGAAGAGAAAAAAGCGCCGAGACATAAAAAAGGATGACGAATAAGATAAAACATCAGAAAACATGAATATTAATCCGGTGCAGGGGGGCGTGTCAACGCAACTTTGTGTTGCGGTAATCTCATCAGCAAGTCTCCTTGAGCAGAGAGACGTGGAGGGAGGCGGATGTGAACTTTCCTCTGCAGCCGTTTCATTCCAAACTGTTGTTCTGAAGAGAGGGGGGTGTAATGACACAGCTTTTATTGTGAAAGCTGCAGTGGTAATATATCACAGCACCGACCCTCTGCTGGGAATATCAGCCAGCTACCTTTAAAAGGCTCTGGAAACAGAGATGACATCCAAAAGCCCTTTGTAGAGATGTTGAAGAGATATATGATAGTGTACGGGCTGAATGCAGGATACAAAGTAAAAATATCGGGGTCATAAATGTCCACAGATGCTATTTAGCACGTGCACACTGAAAATACTCCTCACACAGTGATTCATGCCTTTGTCTTTGAAGGTTCTGTATGATTTTGGGCTTTAAGAACGGCTAAAAGTCAACTGTAACTGAATTAATACACAGCAGAAGTCTTTTAAAAACAAAAACGCTAGATGAAAAAAACTTTTTTAGGAGGAATTTGTTTTAGCGATGGCACGGTGGATCAGTTGGTAGAACTGTTGCCCCAAGCAAGAAGGTCGCCGGATCGCATCCCGGCCGGGGACATTTCTGGGTAGAGTTTGCATGTTCTCTCCGTGCTTGTGTGGGTTTTCTCCAGGTACTCCGGTTTCCTTCCACAGACCAAAATCATGACTGTTCGGCTAACTGGTAACTCTAAATTGTCCCTAGGTGTGAGTGAGAGAGTGAATGGTTGTTTGATGGATGGATTTTTTAAAAGTTCTCTTTTTACTTAAAAGTCAGTCTCATCACTCAATCAGAGCACATTAGCACATTTCTAGGTGTGGTGATGCTCTGAGGAACACGTCTGAATGTACCTGGAAATTCGTCCGTGTGATTTTCAAACCGTCCTGTCTAATAAACACCACACACCCTGTTTGAAAGCGTGGAGGTCAGTTGCACGTTCTCATGCTCAAAAGGACCAGCAGCACAACTAACGTGCACGTGGCCCCACCTTTCAGTCAGGACTGCCGTGCGGTGTGTCCATCGTTTGCAGGACTCGCTGGTCCTGGGTGAGTGTGTCTCGTGATAAAACCTCATTGGTATGGTTTGAGCCTGTAGTTTTTGTTTTAACCCTTTTATTGTTGGGGGATTTAGTTTTTCTTTTAGTTATCTCCTTTTGGACTTCAGTGAGTCTGTTTTACTTTCTACGCAAAAAGGTTTTACTGTATTTCAGTTCAATATCTTTGTTGTGCGTTATTTTTAGTGCTTTGCCCTTTTAAAAATAAATTGTACCTTTTTAATTCTATATTTTGAGTCTTGTCATTTATGTTTCGTCCACTACGAGCCGTGATGTAACGAGGTGATACTCGCTGCTGTCTGAATGTTTCTTTCAGTCATAAAAAGTGTTTACCTGCACAGTAACGTGCTGGTTGCTGTGCTTTGTCAGCTCCACCAGGTTGATGTTGTTGAACAGCAGGTTCTCCAGGCAGCCGTGGAAGTTTGTCTTGAAGATGGCAGAATTCTGGGCGGCTCCTACGTTCATCTGAACAAATCAAAATAAAAAACCTAACCCTACGTTAAAGCTTATTATCCGTGTACTGACAGGTGTGTTTGTGTCGGGGCGTACCTGTTCGACGGCCCAGAGGTTGAACTCCTCGGGGATCTGAACCTCCTCGGTGTGTTTGTCCACGGTCAGGTTGAGGTGGACGTTTTTCTGCTCCAGTGCGACGTGGTGCCAATGCTGATCATCCAGCAGGCTGCCGACAGAGGTGAGCTCCTGAGGCTCGGAGGAGGAAGTGCTTCCTGAGGACGGGAGAGAAGAGAAGAAGAAAAAAGCGTGAGTAATAACAGAGAAACAGTCAGAGATATGGAGGAAGGAAATGTGACAAATGGGGAGAAAAAGGAGTGGGGGAGAGATGTTAGTGGATTACAGGATGGACAGAAGGTAAAAAAGAAAAGAAAAAAGGAGATGATTCTCAGAGGCGAGAAGAATGTTAAGAAAATCTAAATCAGATCAAAATAAAAATTAGACTCCAGTTTAATCAGCACTGTTTAGTGTGAAAGCTCTAATCTTTGACATAAAAGAGGGAAAAATTAGGAGATAAAATGAGACTTCATCAGAAATCTGGAGGCTTTATTCTTCTTCTTTGGTTCGCAAATGTGTGGCGTCATTCTGACGATCTATAAATGCAGATCTCTCCTCCGGTAATGAGCTCCTCTCTGATCTGACAGCTGGCTGTTTGTTCTCCAACCTATAAGTTTGTTGTCTTCTCATTATCTGACCTGCTGGTCTGCTTCTGCCCGACGCTCTGACCCGGTGTCAGACCGACCCGAAGACAGCTGCAGCACGCCGAGCGCCGTGCCACTTTTAAAAAATGTCTCTCTTTTTCTTTTCTTTTTTAACCCCGCGGCCTCTAGAGGGGAGGGTGACCCGCAGTCGTCTCATTAAGAACCACTAAGTAGATCTGTACGCTCATACGGGGAAAAAACTGAATGTGCGAAAATAAAAGATTGCAAACAAGACATGGTGAGACATCATTAATGATAAATGAGCGTCAGCCGGTCCTCATAAATGGATCGTCACTCGGGATGCGTGAGGAACTTCTGCAGACAGAAGAAAATGGAGAGAACGCACATTAAAAATGCATCGTATATTCTTCAGGGAACACAGAGAGAAAGAGATAAACTCGAGTTTTCGAGGATGACAGACAAATGCAGCTTTGATAATTCAGCTCCTTCCAGGAGAGGAAAGATTTTTCTGTAGAAAACAGTTTCATCCGGGCAGAGAGAACTGTAACGCTCCTCTCATGAAGCACAGGAAGTCTGTTCTGATGATTTATTTGAGTTCAGCATTGGTGGTCACAGATGAGATAAATACGTGAGGAAAGTAGACTTCAGAACAAACATCTTTACTGGACAGTTCTGGATTTATGATTCAAAGAATGGATGATTTAATTATGTCCTAGAAGAGGAGAAAGTATGTGAGAGATTAGAACAGAACCTTTGTCCAAAGGTGGTACCCAAACAGATCAACTTCTCTGGTTTTCCTAGAAGTCAGAAACACCTATTTTGATTCTAGGTTGTTGGAAGTTGTGAGTTTTGAGAGTAAAATTCTAAATGAACGAGCCATAAATCTCTTACCGATTCTGCAAATCTGATTTTCAAAAAGCCGTTCATAAAACAGAAATACAGTGTCTCCACACAGAGCCAGGGCCAGATTTTCTTTTAACAACCGCTGCCCTGAGAGGTGGGAGTTAATGTAATTGGTTGTGCTGTCCCCTGGGCAGATTTTAATAAAACTTTTAGGGTCATATGAAGCAGTGGTGGGAGCTGCTAATACTAGTTACTAGCTTCTTATTTAGCAGAGTAGCTTTATTGCTAACTTCGGTTAGCTGTGCCCATCACTGATATAAAACCAATGTAAGATGGACACCACGGCCTACTGACCTTAAAAAAGGAACAGCTCAGATTCGCTCAGAAGTAAAAACCAAAACATTTTATCGTTCTGCACGTGCCGCCTAAATCTGTCTGCTGGTTTGTTTTTTATAGCTTCAAAAATATGGCACTGAAAACGGTCTTTCTCAACATAAACGGTGTCAAAATGAGAGAAAATTATAAACAAAAAGTGATAAAAAAGGATCGTTAACCTGACTAATGTAACAGTTAAACATTTCTACTCTTTTCTCTGCAGTGTTTACTGGTTTATTTTTGCTTTTTGAAGCCCGAACCTTCAAACTGTGACACAAACAAATCCGTAAAGACTCAGCCCGACACCTGACGGGATGAAAACTTTTACAGACATCATCTATGAGTTTGTATGAAAAGAATAAAAGCAGTTTGTGATGCAAAACAAAAGCCATTACAAAACAGAAGCAGAACAACAAACGCTTCACTTTTGCTTCTAAAAGCGTAAAAATAAAATATCATTTTGGAAGCTTCTAATGTGTGTTCTGGTTCTGTTCTCATGCAGGATTATGTTGCTGGTTCTGGGCTGTTGCTCGGTGTTGCCTCATAAAGTAACTCAGATCTAAAATGAGGTGGCGCAGTGTGTGTGTGTGTGTGTGTGTGTGTGTGTGTGTGTGTGTGTGTGTGTGTGTGTGTGTGTGTGTGTGTGTGT
>JAVKLF010000064.1:1988246-2013686 GCA_034783495.1 Millerichthys robustus | reverse complement strand
CATGAAATGACCGGAGAAGTGGAGCTTGTTGGAGGTAATCAGGCAAGACGGTGAAGCTGAAAGCTGACACGGTGGACAAACTCAGCAGAGCGTAGGAAATCACGACGTTTGTTCCACAAACTCCCAGCTGCAGCAGGAATGGGCCCAAGACCTCGTCTGTTCAGAGGTTGTGAAAATATCCATTTATTGTTTGTATATGAAAACACCAAAAAAAGTCCAGCTTCGGGGGAGCCCATTGGCTCGAAAGTAAGAAAAGAGGGGCTTGAACGCATATCACGCCACAGTTTAAACCCTTTAAACCCCACAAATTAAAAGTTTATTTTATACCTCAGCTTATCTTATACCTTAAGGCTCAGCGTTCCTAGAAGGAACTGCTCCAGGTGTCTCAGGTTTGAAGGGTTTCTGAAGCTGAAACTCATCCCTAAACTTTACCTGATCACACTAAAACTGCTGGATATAAACTTGTCTACCTGTTAGTAAAATATCTCGTGAACTACTGGATTGAATTGAACAAAACCCTCTTTTTTATCTTCAGCTGATATTTGAGTGAATCCGATTGGAGATGATCAGTCTTAACTGTGGAGCTAAATTGGTACCAGAAAGTTTGTTCAAAAAAATTATTTTCAAAACAGAAAGAAAATTTTGAAACTGAAAAATAATTTTGAAACTAAAATAAAGTTGAAACTGGGAAAAAAAATTACAAACTGAAAAACTATGTAAGGTATATTTTGGACTATGTGTACAATGACCTACTATATATTTTAATTTTATAACACAACAACCTGCTATTATTTGAAATTGTATGACACGACAGCCTTCCATACTTATCATTAATTACTTGACACAACGTCTTACCATGATTTTTAAATTATATGATACAACAGCCTGCCATACTAACATATGATATGATTTTTATCAGTTTCAACTCTTTTTTTTTCAGCTCCAAAAATTTTCTTTCAGTTTCATTTTTTGTTTTACAAACTTTATGACCCTAATATAGGTCCACACCTAACCACCACTAAAACATCTCTATGTATCGTAACAAGTTTTTAATTTGATCCCACACCTGTGGAAAAATGTCTGTCCGTGATCCTGCCGCTCAGGTAATAAATCACAGTCCAGACACAGAAAAACACAGCTCCTGTGTATTTGTACATGCTGTCCTCCTCCTTTGTCTTTCACCGGGAACACCCACCCTCCCGCCCTTTGACAGGGGGATTATTATTTGGTGCGAGAACAGTGTGTTGCCATGACAACAGAAACAATAATAGGACAGGGGAGCAGAGTGCCACGCTCACCTGTTTCTTTCTGCTGAAGGAGCCGTATAAACACGGTCCTGAGTGGGCTGTGACAGTCAGGTTGGGCAGTTTTACAAGAAAAGAAAAGTTTTGCTCAACAGACAGTGACTGAGTGGAAACTGAACACGGAAAAATCATAAATATAAAGTTTATTTTTATAATCAAAGGCTTAGCATTCCTTTTGAAGGGACTGCTTCGTGTGTCTCAGTTTTGAAGGGTTCCTTCTCCAGATGTTTCAGCTCCTTCCACAGATGTTCAACAGGATTTGGACCAGAAGGTCAGAACAGTCCGATGTTTGGTTCTGAGTCGTTCTTGGGTGTTTTTAGCTGTGTGATTTGGATCGTTCTTATGTCGAAAGCCTAACTCAGGTTGAGTTTTCTGACACTCAGTGGCACATTTTGCTCCAGAGTGCCTTGATAGTCTTGAGATTTCATCGTGCCCTGTGTCAGATACAGCAACAGAACCGAGCCTCCACTGTTACAGGGTTCTGTTTCTGGGACGTTTCATTTTAGGGTCTGTGAACTTAGAGTTGATGGGAGTTATACGGTGGCCCTGAAGTGCAAACCACAACAACATTAACTAAACACAATTACAAATAACAAAACCACAACAACATTAACTAAGCACAATTACAAATAACAAAACCGCAACAACATTAACTAAAAACAACATTAACGACAACACAACAACATTAACAAAATGGAAGTAGGTCCCAGTGGTGAAAACCTGAGAAATCTCTGATCGCTACGTTTGACTTTTGAACCAGAAGATAGGGCTTTAGCGCGTTTCTTGTAAACATGAATATTAATCCAGATGTAGCTACCGCTATCAACAAATATTTTGAATCAGGACATACATACGAGGTGGTACTGGACATGCTTAGGACTAACCACAATGTTTCAGTTAGTATGCGTACGCTAAAGAAGAGGGACACCGATGAATCTTTGAAGTTCTTTAGTTACCATTTGTATTATTCTTCCTCGTGTAGATCCATCCGTGGAGGCTGTCTCCGGTCCGGTGGACCTTAAAGTTCTGAATCATCTGAGCAGCTGAAGTCACAGGAACATCAGGCTGTTTGGAGACAGTCTGAGCATGATGTCAGTAATTTTCTGTCTAAGCTCTTGAGATGCTCTGTTCTTAGCTTTGTTACTTTATTAGTTTGTTTTAACAGATTTTCATTAGTTGATTTCATGTTTTTTCTTTTCTTCTAATCACTTTTGTCAGTTTCAAGTTGCTCGTTGTGGATTGTTCTTTTTTTTTAAGAAAACAAATTTGTCTCAATTGTGGCTTTCCTGAACTAACTGAGGCACTTCGTCAGGATTTATGCTTCTAACACTGATGCATTAAAAATGCAACTAACTTCTACTAAAAAGTCACAAAAAAATAGTATTTGTAGTGTCTGGAGCATTTTTAATTTGACAGCGCTGTTTAAATGTAGCTGAGGATGAATAAATCACACAGACGAAAGAAAAGTAAAAAAAAAAAACGTTTTATCTCACTTTAAAAAGAAACTCTAGAGGAGCGTTCAAGGTTAAGAGGTTCGTCTCTCTCCTCGCTATCTCTTCCAGTTTTTTAAAGCTCTTCGTTCCTGAAAGCAAACAGCAGTCAGGAGGTCGCTGGATTTCACGGTGAAGCAAGTTCAGCTGTGAGGAATGGGAGAGGAGTGCTACGCCGAGCATTAAATTTCCATTCATTAAAGAGTGAATTGAGACCAGGCATTTCACAGACTCTGAGCCAGTTTAGTCAGGCTCAATTTATTTTTTATTAATCCCTTCAGCAAATGAATATTCATGCAGACGCGCCACCTTCAAGTAAAATATCTAGAATTTCCAGCTCTAGTGGGATGGAATCAAAACACTGCGGGCCTGTCGGACACGCTTTGCTGCAGATGTTATTGTTTTTTTAGAGTTTTATTTATATGTTGCAGGGGTTAAATCGTAATGTTGTTCAAGACTGGCTGATGTCGTCAGCAAGTATATTAAATCAGATCTGAAAGCTTCTCACATTTTTTTTTTGAGTTTTTCTAGTTTTAAAATTGTCAAAGGTTGTGCATTGAAGAGTTAACTTGTTAAGGTTCAGGAGTTTTAAAGTGTTTTGTTTCTGGACATCCATTTGACTAATTGGTACCACTAACTGGAACTATTTGGGACAATGCTCTCTTGGTTAGCTGCATGTCTGAGGTGTACTGTATATGAGCTGAGTTTAGACGGTGAAGACAAACAGAAACTGTCTTCAGCTTCTGTCCTCAGACGTAAAGCCCACTCTGGGGTGCCAGAACAAATGACAGATTATCGTTGTGTAGCCTCCTGCAGAGGAAACTATGTTCAGACAAACCTGAGGATCAAGGGGAAGCAGCTCACTGCCAGGCTGATGATCAGGATGCAGATCTGGTCGCAGACACCTGTTAGGCTTAAAGTGTGTTTTTAATGATCAAGGAGACGGAGACACATACAGGAAGAGTGACTTTTCCAATAAGACTTAGTGACTTTTTTAAGAAAAATGAAGAAATATAGCACTGTACACTAAAAAACAGCCAACTTGATTAAAGAAATCTCTCAGCATTCATGGAGAAATGATGGTAATAATGACTTTATACGACTCAGTGGAGCTGCAGACTAAAACGTCACGCTTGGAGCGACGAGAGGTAATGACATGAAAATAATCTCTGCCAGATCTAACAGCAGTGGGCTTTGTTTTTCACAAGTAAACAAATTATTTGGCAGAGTCAGTCATTTTTCACTAATATGAAGAAATCTAATCAGGTTCATTTCCAGGATTCCAAACTTGTGTAATTTCATATTTAATCATTTGTCCTTTTTTATGTTCCGAACCAGAAAGTGAAGTAAATAAACTTATTTTTAATGCAGACGCATTAAAAAGATGGACGTGCCATTTGATGTCTGTGTTGCTCTGACTATCCAGAAAGCTATTTTAGTTTGGATGCAGGTTTATGCTCTATAGCAGAATTATTTGTCAGAATTATTTTAAAACTGTAGAGAAATTCTTACTGCCTTACAGCGTCCCGATCGTGACAAACAGACCAAAAATGTTGTTTTACCATCCTCATAATTTGTTTTGCAGATTTTGTTTCTGTTTTGTTTTGTTCTAATTAAATTTTCAGGTAATTCTGGTTCAGTAGAGAAACGTGAAAATAGTATTTATTCAATTTATCTTTGTCAGGAGAACAAGTAAATGCTGCTGGAAGTTGCTTATAAGTTGCAAATACATAGTTACACTTATTTTACCAAAAAGTCATTGACAAACATTTTCCACCATATACTGCTTATTTTATTAATCAATTCTGCTTTTGAGAGTAGAAATGTCTGATTTAGACGTCAAATATCTGAAGAAGAGAAAAAAATAGAATAGGAGCAAGGTTTTGGTGGCACAGAGTCAGAATATTTGCTCATGTTTGTCTGTGTAAAAAAATATAATTGTAATAAACACAGTTTGTTACATAAAGAGCTGACTTTAATGGTTCATATTAAGATGGAATCACAAAAACTGCTGTTATTAAGTAAAATTTAAACATCTTTACAGCCTGATAGAAGTTATTAAACCATTGGATACCTGATGTACCATTTGTAGGTTGAAACTGGTCTCTGGTCCTTTTGGCTTCAGGCCCCAGATCTGCAGTGGTTTTAATCAGGATCCCACTAGGAGCCCTCTGACAGGTTCCTTCAAAACGTAGTCCAGCAGACTTCAGGGCCTTGGGCGAGGGGCTGCATTCGGTGCAACACATCACCGAGCGTGCTCTTCAGAACTGTACATATAGTGCTGCCTACCAGAGCCCCTGAGGGTCATAAAGGACATTTACACACCCACACAACAGCCTAGTCTCCCTGATGCTTAAGAATTGTTATTTCCCTCAGCTGGAGACATTCGTTCAAAAGCAAAGGTAAATAAATTGGTGAGAATTTAAAAACTTCACTTTTACCATTTGCTCAAAGTTTTTCAGAGGAGCTGCAGAAGGAATCTCTGAGGTTTTAGGATTTTACCTGAATTTAAAAACAGAATATAAAAGAAAACAAAAAGGAAGTTCTTGTTTTTTACTAAAAATGTATAATTTCTGAATAAATTCAAGAACTAATAGTGGTGAGTCAATCATTCAGGGTTTAAAAGAACAAAAGAACTTGGCTATTAGTTAAAATGTTGCTGAACTGCTCAGTTTTTTAGCTTTCTACCTGCTGATAAAGATGAGAAGGTAAAGAAGAGACCTTGAAGTTTCACCTCTGAGGTGAACTCTTGGTTTGGGTCGACTTTGTAAAAGATTCATCGTGAAGTTTCTCTGACGAACCATTTTTTTTTTCTGTGTAATAAAAAGATTTCTCTCCTGATGGTGGTGGTTTCTTCAGAAGGACAATTCTTCATTTATTTTGGTTTGAGAGGTCACTAAATGATTTGAGTGATAAAACGATGTGGATCTGAATATTTCACAGCCTGTGCACTGCAAAAAATGTCCATGTAACCAAGTCTTACAGTCTGTGTGTGCCCACAGTCTCAGTCTAATTAAAACTCAATGGAAGTAGTTAAATCGACCCACTGGATCATGCAAAAGACCATAAATACAACTTTAATTAATTTATATGGAGACATTTAACAAGAACAGCTGGTTAAGCTCTTTACAGAATAAAAAAAAAAGCTGAATTTTTGGTTATATAAACACAGTCCAGTTTGGTTTGTTTTATTTAAAACCCATTCAGTTCCATCTGAGATCAAAATCAATGTTTTCTAGTTCATTAACTCAACCACCATGAAAGTCGACTGATCATGTTCTGCCATTACATGCCCATGTGTTTGTTAAATCCCTCATGAACCAGAGGAATGATTATGATAAAACAATTAGGACGTTATGAATAAATGTATAACTACAACTGACTGTTCTTTGGAGCGTCCCTGATTCAAGATGGCTGCCACAGCTAATCAAACCTCAAATAGTTATAACTTGGTCACTGTAACAGATATTGAGCTAAAATTCAGCTTGTTAGTAACAGAGCATCATCTCCAACACACTCAGCACTAATGTACAGGGCAAGATTTTGGTTTAAATCTTTTGCACGGAAGGCAGCAGGTCACACAAATTCCTTCTAGAAATGCCTGAAATCTATTTTTATGAAATGCTTCATTCCCATTTAAGGGGCTTGATAAAGGCTGAGACAAATTCTTGCTGTTCTGGTTGGACTCTGTGGCCAAACCTTAATCAGTTTGTCCTCCGTCTGAATGAGAAATCAGCAGCAGATTCATTTTCTCTCTCAAGGGCATTTCGACGGCGTGGACACGGACTGCAAGTGGCTGAAACCGTGGCATTTTGTTTACGACACAGCTATTGTAGACGTTAAGTTTATCTGCCATCCTTTCACTGTCTCCATCTTTGTTTGGAGCTTCTGGCTTTAGATGTGTGCTGCACATCCACGTCCATCCTGTAATGCAGAACAACAACAACAACAACAGCCCTGCAGCCAGATTCCAGCCTGTATTGTCCAGACAGAGAGGATGGCAGCTAATCATTGTCCACGCAGTCAGAAGGCTGAGCAGATATTAGCTCGGCCTTATCAGCAAGCACCACAAAGGGCTGAGGGTGAAGTGGAGCGGGTGTCTGAGAGGGGAGCGGCTCCTCAGGGAGCCGGCTAATGATCATCCCCGCTGACGGAGCCTGACACTGGGCCTGAGGCGCAGCCACCACTGCCTGTCTGCGGAGGAGCAATAGTCACTGTGTGATTCCAATAAAATAAAACAAAATCGTAGAAAACACAAGTACATGTGAACGGAATTCAGGGTGGAAGAAGACGAGCGGCTTGAAAATGACACAAATGACTGCAAGGTGACAGGATGAGCACAGATGACAGCTGAAAGCGAGAATAATTACTGCTGTCAGTCTTCAGCTACACTGATAAAAATGATCCATCTATCTACTTAAAAAAATTCATGCAACTATTAGCATTATTCTTTTATGTTGATCAAACAAAACCAATCTCGTTTAAACAAGTACTTTCAACAAAAAAATCTTGTAGATGATACAAATAGTTACATTAATGTTTTTAAGTAGATAGGTGGAACATTTTTATCAGTTTACTGCTGGGAGACTCTGCTTTGGTTCCATCACACAGCTTCGTACACCTACAGCTGCGTAACAACGACCAGAATAAACCAGTTTGTGTCACACATTCAGGTATTAACTGAGAATCTGACTCAAAACAAACACAGCTGGAGACGTTTTCTGTGAAAATAAATAAATAGTGAATGAGTCGTCTGAGTTCCTGGGTCCAACCTGTGACACTTAGTAGCTCTAATTCAACAAATATGTCATTTTAACCCAATATTTAGTAAGAAAATTAACCCATTATGTTGTATTTAACTGATAACACAACCCTGCTGAGGATCCGGCTCATTGTTGGCTCAGCCCAAATTAGAACCAGTGCTGGGTCGCAAATTGGGTTTTCAACCCAGCAGTTTTTCTCCTAATCGACTCACTTCTGTCTAATCTTACCAAGTGATAAATCCTGCCTCCTCACGGTTGTACGTTACGTTAAAAGTCATCAAAATAAATCTTGGATTCGTCTCAGTCTGCGTTATTTCTCCCATTTTCAATTGATCTTTTTCACTGTTATCAATAAAACGCAACTGAATAGTGTGTGATTGAAGAGTTGAAACCTCTCCGTGCTTTTTTTATTTATTTATTTTTTTTACATCTTATCTCTGTTTTCTGACTCGTCAGATCCAAAATCTAAAGACCGTTTTCAGACCAGGAGTCTCATTTTCAGTGTAAACATCAAAGAGCTACAGAGAAGCACATTTTTATTTTTAGAAAAAAAGGAGATTATAACCAAAAAGACATTAAAGAAAAATACAAAGTCAGTTTTCTAATGTGAAAAACAGCAACAGAAACACATTTGATGAGATCTTTGATGTCTGCTCTGGGTTAAACCTTGATGATGGATTCTTTTGTTGGTGATGTCTCAGTGTAAGAAGGCAAATGCAAATGTGGGAGAAAAAAGGCTACTTTCATTCAGCTGGCATCATTTTCTGCAGTTCGCGTTTCCTGATATCACATTTTGGCTGCTGTGATGCTTCAGATTTACAGAAGATGTCTCTTCTCAGACAAATGAATCAGACAGCCCTGAAGCTGCCTCATTTCAGAGGCCTTTCCCGCTCAACGCAGCACAAACCGCTGAGCGGGTTTCTGATTAAAAGCTCCTATCTGTTTAAAGTGGAAATTCCTAAAATGTTTGACAGAAGTCGCACACCCCCTCGCAGCTCTCGGGGAGGCAGACAGATGTGAAATAAGATGTAGGGATGTGACAGGAAACAAACAAACACACTGTACCACCTCTGCTTCAAAAGGTCTGATCCTGTTTCATGTCCGGAACCCCACCGAGCTGAACTTCAGAGCACAGATGAGCAATTTGACAACACATTTTCCTCATAAACACCACAGTCTGTGAGCAATGTTTTGACTGCAAATGATGTTAGAGCTCAGGAATAAATGTCTGTGATGTAGGCAGGAAGGTCACAGGAGCGCGGTGAAATTTGTTTCCAAAACAGGCTTTAAGTTTCGTCACAGCCGACGCACAAAAACAGTATTACAGATACTGAGCTAAAATGTTGTGTCGTAGCTGAGATTGAGCTCCGTCTCAGGGGTGTCAAACCAGGGGAGGCTGGGAGGGTGGCACGCCTCCAGCCAGGGACCTCTGGGGCCCCGGATAGGAGATAGACCTTAAGGGAGCGGACTGCAGTTTTACTCAACTTTATATCTGCTGATCCATACTCTAAGTTGAAATAAATAAAATGAAATGGAGCTATCCGTGGTGCTGAACTGCTCTGAATTTGTCTTGATGGGTAGGTTGTAAAATGATCATGAACGTTAGTATTTGACAAAACGTTAAATAAATAATAATTAAAATAATATTAAAAGTGAAAGTAAGAGAGTTTTACTCACTGTTGAGTTGTGGTGAGTGGCTGCTACATTCCAACAGGGAGGGGGAGTTCCAGTTTAAATTTATGACTTCTACGTGGGAAGTTCCTACTTCCCGGTAAAACTGGGCCGCAGCAAAAGTAGCTGGTGAAAATTCAGCTAAATGGAGATTTTACACGGTGAATTTCTACAGCTGCTGGCCACTTTTGAACCCTGTGCAGCTCCTCTTAGTGCTGGGATGTCATCATTTTGTGGCTGAAATAATCAGCGTTCATTACAGGAGATGTAGTCAATGTCAATGTTTTAAAGCAGCTTATTTTAAGACATTTGAAACGCTCATAAAATGTTGTGGCGGACCACATCTGGCCCACAGTCCTTGAGTTTAACACACAACAGATCCTGACATGAGCTTCATGAGTGGCTTCATCAGTAAAATCTATTGATTGAGTCAACATTCACTAAAATAAAATAACAGCAGTTTTGTGTTGTTACTGCCTTTGCTTTAGTAAAGATATATTAAAAGTATTTGTCAATTGCTAGAGGATTACCATTCCAACCGAGTCGTGATCCACCTGAGGATCCCCGCCTCGCTCTCCACCTTCAAGGTCAGACGATTCTTTTTGTGCTTTGTCATCATTAGGGGAATATTTTTCCCGCCTCTGCTGCACGTTGCTGCCCTCCTGTTTGACATTTCTCTTGGAAAGTGGTGGTGCAGCCTGACCGGCATCACAGCAGATTTATGTCCTGCATCCCATCAGCACCAGCTCAGCTTGTTGCACAGAAACATGTCATTACAGCAGCCGATCAAAGTGCTTGGTTTAAACAACAGAAATGTTTTCAGCTCTGTCATGCAGAAACATGACACCGTCTGGTTTACTTGTAAGTACGTGCAGGTTTTGTGTTTTCACTGTAAGAAATTTTGTTAAAATTTATCTCATGAAATACAGACTCTCAGCTTCCACCACACCAAATTTTATCAGTATCTCTATAATTCCCTGAGCCGTGGCCATTTTTTGTGCGTCTGCTCAAGGTTTTCAGGCTGTCCAATAATCTTTTCATGTTGCTAACCTCACAACTTTTTCTCCTTTTGCCTATAAGCTTGCACTTAAATACTGTGGAAAGATTGACAGCATTGTTTTAAATTCTGTATTCATTTAACAGAGAATACATTATTACACAAATGGCACACAGACCACCCTCACCCTGAGGCAGAAGGCATCAGCTTCACCACCAAGCGATCAAAGGGCAGTTGTTATTATTCCTCTTTCATATGATGGAGGCTAAAAAGGTTGTTTCATTTTCTACAAATCAATTCTTGGCCTCCTGCCTGATCAGCGAGGTCCCAGTGAAACAGGTTACCTGAAGACCTGTGGTTCTTAATGTTTGTCACATACATGTAGGCAAAGGATAATGAGCTGCTTTGCATTTTATTTTTTACTCTTGTAGTTGATTTTGAATCTGTACTTTGTCACGTTGTTTTATGGTCAAATCAGTGGATCAACATCATCTGATTCCTTATTGGATATTATTTTAATATATTATTGCATAATACATATATATTATAATTAATGTTATATATGTGCAATACAAGTAAAGTCCAACATGATTTTTTTTAGTGTCATATGATTGTCTACTTCACAAATGAATTCTGAAAAATAAATCATTTTTTGATACATACGCATTTTTTTATGCCAAAATAGGAATTTTACAGCTGCTCTGACTTTCTTTAGCTTCTTGAAAGCCAAATGTTCACGTGGCCTTTAATTGTTTTATTTTTTTTCTTCCCCGTGTTTGAGTTCTTTTCAGTAAAAACTTGTTATATTCCATATTGACCTGCAGGGGGCAGCCTGCAGCGTCTCTTCACACAGGAAACATGGTGCAGTCACGTGACATACTTACAGGAAGTAAATAAGCTCCACTCCCGCGCAGTTAAATCAATTCGGACAGCCGCAGCAGTTATAGAATATCCGAGGAAAATATGGACGAGCTTTATTTGGATAATATCGATGAGTTTGTCAACGACCACAACAAGATTGTACGGATACTTTCAATCTGATTTATTTTTGGTTCATCTAATGGCGGTTTAAAATGAGAGAACGTGAGCTAACAATGACTAGCCGCGAAATTACGTCGAAAAATCTGAAAATTTAATGTCGTTTTGCTTTTACAACAATACTTCTTTTAAGAACAGCATATGTTAATCATTACTGTCATTTAATTGTTTTTTTAATTTGCTTTATTCGGTTCTCTACTAATAACATAAATGTCGCTTCAATCTATTTAAAATTGCTGTTTATATTTAAGTTACTGCAATTAACCTCCAACTCAAGAAAGTGAGAGAGTGAATATTGTTTATTTACCATGGGTATTATAATATCTAGTCTAATCGAATCAAATAAATTGCCAAGAAGCAGAAGTTAAAAATAAAAAAAGTGTAGAATTCACGTCAAATCTCATCTAAACATTTTCTGTTATTTACAAGGTAACTTATAAATGGTTGAGCCTCACACTTGGAGTCCATGTGAACACAGCAAAACAGTAAGTTTCTCTGCTTTTCCTTACTTAAATAAACAGATCTCTAAAGAATTATACACAGCCTAATTCAAAAAATAAAAACAAGAAGTGTCCTAACGATGCTGTTGTTTTTTCAAAACTATTAGTTTGAAGTCAGTCATACAATTTACTCTTGTATGTAAAGTATTTCTTAGCAATAAGCTTTTGATCCCTGTCTTATTTACACATGATGCTGATGATGGCTGTAAAAATGAATAAAATAAAAAAGGTCATTAGGAGGGGCAGCGTTTCATCAGTTAAATGTGTTAAATGTAAAATGTGTTTTTAGAATGCTTTACCATTACTTGGAGCACAAGAGGAAAGAGAGTTCACCTCAGCTACACGCAACATATCTTGTTTCAGGGAAGTCTGTGGACAACGGTCAATCGGTGAGTCATGAGAACTTCTCTGGCAGAGATTGAATCTTTCTAAACCCCCAAAAGTAGTCTTTTCTTTTTTGACATTTGTGTGATTGTTTTTAGTGTCACAAAGTGTCACTTGTCAGAGAAGACCAGCTGGACGGTATGTAAATATATTTCTCACAGCACATCCAAGCATTTAGTTTTCATCTTTCGGTAGTTATTTTTTGTCTTCACGTTGTACTGTTTTGTTTCCCTGCAGAATTTAAGTCGAAGATGACTTTGGTAGTGAGCGTTCACGTCTACAGCGTCCAGAAAGCGGTCCTGAGAGACAGCGGCCCCCTCTACAGTGTCGACTATGATGCCGTGAGAGACCACCTGAAGAACTGCAACAGGCACGTTGGCTTTTGCAGCAGCTGAAGAAACGGTGTTCTTGAGCTCCGTTAGTCTGAGAAACGGTTCCTTTTCTTTGTAGGTACAGCGCGATCCGGTGTTCCAGCGCTGTGCCAATGTCCTCCGTGGAGCAGCAGCAGGCGCGAGAAAAGGAGACAACGTTTGTGCCTGAAAACACTAAATCTGCCATAAAAGAGGACACGAGTGGGGCTTCCAAACCAGCAACCAAACCGCCAAAAGGCATCATGGGAATGTTTTCAAATAAATCTACATCGAAGAATCAAGTCAACAGCAAAGATATTAAACTTGAACAGAAAGAAGACACTCCTGTAGTAGGATTCTCATGTCTCTGTGTGAAAATTGAACGGTTTCCAGAACAATAGAGGGGTCACTTCAGATGTTTGTTGTCTTGTTTGTTTTTCAGACCGATCCTCCAAAGAACAAACTAGCAGCAAAGGCCAATCCGATGGCGAAGTTCTTTGGAAATCAGAGTAGTGAGTTAAATTATTAGTAGTACCCAAATAAATATTATCATAAAGCTAAATCAAATCTTTCCAGTTCACTTCATTATGTACAATAGGAAGGAAATTAATTTTACAGTCTAAACATTCTCTTGATTTAAAAAAAAAATTATGGTCTTTGTCACTTCTGCAGAAAAACCTGACAAACCCACGAGGGAGGAGCAGGAGGTGCAGTCGTCCATCGAAGCTGAGCAGCAGCAGAGTTCCCAAACAGAGGAAGAACCAGAACCTGCAGCCGCGCCGCAGCAGAACCACACCAAGACCGAGTCCAGGAGGTGTGTGTTTCAAATCAGGTGGTCAACATTAAACCATATACTCCTGGCAGATGACTAATTATTTGTTTTTTGATTATTGGTTTTGTTTTGTTTTTGGAATGAAAGCAAAACTAAGCGATTGGAAGAGTCTGGTAGTGAGGAGGAGAGAATGGAGAAGAAAAAGAGACGACGAATCAAAAGACCAGATCCTGACAGCAGTGATGAAGATGGTGAGTTTTTGATATTTCCTTTAAGACTGTATTTTTATTGACTTTTATTTTATTTATTTGTTCAGTTGAAGGCAAAAGATTTGAAAACTGCTTTTTATTCTTTTTGTTTCAGTCATCCCAGATTCTCCACAGCCGCTGGAAACAAAACCAACGAGCCCTAAAAAGAAAGTGGAGGCTGCACAACATTCACATGTAATTTTTTTTATTGTTGTATGTTCAAATCTGCAGCATCTACCTTTAAATAATTTGACAACTAATTTTTAGCTCTTGTGATCTTTGATTACATTTTTATTGTGTTCAGGGTCCTTCTGAAACTAAAATAAGGAAGAGGAGACGAGTTCTGAAGACTCGTACCTTTGTGGACAATGAAGGATGTATCGGTGAGAGAAAAGCATGAAAAACTTTTCTTTATTCTGTTACAAATAAACACCTGCTGCTGCAATACTAATCAGTTTGCTCAAACCTTAGTCTGATGCAGTCCTGTTTTAATTGTTAGCCTAGTTTGTCCTAAAACTGGTGTAAAAAGTATAATTAGTTTGTTCTGTTTAAAGAAGGAAGCTGTCAGTACAGCAGGTTTATTGATGCAGTTATTTTTCATTAATTCCTCACTTTTGTTGTTTCTCCTCAGTGACAGAAAAAGGCTACGAGAGTGAATCTTATTCTGAGAAGGAGGACGACGTTCAGCCAACCAAACAATCTCCGACAGACATTAAAGCAAAACTTTTGTCAAGCAGCAAAGAGAATGAGAAAAAAAATCAGAAGAAATCTTCAGCGAGCTCACAGAAAGGAACTAAACAAGCTTCTATTATGGGATTTTTTCAAAAGAAATGACAGGAAACAGTACTGAGCAGCTCTGTAGTTTCTCATGTGGTACTAGAATGACTGAAACATGGACTGAACGAAATACCTCTAAAAAGGACTGAAACGCCGTTCAGATTGACACGACATGTTTTATTTTTTCACTTTTGTACATTTATCAGCTGTAAACTTGCTGTATTCAATAAAACAATAAAATGAGATCAGGTTTGTGGTATTTTAAATGTGCTTTAATTTTTGTGTGTTATATTCAAACTAATTTTCTGTATTTAATCTTAAAATGAACATGTGGCAGTTGGCAAGATTATTTTCTCTTTGCTCTTCTAAAATATAGCAAACGCAATAGTTCAAGCAGAAAATATGACAGTCTTCATTTATTCCACGAAGAACCAAATTACCTCTAAATATTTGTTATTTTAACCATTTTTAAATCAGCATTTCGCTCAAAGGGCAATAATGAGATGCTTTTTGACGCTAATAATACTCATAGACGAACTCAGATTTTTTAACCTCAATGCCTTCATTTACAACTAAATAAAAATATAAATCTGTTTTAGCTGCCAAGCAGATGCTAGATTAAGTAGAGATTATTTGAGTAAACAAAAATTGTATTTAAGTTGTAATGCAAATCAGCTGGATATGATCTAAATTATTCAACTTGTTCGGCCTCAGGTATGTAAATGATTTTACTGCAGTTCCGGCTTAATTTCCATTTTTAGTTCAACCTTTTTTGTAATTGGTTTTAGCTCAATTTAGATAAATTGCTACATTTTACAGTTTTGTAACTTGTGGCTTTAAATTGGTGTTTTGCTACTGTTTCACTAAATGGTTCTAATTTTATCTTTTTGCAGTAGTTTGGTAATTTTAGCTGAGGGTTTTGCTGATTTTAGCTTTTGTTGTGCTATTAATTTTTAACAGTTCCTTCTTTAATAATATTCAGCACAACACTTTCACAGCTTTTTTTTTAAGAAAATGCACTTTCTGTAGTTTATTTTTGTGTTGCAATTCTGAAAACTCTTTTTGACATTTTTACTTATTGGACAATTTATAAAAAATGTAATTCTTTCAGCTAAACGCTTCAGTTCTTGTGTCTTGATGTCCGTTTGGATCTTCATTTGGACGACAAAGAAGCTGCAAACGCTGCAAAGCAACAGAAAGAAGTTACTGACTTCACAGAAGATGTCGACGCTAACACAACTTTAAAATTTAACGAGGGAAAGTTTAACACCACATCTTCAAAAATCAACTCTGAAAAAGCTGATTTCTCTTACATCACCTGAATGTGATGCTTTTATGTTGAAGTTGTTTATTATCGTGTTTTTTCACGACTAATCTGCAGGAGTCTCTTCTGGTACCAACCTGTCTGAGGGTTCCAGGTGTGAAGCACAGCAGTCCAGCTGCCCACAGCGGCACCAGGAGGACAGAGGACAGAGTCATGGACCATCCCAGAGCGTACGCCCAGTCAGGGTAAACATACTCATCCATCGTCAGATGTTTGTTATCGATCAGGTGCAAGATGAAGGAAATCTGCCAAAAACACTGATTCTGTTGGAAATGATTGTAATGCGAGTCGTTAAATTCAGATTTATTTATGTTCGCGTTCAGCCTCACCAGTGACAGAGGAGGAATAATGTATTTCCAGCACAGTTTAAAGAAAACAGAAGGTTTCTGTCCTGCCATGTCCTTGATAATGTTTAAAAGGCGATCAGCTCCTGTTTGAAAGCCAAATAATGATCATGTTAGTTATCTTGTTTTAGGTTTTAATTATGTTACAAGGTTTAAACAAACTCTGGAGAAACTTGGGTTTGTTTTTCTTGAGTTTGTCTGTTGGGGTAACATCTCAAAGCACAAGAACATTGATTTGTAAATGATTTTTACTTACCAAAAGTCCAGGCTACAGCCAGGCAGAGACATACCGTCATAAAATCCTGACATGCTCTGGTGCAACCGTAGTAATCAATAAGTTGGAATATGTAAATTCCTCCCTGAAGCGGAAAGAAAGAAAGAACTTTTTAAAAATTATCTCCATCTTCTACCGCTTCATCGTGGTTGGGTCGTGGAGACAACAGGTCCAGATATCTGTCTCCCCAGGAACAGCTCCACCTGGGGGATCCCAAGATGTTCCCGGGCCAAGGACTGTACTGTATATAATCCCTCCAGCAAGTTCTGAGTCTGCCCTGCATGGGATCTCCTCCCAGATCCTAATCAGATGAACCACCTCAACTAAAATCCCTAAAGTGTTCGTTTATTCCATCTTTCCATTGTCTTTAGCAGCTTCGCCTTTCAGGTCATGGGGGTCGCTCCCACTCACAAAACAACAACAAAAAAAAACACCACCATATTTTATTTACCTCTGTGACCATAAGTAAATGCAGGAGGAAGACGGATGAACAGATGAAGAGGACAAACATCTCCCGCCTCTTTGGAGCACGGAACAGTTTGGGGAACATGTCGCAGACTGAAGTGATTATGCTTTCTACTGACACAAACTTAAGACAAGAAAAGAAAAGAAAACCTGTTTGAGTTGAGAATCTTTAACTCCAGAAGCAGTTAGTGAATCTGTCTTACATGTGTGTCAACAGTGAGCAGAATCAGCATCAGGAAGAAGGAGACGGTCCAGAGCTGCGGTAAAGGCATCATGGCTGTAGCCTGAGGATAGGCGATGAAGGCCAGACCTGGACCTGGTGATCAGAAACATGCAAGGTTCCTTACTCAATTGGTTTTTAAATTAACTGAATTATAGTCATTTTTGTTTTTTTTTCAACGTTAGTTGGCAAAAACACACCTGATTCAACCACTTTGTCCACAGTTACACCTTGTTTCTGAGCCATGAACCCCAGTACTGAGAAGACCACAAATCCAGCAACAAAACTGGTTCCACTGTTCAGCAGGCAGAGCCAGAAGCAGTCCCTGAGGGTCAAAGGGACGGATGTATGAAGGTCTGGTGCTCCTCCTGTCATCCAGACATTTGATCGTTTGTGTAACATACTTGTAACAGTTGTTGTGGTAGTCGTTGTAGCTTCCCAGAATACTCAGAGTTCCTACAACCAAACTGTAGGAGAAGTATATTTGAGACGATGCCTCCATCCAGACCTGTCACACCAGAGATATTTTATTGACTTGTATGTTTTGTTTAAAGTTAATTACTTGGAGTTGGGTCATACATGTCAAGTTGTGTGGATCGATTGTAAATTACACAGATTTTCCCTCATTTTGCATGTATTCAGACGTACAGAAGGGTGGGCTTATGGATTCTTTTACTTCAAATTTGTTTAAGCCTCAGAGCCAGCAGGCTGCAAAAAAAGTCAGACGCAGTTATCTGCGCACCCACGTCTTCTCTCCACGGCCCACAGTCTGCTTGTCCGCTCAGAATCCCCCACCTTGTTAAACTGTGTGAAAGTACTACAGATTTATTGCGAAAATTATGGATTTCTGAGGATCAAGATACAGATAAATGTCAGAAGGGGTTGGGTGGAATAGTTACAACCAGTCAGAGGGATCAGAGAAACATTCTGTTTGAGACTCATTCAAGAGACAATTTCATGAGTAACCCTGTTAAGTGTCAGCAGCCTGCCTGCACAGAATCGCCACCTCAATGTACCTCCATGATCCTGTGGCCTGTATTTCTCTGGGGCATCAGCCCCTGGTAGGGTTTTCCATGGCCAACAAGCCCTGGGAAGGAGTCAGACCAGGAGTGGTTCAAAAATCTTGGTAAACATCAGGAAACCTCGTCTGTAAAAGGAAAACTGGGGCCTGGAATCAGCCATGGGGCGCAGCCCACCAAGCCTGAAATAGATAGTGGCTACCTCCACACAGGCTCGTTGCCTTTGAGGAGAACCATCAAGTTGGAGCACCATGCAAGCCCACAAGCCAAGCGAGGGTCTCTGGTGGTGCCAAATCACGGCATCATAAACTTTTGTAGCTCTAGGGAAATGGAATGTCACCTCACTGGCAGGTAAGGAGCCGACACTTGTGTGTGAGGTTGAGTAATACCAGCTAGATATAACCAACTCCTGAAGAGAGGCCAGACTCATTCCTACTGTGGTTGTTGTTCAGGGAGACAGGTGGGTGTGACAGGGGCAGCTGGGGAACCCAAACTCAAACTGAGGGTGAATTTGGATTGAGTGGACAGAGATTCAGAAGGTTTTCACATGCTCCAATTTGTTGTTAGTCTTATGTTCATTATTTGAAGAACTAACCATTTTTGTAAGGTGGTACGTGGTTTGGAAACATTTGGAACCATTGTGCTAAACTTCTGCAAGTCAGCGACGCACCTCGAGGTTGGCCATGCGGTTTATATCAGGATACAGGTAATAGTTAATTCCATCCCAAGCTCCAGGCAGAGTCAAACCTCTGATAAGCAGGATGAAGAGCATCACATATGGGAAGGTGGCTGTAAAATATGCTACCTTAAAAGAAAATTAACGTGCATTTAACTTTTGTTGACATTCAGGATCAGCAGTTTCAGTGCAACGTGCGATACCTTTCCGGAAGATTTGATGCCTTTCCAAATGCTGAAGTAACACAGCACCCAGCTGACCAGAAGACACAAGGCCAGCTCCCATCTGATGCTGCCCAGCTCCTCAACACCTGAAGACATGTTCAGTACTCGCCGTCTGGAGTGAAACATTCAGCAGGACAAATATGTAGGGCTTGATTTAAATAATGGCATTAGGAATTTTGTTGACTAGGAAACTCCAATTATTTATCCACAAAAAGTGCATCAAAGTTAGGTTACAGTTTTCACCTTAACGACTTATAATACTTTATATTTCATGATTTCTAATTAAAAAAGGATTCTAGACTCACTCCCAGAACTCAGTTGCAGCTGAAGTGGTGTTGGTGTAAGTCACGTTAACATTAGATGAATTCACAGACAGAAAACTGAGACAGTTAACTGAGTGTTGAGAGTAGAAAACAAATTTAAAAAATAAACATTTTTATCGTCACAGTCAAAAATACATAATTTTTTTTGTGTATCTGAGCGCAGAATTTGTTTTTCCTCAGTTTAAGATCTTGAACTTTATGTTTTTGCACGCAAAATTACTAATCTTACCCCAAGACAAAACAAACTTTAGGCTACCGCCTTTTTGTTTATCACGTGTTTAACTCCTAAATGGTGCTTTTAGCATATTTTCTAGTGGATTTGGGGTACAGTTGTCCTACCTGTGTTCCAGGTGTTGTCACAGCTGGCCCAGGGGAGTTGGGATCTGAATGAAAAAAACAAGTAGAAGAGAGCCCAGACTTGGACCAAAATGTAGATTAAGTCATAAGTTTTCATCATGAAAAAACCATATCCAATCCCTGAAAATAAAAAACAACTATTAGGTAATGATTTAAACGTGTAAAAACTGCCACACAAGTCTTGGTATTGCATTTGAGCAATAGATGAGTTTTACCTTTTGCCAGTGGGCACAGTTTGTTCCAGCAGGTGATGAAACCTTCCTGGGTGAACTGACCGATTGAAGTCTCCATTAGAAAAAGAGGAATACCAAACACCACAGCGAACAGAGTATATGGAACCAGAAAGGCACCTATGAGCATTAAGAGCAAGATATGACAGATAATCTTTTAAATCCATAAAACATGGAATCAACACTTGCTTTTTTTAAAACCTAATCTCATTACCGCCTCCGTTTTTGTAGCAAAGATAAGGAAATCTCCAGACGTTGCCCAGGCCCACCACGTTCCCTGCAACAACTAAAATATATTGGGTTTTACTGGCCCACTGTCCTCGGTCTCCAGCCATCGTCAGGGTTTTGGGTTTTTCCCCGTCTCTGTTCATCATCTCAGGTCTTTCTTCCTTCATTTATTCTTACTGAGCAGATAGAACTTTGGTGTATGAGACCTAATTTGATTACGATTCACAGAACTAATTTGTATTAAAATTCATTGCAAATTTAAAGTCAAATATTTTTTGCTTTGCAAAAGTTGAAACCAGATGTTTAAATACAGAATATAAAAAACAATCTGTTTTTACAAATGTTAAATGAAATTTATAAAATTTATACCATTCAGACACAGCATTTAAGATTTACTCTTTACTTTTAGAAACATTACATTACATTTAGATTTAAAATTTAATACTTACATATAACATTGAAATTTAACGTTTAGTAAAAATTAGTTAAATGCAGGAGCTGTAAGGTGAATATTTAAATGTTAGTGGAAATTTCTTAACTAGGATTTTACTCTGAAAGTGAGCAAAATAAAGAAAATGTGACATATTATTTTACACGTGTCTCACTGAACGGACATCCCTATGAGCAGGGTGGGGAACTGAGCCTTTGGGTCTTTTCAACAAACTGTTTAAAAGTGTCATAGGTGAACCTACAGAGTTTAAATGGCTTAGAGATTGTCATATGTTCATTAGATTGTAGCACATTGCTCAAGAAATTTGAATAACATTTGTTTGACCAGCATAGTGGGATTTGGTTTAGTTCTTTTTTTATTTTCTGTCTGGAATATTTGTATTTTTACAGACAGGCAACCATGTAATTGCCTATGTCTGTATGTATTGCACTATCTGTTAACAAAATATCTAATGAAAACAGCAGATATATTTTAAATAAATGGTTCTACCTTCATCAGCTTTATGAATATTGAGCTAAAGTTTTGTGTGGTGGTAGCTGAGAGCCATCTCTAACCCATACTCTGAGTGCTAACAAATGGCTTGAGATCTTTGTTTTAAACTTTGTCATCAAGACAGCAAACGATACACATTTCATCAAAGAAGTCCAGATTAATTGCATTAGAATAAACTAAATGTGATGATAACTTCAGCTAAATTATAAAATAATTAAAATGATAGAAGAATTAAATGTTATTTTTAGTTTGTTTGCACTGAGACTCATTAATGCCTAAAGGTTTCACAATGGATATTAATCTACAGTACAGGACTTTAATAAGGAAGACACAGCTGTCCACTAAGAGGCTTAGTCGGATGCTGAATCCTGTCAGATGGAGGAGTGCTCTTACAAATATGTAACTCAGTGTCACATATAGTTACTGTTCTGTGGGGTGTAGCAGGGTATTCTTTAGAAAATGATAAAATCTCTAAGTGACTTTGTTTTTCATTTCACTGTGCAGATTTGGAGCAGCAGACAGTGAGGCGACTGTAATATTTAGACTGTCAGTCAGCGGCACCACACCCTTTCACTCCCTCTGGAAACACACAAGCAGGCCAGCAGAACCGGTATTTGGATTAGCTAAGCACTCTAACATGAAAAAGGATATCCTTTGGTGTTTCTGGGAGTGGCCTGGAAATCTGTTCAGCCACAAGAGGTTTTTATTTTGCTCCATTATGACATCTGTTGAATGAGGTCAGACGTGAAGTATATATTTATTATTTTAATATTTGTTTTAGGAGGAGGTCTCACAGCTGCAGCTACCAGTCTGGAAACAGCTGATTCACAGGCTGCAGTTTCTGTATATCCCAATGTGGGCACAACAATAGTTACTACTGTTCCTAATATTTTCCCTTGAAGCAAAAACAGATAAATGCATCTCCCACACAATGTGACACATCCACATGGTGCCAATCATTCCAAAAGTTTTGCTGAAGCTGTATTTCACGTAAATTCAGCAGTAACAGTCATATTTAAGAGGCTGTTTTGTCCTTCATTAGTTCCTAATTTAACAGAATAAATGCATTCTTTGCTTTCCTCTGGAGGACAGTGTTTTATCAGACAGTTCTTTAGTAAGGTGGAGAGGTATTAAATCAGCAAATTTACTTTCTCTGTAGGCTTAATACAGTTTGATGCTAAAAATCTGATTCATATTGTTGTTGTTTAGCCTATAGTTCTTCTTTACATTTATTTGTAATGGCACTGCCTACTTTGTGCAGTTTTATCCATGAATATATATATCCATACACGACTAAGTGACAATTAAGATAACAGTGATCTATGGGGTGCCAAATGTAAACGTAAATGTTAAAAAGATATCACTAGCTGTCCCTGCAGACGTGTTCACATGATGTCCTGCTCTGGCAGAATGAATTTTAAATGTTGCTCATTAAAAGATCCAATATTCAGCCTGAATATAATGTATGTGTGTAATTTATGATTCGTTTTATTTCAGAAGATGCTTTGGAGAGCCTTCCCAGGTGACGTCATCGTGATCCACATCCACGGCAGCAGGAGGGGTGAGGCGGACCGCCGCTCATCCACCGGTGTCATGGCTTCCTAACCGGAGGGGGAAGTGCTTGAGAGGAAAACAAGGATTTTTAAAAATTGTTTAATGCCCTGCTGATTACTCCCCTCAACACTAGAATTTGAGATTTGGGCAGAGAGGGGCTCGGCCTACAAATCCGCCGCCCCTGGGATCCACTTTAGTTTTTTTATCCGTGAATTTCCATTCGGTAACCGTGGAAGATGGCCGACCCGGCGGAGTGCACCATCAAAGTGATGTGCCGTTTCAGGCCCCTGAACAGCTCCGAGGTGACCAGAGGCGACAGATACATTCCCAAGTTTCAAGGGGAGGACACCGTAGTTATCGCGGTGAGCTATTTTAAGTTGAATTGTTGTGGCTGCCTTTTTTCCATTGCACTCCGGCAGACAGTACGCCATTTCTAATTGTCCTGTAGCCAAAGGCAGCTAGTAGCTTAGCATGTTAGCTGGGCTGACCTGTTCACCGCTGCGTCGTTCTTCTGCCACCAACAAATGTTTCACCCATTCTAACATCGGTTATTCGAGTTTTGCCTCTATAAGCAGTGGCTGTTTTATTTAATTATGTATTTATGAATGTTACTCCACTCGCTGTTGCCTAAAACTTGCAGTTGCCTTGTCATGACTTGGCGAGCTGTCATTCAACGAAACCACAAACACTGGCTGGCACAGGCTAAACTAACGACACAGTTAGCGTCCTATTCTTGCACGAAAGTCGCTGAACTCCTTAATATTATGCCATCGAGTATTAAGATGGCACACAGTACAGTCTGGTTTAACGTTACCAGATTCTCAGGGGCTAACTAGTGGCTATCAGGCTAGGCCATCTGGGTCATTACAGATTAGCAGGTGCGGCTAAGCTAGCTAGTAATAATGCTTAATTAAAGCTAGTTAGCATGAGCTAACTAGCCATGGTGAACCCTTCGGTAACCCATAGTAAAGGTTTAGGATAATTGATATGTTTCTTAAATGAAAAGTAAGAAAGAGTGTGTTTAGTGATTGGACACTTTAACAGAAAAGTGTTATTCTTGGAACTATTTACAATTTGGCTGTCAACACTGTAATTAGCTTTCTGGTGATGGTGACAAACCCCTCGTGAGCTTGATAAGCAATAAATGCATTGGTACAGTTTTCACCAAGAGGAAAAACAGGAAATGCCTTACAGGGTCTTGATGTTGGTACTTGATAGTAACAACAAAACATTTGTCTTTAGATCTGTTTAAAACTATACTGCACGTGATGATTTATCATCTGAGACTCTTATGTTATTATTAGTTATTTTTTAAGAAAAATTCACTCATGATGAATTGTTGGTAGTAAAAGTTCCCTGTTAAAACAGGTGGGTTGGTAGTAAATGTAAAAACACCTCGTCATCATTATATTAAGTTTTTTCACGGCAGCTTGCTACAGTCGTTGGCGTACTATGAAACATAGTTAAATATTAGTTTGTCAATGTCACAAACTATGATTGTCTCTGTGGACTTTGGCATTTTTGCTTACTCATGCAAATATGACTTTCACAAAGCTTGCAGGGTGATATAAATGTTTTTCTTTAAATTCGTTCAGGAGTTTTGGCTGAACAAATATTACTTTTGGTTGACCCTCTACTTTAGGGGTTTAGTATTGATAATATCGCTATTCTTTTGAGAACAGAGCTGAGAAGACTGTTGTAATTGTGGTTTCTGCAGTAGTTGATATTTTCTTTAGACTTTTAGTTTACAGCAAGTTTACTTTCTCTCCTGCTAAGGCGTGTTTTGGACCTGTCCTGTTCAGCAGTGAGGAGGTTCTCATGTTGCATCTGCTTTGAGAAGTATAGCTCTTACAGTGCCCACAGGTTTCAGCAACATTACCCTAAGCCTCCTGGGTAATGTTTCTCATTTCCTCTCCTGGTTACCAGCTGTTCGACCAATCAGACGAGGCCTTCGGCTGAGCACTGGGCTATCCCTCTGTGTGGGAAGGGTAATTATTATGGTGATGTTTTTTACTTTGCTGATATTCTTTACAAGGGTGATCATCTAATGCAGTTTATTTGTAGTCATTTTGAGAGAATCTAGGGTATGGAATTAGTATGAAGGTAAGTATGTTTCAAATTATCTGCGCTTGTAATTTGGATGTGAACACCTGTAAACTATGATGTGAGAAGTTACACATATTTTTTTTTTTTACTTGAACAACCAAAAAAATGTTTTCACAAAAAACTCACACATGTAAAATCAATTTGAGGTTGTGTGTAAAATTTTCACCTGTAGAACATTTCTACACCAACAAAAAATTAATTACGTAGTTGTATTTTGTTCACCTTGTGTCAATTTTTCCCACTACAACTTCAAGTCAGTGAACACAACTTTGCGAATCTGCTTTCTGGAGTGAAGCTGTTATTTCTTAGCCTAAGCAGATCGTGTACAATAATCTAATTAATGTCGTAATACTTGTAAATTGTGTAACGTTTTGCTAGTGTGTCTCATTTTATTATTATTTATTATCATTTATTATCATAAAGGAAGAGAAAATGAGTTCAAAGATTAGAAAGTTTCATAACAATGAACTTACCCTGGTTTGTTCAGCCATAACTTCAGAGACGAATAAAACGAGAAAAGCCGGAACTCTCACTGTGATTGGTTGACTTCGTAGCCATGTCGACCAATAGTGTCCTCCCTCCTACCCCCAGGTCTGCTCTCCCTCCCCCCTCCCCGCTCTGCTCTCGCCCCTGCAGACACAGGTGGATTTTGATACAAAAAAGTGCAAAAAATGTTTCAAAAGTCACGTGCACACGGAGCAGAGTCGTGCGCCTGTGAACGCTGAGTTGTGAGCGCCCAGCAGCAGATTCGCAAAGTTGTGTTCTAGGGCTGAAACGATTCATCGAGTAACTCGATTACAAAAAATCCTCGAGGAAATTTATCTGCCTCGAAGCTTCGCTAAATTTATTGTATTGTAAT
>JAVKLF010000064.1:1970628-1987554 GCA_034783495.1 Millerichthys robustus | reverse complement strand
TCTGTTAGGACACCAGCCAGCTGACCTGCGCATTCCCTGAACACCCGCCCAGGTATGTTGTCGGGGCCTGGGGCCTTCCGTGGGTTGACTCTTTTCAGAGTCTTCAACACTTCAGCTGTGTCCAGGCAGAGTGCCTCCTCTTCCTGGTGGGGATCAGGACATTTAAGTTGTAGCAGTCTTAAAAAAATCCAGTTCTGCATAGTGAATTTTTTAATGTAAACAATATTTTGTTTTTTTATCTTGAATAATGAATGCTTACAAGTATTTTCTTCCACAATCCAGTGGGCACTGATCATTGGTGCCTTAAAGAGACACTAGCTTTGAATGATAGTCATCATTCTTTGGTGTTAACATTTATAAAGGAACCTAACTATACATAAATTATTCCTGGTTTGCAGCCTTTAGTTGGTTTTGTTTTTATTTTTTCATACGCGTTGCTAGAGCCTCAGCTATGGAGAAGAGATGAGTCAGCTGGGACTGAACAAACACAGCTTGCCAGCTCAGATGAACCTCAGATTTGCTTGTAACATCAGATTTATTTTTCTGCACTTTCCATCTTAAACGCAGCTATTGATCTCTATCTCCCTGGAATTGTGCTCTGAAGTTTTGACCAGCCAACAGGATACCACCGTCAGCTGCGCTGTAATTGATTGAAGTAGATTGGTGCTGAAATTGATGCTAAAAGCTCAGGATCCAGCTAAGTTTACTTTTGATGCTGTGCTGAGAAATGATAAATTATAGGAAGTTTAACAGGATGTGATGCTCTTATTTTTATATTTTATATGTTTTATATTGAAATTTAAAGCAATTATACATTTAAAATTGTTGTTAACTTCCTTCTGGTTTGAGTCAACTTTCCATTAGTCAACTTTTCTATGTCTGATGTTCTATGCCTTAGAACTAGGCTAAACTTGGAATCTAAGGTTAGCCTAGTTCTGAATGGACTGATACCAGTACAGAAGGAAATGTAGAAATGATCTTTAATTCAGTTCTAATGTGTAAAATGTGCAGTAGGTGTGTGGCCATGTTTTCAGTCTTTTAATCCAGGGGTTCCTTGCTTATTTTCATCAAAGACCCCCTTTCTTACTTTCCAAGCTAAACTGAGCCTCCCCCAATCCCTCCCTACTCCCCACCTCTCCCAAAGATGCAATCTTTATCAAAATAATAGTGAATAGCTACAAACTTTTATTTGGGAAATGAAAAAAAAAGGAACTGAGTTATACAGAGTTGTATTTATTCAAATTGACCTTTGGTGATTTTTATATACAAATAATAATAATATTTTCACAACCTCTTAGCAGACAAGGTTATGACCTCCCCCTATGCTCTCTTGTGCCCCCCAGGTTGGGAATCATCATTTTAATCCCTTACTCATATTGTGATTCACTGCTCAGTTTGTCTTTTATGAAAAACTAAATGTAAATGCAACAGGCATTAGTCACTCACATCTTTGCTTTCTTTATTTCAGGCTAAACCATACATGTTTGACAGAGTCTTTCAGTCAAGTACTACACAAGAACAAGTCTACAATGCTTGTGCCCAAAAGATTGTTAAAGGTGATGTATCAGATCCTGTTTTCTTCTTAAAATGAGCTCTTTTATTTTATTTATTTTTTAACTCGTTGCTTTACTAATACCTGTATGATGTCTAAAAGATGTTCTTGAGGGCTACAATGGGACAATTTTTGCTTATGGACAGACATCATCTGGCAAAACACACACCATGGAGGTAAGAGCCTGAGACCTCTAACAGAAAACTTTTATTATTGATTTATAGGCTGCTGTTTTTATTACTAAATGATATTCTTCCCTTTAAATTATACCGATGCTGCTTTCAGGGGAATCTTCATGACACAGATTCAATGGGCATCATCCCCAGGATAGTGCAAGATATCTTCAACTACATCTATGCCATGGATGAAAACCTGGAGTTTCATATCAAAGTGAGGGGGGTGCATGTTTTTTTTTTTTTTTTGTTACTGTTGGTCCAATCAAACAATTGAAATAATGGGGAAAGCCGATAACACGCAGCCTTGTGCTGCTGCATCATGTTTCCTGTGTGACACATCATTTTTTGAAGTTCTGCTTTTGTTCTGCAGCTCAAGCATCTAAAATAAATGTTTGACAACTTATTATATCCCGTTCTTGATATTTTTGATTTTAAGCTCGTGTACCTATTTTAAAATTAAAGTTGATTTGTTGGTCATTATTTTACTTCTCTGCTGGATTGCTAAATAATGAGGCTCTTCTGTTCACAGGTTTCGTATTTTGAAATCTACTTAGACAAAATTCGAGATCTTTTGGACGGTAAGTGACTGAGCGAGGAGTGTGACCACAGAATCTGTCATTTTCATTTGACTGTAGCGAGCCGTGGCAGCAGATCTGACCGAACGAGCTGCCAAATAGCTGAGAAAATGAACGAATCGTATGATCAACATGAGGAGGCAGACTGTTGAGCAGTAATGTATGACACTGTAACCATTTAAAACCAGAAGATGAAAATATTTACTTAAAAGTTGACATTCATCAGTTTAACTAGGATTTTTATTTTAGCACCTGCAAAATAGAATTTTACAAAATGTTTACTTTTTCTGTAGTTTTTATGGTTTTAATCCGTTTTATACACTGACAAACATCTAAAGAGATGATATTAAAGAAGTTTGACTTGTAATAATCAAAGATGAGGATGAGCGAAATGTCAAGAAAGAGAGCCCTGTTTGTGTGAAGATGTAAACAAATAAAATCACCTAATTATATAATTTCTACATTCTTTTATGCCATTAACATTTTTTGTGGTACAATGTCTGGCCTTTTTTTTTCATGCTTGGAAAGTTTCTCTGACGCATGTGTTTTCTATTTCTAGTGTCAAAGACCAATCTATCAGTGCATGAAGACAAAAACAGAGTACCCTATGTCAAGGTGAGAGCTTTTCACCTGCCGCTTCTTCAAAATTATCTGGTCAAACCTGTTACCAGAACTCAACAACGTCTCATGATCCGTTTTTATCTTTAAAGGGCTGCACTGAAAGGTTTGTCTGCAGCCCAGAGGAAGTCATGGATACCATCGATGAAGGCAAATCTAACAGACACGTAGCAGTCACAAGTAAGATCATGCACACTGCAGCAGTAATAAATTCTGTCTTTAGATATTTGTATGTGTAAGGACACTTTGACCAAGTGTCTTTGCTCCTTCAGACATGAACGAGCACAGCTCCAGGAGTCACAGTATCTTCCTGATAAACGTCAAGCAGGAGAACACTCAGACGGAGCAGAAGCTCAGTGGAAAGCTCTACCTGGTGGATCTTGCCGGCAGTGAAAAGGTGAACTTAAACAACTACCTGCTTTTGATTTTCACACAGAGTTGGCTTATTTCCGTGAACGGTATGGTTTCTGATTTGTGGTTAACCTTCTGAGGTGTGCAGGTCAGTAAAACTGGTGCAGAAGGAGCTGTGCTGGATGAAGCCAAGAACATCAACAAGTCGCTGTCATCTCTGGGAAATGTCATCTCTGCGTTGGCTGAAGGATCGGTCAGTAACCCTACCACACAGCCAGTTCTTTACTTCCTCTCTAAATTTGCTAATCTGCTAATTATCACAATAAGTGCTAAATCTCTTCCAGCCCGAGGTGTGATTATTTATATTTTTAGATGTAGAGTCTTAAAACGACACACTTTCATTGATGCAACAAATAGAAGCGCCCTCTGTTCAGCAGCTGCAGAGCCTGGAGCTCGTGTCTACATGATAAGAAAACACCATCTTTTTCTGTTTTCTTTGTGCTGAAGCTCCATTTTAAGACATCTACAGGTCTTTTATGTTGCAGAGACAACTTTAAGCAGATAAAGCCTTTCCTCCGAGCAATGCCTTTCTCCAGCTTTTTGTTCTAATTTCACCCTTTTCACTTTGATCAAGTGTTGGTTTGTTGTACGGCTCATTCACTCTGTAAACAACCTGCGGCGGACAGCTGCTGATATATTTATGATGCTCAAAAACAAATTAGCTATTGTCCAGAGATGCTTCACTACCCACTGAGCACATTAGTTTGTAAAGAAAGATGGCAGGTTGCTGCTGTTCACCGATACTAATCATAAATTGTTACATTTTTTAATTGATTTTACTAAACTTGCTGCAGTTTGTCTGCTCAGTTCTGGTGAAACCAAAAAGGCTTTTCTTTAGTTTCAGAACAACAGAAGCGTTGTAAGGTTACAGACTTGTTTTAGTTTTGGTCATCTTTTTATATTTGGTGTCTGTTAGATTATGTACCGATCATTCAGTCAGCACCCCCACTGATCTTTTTATTTAAAAAAAACTGTTTATTAGTCAGTGGAGAAAGTCTGAGAACTTTGTGAATATTATATAATTATATATATCATATGTTTGTGTACTTCCAGGCCTACATCCCCTACCGAGACAGCAAAATGACTCGTATCCTTCAGGACTCGCTGGGTGGAAACTGTCGGACAACCATTGTTATCTGCTGCTCACCTTCCTCTTACAATGAGGCCGAAACCAAATCCACCCTGATGTTTGGACAAAGGTTAGTAGGTCAAACAGAGGACAACGGATACGTGGCTCTAGTCACAAAGATATGACTGAATGGCACGTTTTATCAAAATTTTATAAATAAGGTGCTAATTTAGTAAACACATTCTCAATATTTACGGTTTTCCTGTTTTTAGTTTCTGCACATTTTTGCAATCTTTATTTGCATACTTAGTCAATCATATTTCAAAACTACTATAAAAGTAACTCAAGTAATTTTAAAAGTTACACTAAGATTTTTCATTATTTTACACAAATGTAGAACTACATTGGGGTCTCTTCAGTCAGTTGCTTCATAAACATCGAATCTGTGTTTTGTGTCTTATGCTACTTTTTATTTTTAGTTAATGTGCTGTCTCATAATTTTTTAGCTACTTTTAGCTTTTAGCTAGTCTTTTGCAACGTTTAGCTTTTAGCTAGTGTTCTGTTTATTTTAGCAAAGTTATTCAGTAATCAGCATTGTCACAGAAAAGGCAATTTTCCTCAATAAAACAGATAGGGTGAGAAGTTCATTTATCCAGAAGAGCAGAGCCGCTGCTCCTCCACATCGAGAGGAGCCAGTTGAGGTGGTTTAGGCATCTGTTAAGGATGCCTCCCTAGAGAGGTGCTCCAGGCATGTCTGACTGGGAGGAGACCCCAGGGAAGACCCAGGACACGCTGGAGAGACCAATTCTCTCAGTTGGCCTGGGAACGCCTTGGAATCCTCCCAGAAGAGCTGGAAGAGGTGGCTGGGGAAGGAGAGGTCTGGGCCTCCCTGCTCAAGCTGCTGCCCCCGCGACCCAACTCAGATTAAGCGGGAGATAATGGATGGATGAAAACATAGTTGTTGTTTTTTGTAAACCAAAAAATATTATGATGTAAAATGTGTTTTTAAAGGTGGTTGATTAGACAACATGATAAAACGTTGGAGAGTGAATTTGTTTTTCTACCTCCAGAGCAAAGACCATCAAGAACACCGTGACAGTGAACATTGAGCTGACGGCAGAGCAGTGGAAGCAGAAATATGAGCGAGAGAAGGAGAAAAATAAGACTCTGAGGAACACCGTCACCTGGCTGGAAAACGAGCTCAATCGTTGGAGAAATGGTGAAGCTGGACAGATCTGTGCAGCCTAAATTTTAATCCATCCCCTCCTACTCAACACGCGTGTTTTCCTGTCCTGTTTCAGGTGAAAGCGTGCCGGTGGAGGAGCAGTTCGACAAAGAGAAAGCCAACGCTGAGGTGTTGGCCCTGGACAACATCCTCAACGACAAGCCAGCCTCCACCCCCAACGTGCCTGGTGTTCGACTGACCGATGTGGAGAAAGACAAGTGTGAGGCTGAGCTGGCTAAGCTTTACAAACAGCTGGATGATAAAGTAAGCAGGAGCATAAAGCATGTTACATGTATGTTGCTGCCATGAGGAGGCAGTCTCAGAAGATCTGATGCGCCTCCGTCTTTTTAATTTTTTTTTTAGGATGATGAAATCAATCAGCAGAGCCAGTTGGCGGAGAAGCTGAAGCAGCAGATGCTCGATCAGGAGGAGGTGAGGACTCAGTTGTTTTTAATCAAACCCATAGTAACACCTAACACTGGCTAGTTATACAAACATAACTATTTACATTTACTCAGCTGCTGGCCTCCTCCCGGCGGGATCACGAGAACCTCCAGGCTGAGCTAAACCGCCTCCAGGCAGAGAACGAGGCCTCCAAAGAGGAAGTGAAGGAGGTGCTGCAGGCCCTGGAGGAGCTGGCTGTCAACTATGACCAAAAGAGCCAGGAGGTGGAGGACAAGACTAAGGAGTTTGAGTCCATCAGCGAGGAGCTTAGCCAAAAATCTGTAAGTTGGGTGCAAATGTCTGCATCTTTAAATTCTTGGAGCGGGTTTAATTTTACTCCTGATCCTTTTTTTTTTCTTTTCTTTTTCTTTTAATGAGTTCAGTAAGAAATATTTTAACATTTCAATAAGAAAAATGTGTCAAATCACTGGGAGTAAGAAGAAAATCCTTACCAACATGCCAACATTCTCGTGCCAGGAGTCATATTTGTGAAGCAGTCATTTGGATGGTGATTAGACTCTGAAATCAAAGTCCAGCTCCCCTCACAGGCTGCCGAGTCAGAAGGCAGTAAATTTATGAGATGTGGCTGATGAGGTGTCAGATTTTGTCATAAAAAAAGCCGACGTCAGACTTCTTTTCTCTGCTGGTAATCTAGTAAGATGGAGCTTAAACTGGGTGTGGCTCTACAGTTTTTCAGTGTCTTATTATGTGCGTTAATTCTTACAATAACATCTTGTGCTTTATTAAAATTACTCTGGTGTAATAAAAGCTTGTTGTTCTGTTTTTGCAGTCCATCTTATCGTCTTTGGACTCTGAGCTCCAGAAGTTGAAGGAGATGTCCAACCACCAGAAGAAGAGGGTGACTGAGATGATGTCATCGCTGCTTAAAGACTTAGCTGAGATTGGATTTGCTGTGGGCAGCAACGATATTAAGGTATGGGAACTGCTTATACATCGAGATCCGTCCTTTTATTTATTCTTTTTCTCCCCCTCCTGCCCTAAAGTGGTTTCTCTTCCTCTTGTAGCAACACGATGGCGGCAGCGGCCTAATAGACGAGGAGTTCACTGTGGCGCGTCTCTACATCAGCAAGTTGAAGTCGGAGGTGAAGACGATGGTGAAACGCTGCAAGCAGCTGGAGAGCATCCAGTCAGAAAGCAACAAGAAGATGGACGAGAACGAGAAAGAGCTGGCTGCCTGCCAGCTGCGCATCTCTCAGGTTGATAAAAAAATATATACAACCAAATGGAACACGTAGTTTTGTTGCCGAGTGCTCTAAAAAAGGTTGCATGCGTCTAATTTTCTGTTCATCAACAGCACGAGGCTAAAATCAAGTCCCTGACTGAGTACCTTCAGAACGTGGAGCAGAAGAAGAGACAGCTGGAGGAGAACGTGGACTCTCTCAATGAGGAGCTGGTGAAGCTTAGTGCTCAGGGTATGTTACTACTTTCCTTTTTTGTTTGGTTTTAAAGAACAGTCTGTACAAAATCCAGATGCTTTTAAACCAATCCAGCTGTTCTGTTCGGTATTTCATCTCATTTTTAAACCGAATCTAACAGTCCGTCCCACTATTCTGTTTTACAGAGAAGGTTCATGCCATGGAGAAAGAGAACGAGATCCAAACGGCCAATGAAGTCAAGGTTTGCACAAATAGTTTTGTAATTCTTGGATTAAATCCATCTTTAAATAAATAAGTGTGCAATCCTTAAAACGCTCCTGTCTGTCTGCATTCAGGAAGCGGTGGAGAAACAGATCCACTCCCATCGTGAAGCTCATCAGAAGCAGATCAGCAGCCTGAGAGACGAGTTGGACAATAAGGAGAAACTCATCACTGAGCTGCAGGAGTAAGACTCGTTAATCTGCTGCTTTGCTCTGAACTGTTAACGATAAGGATCAGAAACTGAATGAAATCCACGTTTAATAACGAGTTGGAGCCGAATGTTTTGGACGATTCATAAACTGATGCCATCGTCTTCTATTATTTGGATGTTTGGATTTATTCCTGACTGCATTTGTGTTTCCACCAGTTTGAACCAGAAGATTGTGCTGGAGCAGGAGAGGCTCAGAGTGGAGCACGAGAAACTCCGATCCACCGACCAGGAAAAAAGCCGCAAGCTGCACGAGCTCACGTAGGTTTCAGATATTCACGTGTGCCGCTCGTTAATCTGTCTTTTTTGTCAACAAACTCAACGTTTGCTGTTTTTTTTTTTCTTCTTTTATTAGGGTGATGCAGGACAGGAGGGAGCAGGCCAGACAGGACCTGAAGGGGCTTGAAGAGACAGTGGTGAGTTGAAGTATTTTCTGACAGTATCGTCTCTCTGTGGGACTTAAAGTTGGGTTTATGTTGCAATAATCTGACTTTAGACGAAGTTAAACCTGTTCAGAATCACTTTTTTGTGGAGACTACTGCTTCTTAATCTTTTGATTTGGTCCTTCTTGCATTTCGGTGGCCTCTTCCTCTTAATACATGTCCACACTTTCCATAAATGTCATAAAAGGTCTCCATACGTTTTCAGATAATTTGCTTTTCCCTTTTTGAAGATATGTTATCCAATCCCGGGGTAAAGTCGTCAACATTTGTCTGATCCATTGTGCGATACAAGGTCCTGTAGTTCTCTTCCAGAAAAGTGCGATCAGTTTTTTAGTTTGTAGTAGGCACATATCGATCAGTAGCTGTTCACATTTGGTAAACAGAGTATTTATGGGATACAGTCCTAAAACATGACATGTTTATTTTTGTTAGTAGGACACCATGTGAACAGCTGCTGATGAGTTTATTGAAGGTGAATTAAACAGCATTGGGTGTTTTTTTTTTTTTGCTTTCCAGGCCAAGGAGCTACAAACTCTACACAACCTGAGGAAACTCTTTGTTCAGGACCTGGCCACCAGAGTGAAAAAGGTCAGTTAAAGCAAATATTCCACGTAGAAACTGCACTGTTAACTCTGAAACGTTAGTGATGAGTGGATTCATGTAAATCATGTTTGTTTTGTGCAGAGTGCCGAAATGGATTCAGATGACACGGGAGGCAGCGCGGCACAGAAACAGAAAATCTCCTTTCTTGAGAATAATCTTGAGCAACTCACCAAGGTTCACAAACAGGTGGGAGTTAAACGTCTCGGTTGTCATGTTTACCGTGTGTCTTTCTGACGTTCTGTAGAAGCTTATTTCATGCCTTGTTTTTTTCCAGTGTTTTCTTTTGCATGTTTTTTGAAATTTACCAACCTCTGCACACTTTGAGCTGTTTTAGCTGTTTACCTATCAAAACATTCATTCATTCATTCACCTCTATTTACAAATATTTTCCCCATAGAAATACACTGAGATTGTCTCAACTTTTTTCAAAGTTAAAACCTGCTTCAGCAAACTGGCTCTGTTTTTACCTTCTTAGTCTACCTTTAGTTTTTAGCCACCGTTTTGCTACTATAAAGCTTTGGCTACTGTTTTGCGACTTTCGGCTACTGTTCTTTGACCTTTGCAGTCTTCTGCCTTTTGCAACTTATCTTAGCTACCATTCTGCTATTTTCATGTCCTGCTTTTTAGCTGTAAGTTTCAGCCTCTTCACTAAATTTCAGCAGATTCGTTTGTCCTGATGAATCAAATATTTTAGCTATTTTCCTTGCCCCACAGCTGGTTCGTGATAATGCAGACCTTCGCTGTGAGCTTCCTAAACTGGAGAAGCGCCTTCGTGCTACGGCTGAGCGGGTCAAGGCCCTGGAATCTGCACTGAAAGAAGCAAAGGAGAACGCTGCCCGCGACCGCAAGCGCTACCAGCAGGAAGTGGACCGCATCAAAGAGGCTGTCAGGGCCAAGAACATGGCCAGGAGGGGCCACTCGGCTCAGATAGGTCAGTAGATGAAAAAGACATCCACAGCCTCATCGGTTTAATCGAATATTCGGTCAAATTTTAAAATTTCTTTCATCAGCCAAACCCATCCGACCCGGACAGCAGCCCGTGGCGTCTCCCACCCACCCCAACATCAACCGCAGCGGAGGGGGTTTCTACCAGAACAGCCAGACGGTGTCCATCAGGGGAGGAGGCAGCAAGCCTGACAAGAAGTGAGTGTGGGGAAAACTTTTTGTTTTTAGGGAAATGATGAGAATCGTAACATTTAAAAGACTGACTGCGTCTCAAATACAACAGGTGTTTTTACAGCTCTGGGTTTTTCAGGTTCCCAGCAGCAGGAAGGTGGGCGACGGTTCAGAGAGACGAGCTTATCGACCGTCTGTCACAAATCCTGTTGCTTTTTACTGGAAAAATCTAATTGCTTGGACACGTTTGTTTCCACATTCACCCTTTTTATTTTGGTTTATTTTCTTTAATTTCCAGCTGAAGAGCAGCGGGGCCGACGAATGACGCCACAGAAGAAGCCAACATCGCCCACCCAGACAACCTGTCATTCCATTACAGCAAGCGGGCTCCTCGCCGCCGCCGCTCCGGACCCATGAAGGAGTTTCTGAATATAAATATATATGTGTAACTATTCCCGGCCTGTACAGCTCCTACACCTCCACCCGCCCCTCTCCTCTTCTCAATTATCTCTTTATCTCTTTCGGGATATGATAAATAATAAAAGAGCAGTTTTTAATTTACAAAAAGAAAACCTCTTATTGACAGAACCAAACGCAGTCTCCAGCGCAGCCTTCTGCGAAGCGAGGCCGTCGCGCTGTTCGAATGTGTAGCTTCGGTCGCGTTGTTGTTTTTTTTGTTGCACAGTCTGTTGTCACCTGTCGTCTGCGTGCGAGTAGTTCTGCACTGTGCCAAGCTGAATGTAACGACAGCAAGATTCGAAAAAACCAACAAATATAAATATATATAATATATATATATATGAAAATAAACACCTAAAACAAACAAAGACCAAAATAAAACAAGCGAAAACACAAAAAATAGCTTGACCCTATAGGCTCACTTCTGTACATTTCATTATTATTGGTTGTTAACCACATTTTTCTCTCAATAGATTTTACATGCTTCTTAAAGAAAAAAACTATAAAAACAAATCTATAAGGTTCTGAATTAAGTAGAAGGTGTTGAGCACTACTGTTCTGTCCAGTCTTGTTGTACAGGTATAAAATTGGCACTACTGCACACGTGGGAAGGGCCTGAGGAGAAGGATACAAAAAAAGAAATAAAATACTGTGTACTGTAGATGTATTTAACTAAATACCTGTGGAGGTTTTTATCTTTAAAGGTACTTGCTGCAAAGTCGCAAAAGATGGGACAACAAAAATAAATCAAGTACAAAATCCACACAAATATTTTTACTTCTGACATGTCTTTAAATTAAAACATTGTTCAAATTTGGGACAACTTTCCATACGGAAACAGCCGTAAAGCAAACCTGACGGCCATTTTTCTTTAGCTACAGGTGACAACCAGCCTAACGTAGGTCAGGCTCAAGTTCTCACCTGCTTTGTTTACATTGAGCGCAGACCTGCCTTTTCAGATTCTCATCTAAAAATAAAACAAAAAAACTACTAGAGTAAACTCAAACTGAAGCGTTCAGTAAAGATGACCTGTTGCACATTTTATTTCACGCTTTGCAATGAGTACCTTTAAGTGAAAACTCGTCGTCGGGTGGAGGAAGTGAAGAATGTGGGATGGATGAAGAGGAAGGAGGAGAACGATCCGATCAACACGACAAACTTCCACTGTTTCAGCTCATTGCTGCGTTGCTAAATGTACTGTTTTTACTTCTCTACGTGGTAAAATAATGCTGTGTTAATAGATGCTATTTATATCTCTCTGCACACCGGAGCACCTGGTCTGCAGGCGTTTAGACTGAGAGGAGTACACACAGCCCCCACCCCCCACCCGTCCTGTCACGCATTTCACCCAGAAACGGACCCGTCGGGTACCGCTCGATCCCGTCACGATTCCTGCTAAAGGGTGCCTCGTTTATTCTCCCCTCGCTCTTTTTGTTGTTTTTTTTCTGTTGGGTTTTAGTCCGTGGACTGTCCCTTTTTTTTAAAGGGTGGGGGTGTCGGACCTTTGCTTCTGATCAACCAGTCAGGGAGAGCAGGGTCTAAAATTGCACATCAATGTTTTGTTGTCATGTGGAAGAAGGGTTTTATTTGCTTGAACCTGAATGGGGGTTGCGGGATTTATTGTTTTGTTTTTCATTATAATTTTTTTCCTCTCATCCTGTTTCCCAACACAACCAAGCCCCCGCTGATTGGTGAGAGAGCTTAATGTGACCCCAGCATGAAAACACTAACATCTTGTGTAAGTGCAATATATTGTAAGATACACTGTATACGAGTCAGCAGGCAGGAGCCATGGGTTCAGCAGTCCTCCTCTCTGATCTTTTTGTGTATTTTCTTATTGAAGGTTTCTTTCTGAAAAGCAGAAACAAAGTTCACGTTCTCTCCCCCCTCCCCCTCTGTGTGTTCAATATAAATTTGAGGGAAAAAAAGCTTCTATTGAATTTGAGGGTGAAGCCAGATTAAAGAAGCCTCCGTTACAGGATACAATGTTTAGCTGCGACCATTGGAGCTCCACAAGGTGTCGTATTAAAACCGGTCCTGTCAGAACAGGAAAGTCCAGTTTAAAAGCACTTCTTCACAATATCTGCACTCTAGAAAATGAAAATACAAATAACACTCCATACGTGGTTTTTGTTGATTTGAGGCCCCTTGAACGGAGCTGGAGTCTACGACGGGACACCGGGCCGTGTCAGATCTCAACGTCTGCTTGTGTAACTTTCTGGATTATTTAAGACGTAAACCTCGAATGTTTATCCTTTGACCTTCCACCAAAAACTGGATATGAAATGGGGGGGCAAAAAAAGTAAATGGTGTTTGCCTAAATTAAAAGAAAAAAAACAAAAATTTTAGCCTTTGTTTTGTTTTTTATTACTGTGTAATAGTTGGTCAGTTTTTAATGGACAGTTTTTGTGTGTTGTGGGGGAGGGGGGGTCTAAAAGGTACTGGATCATTCCTGGAGAACTGGGGCACAAAGAAGGTTCTGATGTGGACGGAGGCAGGAGAATAATGAGATCACAGTTTTGGACTGACTGCATGATGTAAATGTATGTGTGATTAAATAATTGAGAAACGCCCTGTTTTTTCCCCCGTTTGGTCATTTTAATCTCAATTTATTATGACTTGAAGTCAGTTCCATTTGTGATGGTCTTCACAGCGAAGTAACCTCTGGAAACACAAAAACAGCTTTGAATCAAACAATTTTTAGATTTGGTCAATACCAACTTTTAATCGAGTGCTAATCAAGTGCGAACGATCTGTTTATCAAATATTTGTGCAAAGAACTGACTGAACCCTAAAAAGAACAGAGAGGTTCTGATGGAAAAAATTGGACCAATCAGCATCACATGATGGCAAATTCCTGCTCCCTCAGAATCACAGGCATTACAAAAGTTTTTCTTATTCACCTCAGTGTTTAGAATGACTGGAGACTTGTTAATGTCAAATTTTAGTATTATAAATGGATTTGATCCTATAAATTTATTTTTTCAACTATTTTGTCAATTTTGTTCATGAGAGTTGACATAAGTATTTACCGAAACGCATCGAAAGTAAATATGTAAATTTGGTAAAACGTGAGCTAAAGTGTTAAATACAAATTTATATTAAACTGATTGATTGCATGACAGATTTTAAAAGAAGGTAAAACTTCCTGCTCAAAAACAAACTTAAACGTCTTACTGATGTTAATTTTTTCATTTACGTTTGTTCTGGACATTAGCCAGCCATGGTGACAGTTTTTAAATGACGTCAACGTTTATTGCAAAATTCTAAAAAATATTAAATGTGAATGTTCTAATACACATACATTTTTTTATGGATTGCTGAAGAAAGTTTTAAAATTGGGAACAATTAAAGTGGAGACGGTGTGTTTGCAGTTTCGCATTTCTACCGCCGGGTGTCGCTGAATCCCCGTTCGCATCCCGAACACCTGAGGGGTCCAACAAGGCTTACTAGCGAAGAGTTCCCACTCTGGGGTTATTTCCGACGCAAATGTTTCACAGAGCTTATGAAGTAACAGACACGCAGTCGGTTAAAAAAGCTGTACCCGTTGTGTTGCGACACGTGCGCTTTATGATTTTTTTTCGCTGTGTATTTCCGTTCTCAACTTTTGACCGTAAAGTAAGTATTTTGTTAAAGAAAAACTCTCCAGGGTGAGACATCATTGCATTAGACGATCTTTAGTTGAAGCAGTTGAAGTTGTCTGGGCAAAGCCAGAGTCTCAGTTCACGGCAAGGATAAATGTTCGGGAAGGGCAGTGAAGATCGGACCACCGATGTTTGACAAACTTCACAAGTAGATAACTAATTTGACAGGTCGGCAGGGAAGTTTACTGGAATTTAAATTCGCTCAGGTGCACCAGATTTTCCCTTCTGTCCGAGGACTAGAAGAGAAGACGCGTTCAGGTGCGTATCTGTGATTGGGACGCTTAGGAATGTTTTAGCTTTAAAGCTAATTAGCTAGCTAATGCTAACGACAGACTAGGACAGGACGTGTCGAAACTTTTAACATTATCTTCAAAAGCAAATTCAACTTAAACATTAAACCTTTGACATGAGTACCGAAAATATGTCAAAGTATTACAAAACCTTACAACAATGAACAAAGAAACTCAATCAGGAACTGTCTTTTTTTCAATCTTTTTAGTAAATCAGTAACAAAACATGTAAATGCAGATAAAAAAAAAACCTACTAATCTTAAGGAAAGTTTGACACTAATTTTATTAATTGTCAAATGAACCTGTCAAAACGCAAACATCCTGCTGCTCTGACCCTTTAAATCAGATTTTAGAGGCAAAGTTTAATGTTTAGAAGTTTTTAATAATCACAACATGCCTCATATATTACATTACTGGTCTCACCAGGACACCTGTGTCTGTACTGTAATGAAAAATCCTGATTATTTTGGGAAATTTTAGCCTTTCAAGGCAGCTGGGAGTATAAACTGGAGCACAGTTTGCATTCTTTTCAAAGCCTTTTTAAGTTTTGTGGACAGTCACATAACTCAAAATGCCATTCTGTGAATTTAATCAGTTTTTGGTCTATTTGTTAACTCTATAAAGTTTAATTATCAAGGTTGCATATTGTATGGAAATCATATGCATATTCATATTGAACCATGTTATTGGCTTTTCCTGTGTTTCTGATTCAGTCTTTTCCTGATTTGTTGGTGAGAGAGGAGGAGAAATGTTGGACTACCTGCTTGCCCAGCAGGCATCATGCCTTTCTGTGGATGTGGTCTTTTTTTGTGCGCTGGTGTGTTCTGATTTTAGTGGGCCGGGTCTGATTGTGGTTATAACAGTCCTAAAGAACCTGAGGGAGTTGAGTCTGGAGGAAAGTGGTGGGGAGATGTTCCTAACTGGGGCAGCCTGTGCTGAATCCCAGCTGTTTGGAGCCTAGATTTGTTGTGAAGGTCACGGTGCAATACTCAGCTGGCTCTGCTTGTTGTTTTTGTTCTTTTTTAATTTAGCACATTATCTGTTTAGTTTACAAAAACAAAATAATGTGTTGTTGTAGCTCTTCAGAGGATTTATGGTCTAATCTGACTTCTGCTCTCAGATGTTTGGTGCCTCTTTGACATGGTCAAGGTGACTTGTTGAAAATAATCTTTTTTTTTGGCTCAAAGTGAGAATATTTGAACATGTATGTTGTGTTTCTGTCCAACATGAAAGCACATTTCCTTTGTTTCTTGGGCTGTTTTGTGACTGAAATGGCAGAAATAATGCTCTGATGTAAAGGCATGTGTTGGAATTCGTTAGAAACGAGTTTAGTATAAACTGTAACGATTGACGATCGTTTAATGTCCGATATCTTCTAGCTCCGTCTCCTCTTCTAAAATTATGGACAGCCAAAATGCAACTTTTTCAAAATAATCTAACCTACAGCCTGAGTGCTTCCTGTTCTTTGTCTTGTGTTTATATTTTGTACCCGGTGTGCAAGCTTTATGCACATACTTCCTGTCTTCTATGTTTTTGTGGCAGCGTTTTCAGTTACCTCACTGTTTTGGATCATTTTCAGTGTTTCAGTCTAGATGAAGACATTTGTAGACATTGAAGTAATGATTCCTTCTTTTTTTACATGTTAAATATATTTGATGAATGGTTGAAACAGGAGTAGTAGAGACAGTTCTTGGAAATTGAGTCGAGACATTTTTTGACGATGAGTTATTATTGTCAAGTTCTCCATCCCGAAAGCCTAATTATTGATCCGTAGTTGGACATTGGTGATTTTTACCCAGGAAAACTTTGTTTGTAGTGGGAAAGTTTGGTCTTATATTTAAAGGGGGAATCTATTTTACAAAGGCATTTTCTGGCACAAAAATTGTCAGTTTCAGAGGAAATTAGAGGTTATTTTAGAAGACATAGCTATTAGAACACTTTGATTTAATACTAGATTAGGAAGATTATATGCTATGCTTTAATTGGTGGGATCACGGTCTTTATGGACTCATTTATTAAATTTAAATCTCAATTTTTCGCTGCCTCACCGACTCGTTTTGTCAGCGTGGGTTACGCATGAGGGCGTGTTTTAAAATTTCATCAATGTCCTGTCCCTGTAAGCCAGGGGTCTCAAATTCAATTTACCTTGGGGCCACTGGAGGCAGAATCTGGCTGAGGGCGGGCCACATCATGCACACACACACACTACGTCCCGGGGAAAAATCGGTGGTCTCCCACAAATCCACAATTTTCTTGCCTGGTTGGCATGCTAATTTAAATTGGAAATTTTAAAAAATCCAACCTTCTCAAATGTCTTTTTTATTTTTTAACACATAATTAGATGAACAAGGACCCTGATGTAAAGAAGTTGTGTAGAACTTTCCTCAGGTACTTTTCTGTACAAAGCTATAATAAAACTCTCAATCAATCAAAC
>JAVKLF010000064.1:1945512-1956797 GCA_034783495.1 Millerichthys robustus | reverse complement strand
AGGGACACCTAGAGTCAGACAGAAGAGCTTCAAAAGGGATTCAGACAAAAATCTGGACTCAGATCCGTCTGCTGCTGCAGAGTTTTAATCACTTTCTATTAATAATGATTTATCATATCTGCCAGAGTAAATTATTAATAATAATTATGAGGAGTCCTGAACATTAGGATGTATCAAATATTCACATAATGTACAGTACATTTATTATTGTTCTAATAAAGGTGAGTCGTAGCTCTTGGTGTTACTCTGCACTCCTCATAGAGCCCCCCATAGAGAAAGATTGGTGACCCCTGTCGTACAACAATTCCCACAATTCCTGCGTTTGGTTTTATAAATTATAACCGACATTTTATGTTGGTGCTACAACTTTTTGTTATGTGCTACAAAACCAGCATCCTCTGTAGCATCAGTGCTATGAGCTAAAAAGGTTGATGTACAGGCCTGATATGTAAAGAAAGTTGCCTGATTTTTATTTTTTATGCTAAATACATATCATGACATCATTCTATTGTACATTATTTTTCCTATGTGCAGCTGTATTGATCTAAAGAGACATTTATTAAGTTTGCTTAATGCAAGTTTAAAAATATTTTGAGCTGTTTTTGTCATCCTGACTGTCAGATTGAACTCGTCATGTTATTATGTAACACAACCAGCCACACTGTGAACCTGTGAAGAACTGCGGCGTCACTTTGTCCCGCTTAAACTAAAACTGAGCTGACGGGGAAGTTTAGTAGCCGGAGAGGTTATTCGCTCTGACTTGTGCGAACTTGCTTGTGAGTTTACGTGTCAGTCAGATCTATTTGGACTGTAGCGTTGCATCACAGTGCCGTTCGCTTGTGTTGTTTTTGTGCCTGCATCGGTATGCGGCGGAGCAGGTTAATCTGTTAAACAGAAAAGGGGAGGAGAGACGACACGAAGAACCATCCTCCTCTTCCTCCTCCTCTTCCTCCTGGATCAGTTCAGTTTAAGACTGACCAACTTTGTTGTCATTCTGACACCTAAAGGACGCTGCAGCTTTTACCTTTAACATGAGATATTTCTGTTTTGTCTTGTTTTTGATGAGAAAACAGAAAACATACATGCACTTTTAACACCTTTGTGTTTTTTATTTGATTTGATTTTTTTTAAACTGAAGTATTTTTATTGTCTCTGTATGGCCTGTGTACGATAAGACAGAAAACGGCTAAAGATCGTCCTTGATAATGCATACATTGTTGGCCACGTTTTATAATTTCTAAACAATATTTTGTTGATTATATTCAGTCATCTTATTATGAGATCATAAATGCCACAATCACTTTAATGATTTCTGTATTTTATTCATTTAATCTGTACTTTTCTTAGCTTACAAACTTTTAAAGTTTTGAGTATTTTGCACATTTAGTTAGTTAGATTTTATTTTAGATTTTCCTTTAAATGATCAGAGGTGTTCTTTATTTCAGAGTCGATGGTGACAGGTATCTGTCTAAACCAGGGGTGGCCAATCCCTGTTCCAACACAGCTGATTCAGTGACTGAATCACCTCCTGACTTTCTGTAGAAGCCTGTTAATCACCCATTCATTCAGATCAGGTGTGTTTGAGCAGAGAAACCTCTAAAACATGCAGGATAGCTGCTCTCGAGGACCAGGATTGGCCACCCCTGGTCTAAACCTTTTACCTCAAGTGTCTTGTTTTGGATCAAAGGGAGCAGTAAGAGGTCAACCTCCCGATGTCCTCGGGACACTTGGGCTTCAGTGCTTCGGATGATCAGCCTGTTCACACCAGATGTCCGTTACCAGATGCTCGAGAATTTGCTGCTGCTGGAACACTGTCGTGAATGTTTAACGAGCCAACCTGGCGGTGGAGACGTTAGTTTACATCAGAAATGTTTTCATTTGGTAGAAAACCTGTTGCTTCTGACCCAATAAACCAGACAGGCAACTACATTCGCTTGTGTTTTTTTTTTCTTGTACTATGAGGCTTTTTACTGTTGGATTGTAATTTCCAAATATGGACGTTTTGTTTGCAATCTGTTTACTTTCCAAATGCTGCACAGATTTTGTGGCTTCTCCCAAGTTTGGTACTTCAGCAGGGGGATGATTGCTGGAAAAATACAAAAAAAGAGAGAGAGAGAAGGAGCAACTGAAGTTTATTTCCTTTTCAGCCTTGAGCGGAAAACTTGGTTTTGTGGTCAATCCTGAAGTGGGTCACCACTTCTCTGTGGCCACTTCCCCTTTGACAGCTCCCTCAGCGGTTACACAAGGTGACCGCTGTATGTTTCACAACACACCGCAGAACCTCACGTGAAAAAAAAAGATCAGGAAGGCAAGGACACGCCAGTCACCTCCGTTCTCGTAGAGGATGATGTGTTTAGTAGCTGCTCACAGCTAGAGGTAATGGTTTGTTTTTTTTGTAAGTATAATATGGAGCTGAGATGCTCAGTTCCCAGGCATCGTTTTGTCCGGAGTGAGTTTCATTCTCCTGGGAACCTCCAGCTGTTTGTTCAGCTCCTGCATATTTCATCCTTATTGATCTGCGTGCAATAAAAACATCACGGGGGCCGGTGTTAGCGAGCCGCCGAGCTTGGGCATTATTTATGATTCCCCGGACCCCGCAGCTCTGCAGTCAGGCCGTGTAATGTCAGCATGAAATAATCATGAGGAGCAGTTCATTGACTCAATCACTTGTTCGAGTTCCAGGCGGTGCGCCGGCTGAATTTCAACTGTGGGCAATTTGATTAGTCTTCTTTTCAAATGTATTTATTATTCAATGAGCTTTTGTGAGGGGCTAACTTATGATGAATGCATATCGCCCATCACCTTTCATCCCAGACATTTTATAAAGACAAATGATAAAGTTGTACAAGTCAGACCCTGAAAATAACGTTAGAATCCAATGAGGGATGTGTTGGCTCTCTGAGTTATCAGGATGGCTTTCAACTACTACCACAAGTTTTTAGCAAATATCAGCTACAGTTATAGCCACGTTTGGGTTTTATAAAATTAATTTTCTGAGGCAAACATCTTGAATTGGATTTACTCAAATGGCGATCAGTTCTAGAAATATGCGTACTCTGCACAGTTGCCCAGCTGATTTCGGATTTACTTCCACTTATGAATAACTTAAATGTTTGAACTTCTGCCTGACTTACCTGTCAAATACTTATACCTGACTCATGAGCAAAACATTGCTGAAGGTTTAGTTAATATTAAAATGCAAAATGACTGTCTGGCCTTCATATATCAGGGTGTTGGTATCTTATTTAAAACTTACTCCTAACTTCTGGAAATTACACCAGCATGTTTGCCTTTTTTTTTCATATGTTGATGTAGGTTTTTGAAAACATCAGAGGCTTAAACAAATATATCATTGTCCTTTTTTTGAATTAAGATGGTCTTGGTTTGAAATGGGGGTGTAAATCACCAGGATTATCACGATACGATATATCGATTTGTTTGGTTGACGACTCGATGTTTTTCTGTATCACAAAGTCTGGCATGATACAGTTGATTCAGTTCACCAGTCTGCGATCGATACGATGCCATAAATATCCATCTAACACAATGATTGTTAGATAACGATATGATCGATGTCTTCATTTTGCCTCGATGTAATTTAATTGATGTGGATCACTGTATTGCCACTAGTTTAAAACTCTCGCTTGAAAAGCAGTGGGCGATATGCATTCCTTCAAAGACTGCTGTGAAAGTGTCACTTAACATGAGACCTCATCATCATCGTCATCTACAGCCATCACAGAAAATGGAATGTTTCGTCTCCAAACTGTCCCAATGCTCTGTGTCCACCTTGAGTTTTACTTCCTGGTCCGTTTGTGACCCTCTGTTCTACAACAGCAGCTTCCTTCACTTCTGCTCCTGAGTTCATTCAGTGACCTCCTCTTCTGTGGCCAACAGCAGCTGTGTCAGTATGAAATACAGCTCATTCTTTCCCTCGTGAACTTCCTGCCCTGTCCTTTCTGCTCTTGTGCAGCCGAGTGTAAAATACGTCGTAAACACACTGAGACGGTCAGGTTGTTGACTTCCTGTGCGGTTTACCTGAAAGATGGTGTTTACAGTGTGGGGTTGAGCTTTGATTTGCACTCTGTGATGAAAAAAATCAAAAGTATGCGTAGGGTTTCACCTGGAGCTGGTGAATTGGTTCAGTGAATTCTTACATCGTAGCTCCTTGTTTGCTTTCTAGAAACTTTTATGTAACAGACATAAATCCTCTCACAGACCGCTCACAATTGTGTCTTCTTTTATTTTTCTTTCAGATAGAGTCTGGCCACGGTCACTCCGAGTCTTCGGTGTACACCAACTTCCAGGACCTGAAGGTCTCCCAGAGCCACCTGCCACCTCTACCCTCTGGCTCTCCCTTACATGTAAGCAGCGACTGGGAGACCTACAAGGACCACGGCGGCAGGCACTACTACTGCAACCGCTTCACGCAGGAGAGGACCTGGAAGCCGCCCCGAATCAAAGACGCCAACGCCGGGAGCACCAGAGAAAACAGGCACAGCACGGGGGAAAGCTCCGAGGTAAAGCTCTGCGGAAATTTCACTGAAAGTGTGAAACAGATGGATGTAAACAAACAGTAAAGTCACTGTTTGTGGGGGATAAAAAACATGGTATTTTGTTTCAGTGAAGGAAAAACTGTAGTATTCTGAGCTCCTCAATCTTTATATTAGTAATGAAACTGACAGAAACCTTGACACGAGTGTGTGACGGGTAATAAAAGTGAAGCTGTCGGATAAAAAAATCATGTCTGAGGCTCGCTTTTAAGTTCACGTGTCATTCTAATCATGTGAATGTTCCAGACTCATTTTCACCTGCAGTATCTGGCAGGTTTGATTTCTAACTTGTACTCCAAAATATGATTTAAATATCAAGTTTAATTTAGTTCAAACTATATAGTTTTTGTTCTAGGAACTGAACGCATCACTAAAATGAAAGTATTTGTCAAATTAATAAAAAAAGATCTCGTGATATATTGATGCTCTGTTGGGAGTTAACTCTCAGCTACTACCACTCAAACCTTCTGCTCAATATCTGAAAAATCAACTAAGGTGTAGCTGTTTTTGTGTTTGCTAAGGTTGGTTAGTGTTGGTGGCCATTTTGATCAGGTTGCATCTGAAAGTTAACCAGATGTAGATTCACATCCAATGAGCGTTCCGTTAAAATCTGTTCAGTAGTTCATGAGATATTTTGCTAATAAACAGACAGATGAACACTCACAGATACAGTCAGCTACATGATCACCTGCCCTTCATGGCAGCAGGCAGGAAAAATATGACGAACCAGTTGCACTTTATTAAAAACGTCACCTCAATATGAAACTCCTGATTTATTTTAAATTTTAGTTTCAGTTTAGCGTACTTTCATGATGCCAGTTAACAAAAGTCGTCTGGGATTCTGAAACTCTAACAATTTGTTTTGAGAGATTTGTTTTATCTGATAAAAATTCAGAGACTGAAAGTTTTTTCTTTCTGAGAAGCAGCTCTTTGAAGACCTGCTCAGGTATAAATGAAATAAAGACGTAAAACTAAACTTGGCTCTCTGCAGTGTTCAGACTGGTCTGAGGTTCAGTTTTAATGAGACGAGTGCAGCCGATCGGCTGTGATTTACAGGGCTGCAGATATCAGGGTGTACTCTGTCCCTGCATCATTAAACCGCTGCACCGCACTGCCACCTACAGGCCAATATCAGGAACTTCATCCAACCTGTGTCTCCTTCAGTTTTGTTCACAATCACTCAGAAGTATGGGTTGATATTCTGCTTCCTGGTGCCTCCTCTGGTTCTCTGAGCTTTATCCAGCTGGTGGTGGGCAGTTCTTTTCAAAATATTTCACTGGTTTTTGGGTGCATGACTGTTTTCTCATCCTCTGTTTTCTCTTTCTCTATGCTGTTGGTAGACCACTCCGCTTTCGCTCTCGCCATCTTTCCTTCCCTTCCTGTCGCTCTCCAGCGGTCGACTCCAGCCTCTGTCTTCAGAGGACGCCCGCTTCGGTACCTACTCTAGCCAATCAGCCGGTCACTATGGGTCGCCACTGCGTGGCTGGTCGGAGGAGCTGGACGAGTACGGCCACACGCTGTACATCAGTGACTATACTAATGAGAAGGTACCGACAGCACCGAGCCTCGGGTGTTTGGGTCTGCACGGGGGGAGCAGATTTTATCCGGATTTATGGTGAATTTGTCTTTTCTTGCCGTGCGTGACTCTGATGTTGGTTTGCAGCACTTTGACAGTTCTGGGCCACCTCACGATTCAAGTTCAAGTTTAAAACCATTTTTTTTCTCACTCTGACATTATGTGAATGATCTGTTCGGTCGGACTACTTCTGCACAATCTATTTTAGCCATTTGTGGCTCAAAATGTTCAGCTCATTCAAGAGATTAAAGCTTATGTAACTTTTACCTTTTTCAAAAATATTTAACTCTATAATTATTTTCCCTACAAAAATACATCAAAGTCCTTAAAAATACTATACCATTTGAAATCTGCTTCAGCAAACCATCTTTTTTGTCTTCTCTTCTCAACCCTCCCGCTGCCCTGGGGTCTAAATGACCCACCAGGTCTCAGTTTGGAGACTGAGGCCTGGTGGGTCCTGTAGCATATTGCTACTTTTATCAAGTGTTTGTCTTTTAGCTGCTACTTGGATTTTTAGCTAACCTTTTGATACTTCATTATTTAAGGTAGCTTATCTTAACCTTTTAGCAATTTTTTGTGGCTACTTTTAGCTTGTATTTTGCTCCCTTTGGCTGTTTAGCTTCATTAACTCTGTTTCGGCTTCTTCAGATAATTTTAGCAAAGTCTTTCGGATTTCAGTGTTCTCGCTGTATTTTAACAGAAAATTCAATTTCTTTAGTTTTTAAAATTAAAGTTTAATTTATTTTGGTTTGCAGTATTTCTGTAGGTCAGCAGGTTTAAAAAATAATGCATAGATAAATAAAAAGTGAGGATTCCTACCATTTATTATTTTCTGGCGCGTCTCTTTGTACCACCAGTGGTTAAGACATGTTGACGACCAGGGAAGACCTTATTACTACAGTGCTGACGGCTCCAGGTCAGAATGGGAGCTGCCAAAGGTAAGACGCCGAAATAAAAATAGAAACTCATCAGAAAGGATAAGGAGCTTTACTGACAGAGCAGCTGAACATTCACTCAATACGACCCTAAAGTTCAAACCTCTTGGCTTTAAAATAACGTGTTCATTTCAATATTTCTCACAATAATTCAGCGTCTAATATCAGTTTTAAACTCTTTAAATAATTCAAATTATTTGGGAAACATGGTCAATAAATGAAATTATTTCAGTTCAGCTTCACTTCGTAGGAACTAAAATCTTTGTGTGTTTGCAGCCAAAATGTTACCTTTTGGGGATTATTATTTAAAAATCACCCTCGTATGCCTGTATTGTGACGATAAAAACTAAATTCTTCCAGTTAAAAAAACCGAACAACCTTATTTGTTTGTTTGGAGTTCAGACTTGCTCTCTCGTGTGAGGAAGCTCAAAAACAAAGCAGAAGCAAAACGAAGCAGAGAGTCAGAAATAAAAACCTGATTCACAAACACCTCAACAAAACAACGTGTCACTGCTAATTTCAGATTTTGAACTTGCGTTTGTATGAAAAACGAGGGCAAAATGCGAAATGGTCACTATATCTTCAAAGGTTGCAACTAAATGTTTGCTCTTCGTATTATTTTCTGAACATCTGATTAAATCTCTGTTCATACAAACGTTTCCCCCAACAGTTTTTTTTTTCTCCTCCTGCAGTACCAACTGTCCCCACCTCAGCCGTCTGGTGACGCGCTGAAGAGTCACAGTCTGGACAGGAATCGTGTGGGGCCCATCGTTCTGACAAAGTGGAGACAAAGCGATTTAGTCCAGGAGCCGAACGAAAAGGTCTCATAAAAATGTCTCTAACCGTGAATTTTTAAACTCGTCTCTTTCTTGTGTACCTGCCTAACATCTTCCCGTGTGTGTGGACGTTGTTCTCTATAAAACCGCTGTCTGTTGAGCTAACCAGCATGATGTTTGAGTCGGTGTCGTCCTTTTGCAGCGGCTGTTTAAAACCAGGCGTTCCCGCTCCGGCTCCGCCCGGCCTCACCCGTACAAACATCAAGTCAGTAGTACCAGAAAGCGATGCTCGACTCCTCCAAATCCAAGCACGCAGTCAATAAACATAATCGCACAACAGGAATTTTAGCTCTTTGTTCACTCTTAAAGGTGGTCTCTCACCGGGACGAGACAAGATGGTGAGTTTCATGAACGAGGAAGTCTGCGTAACTTTGCTCGTGTGCAGATGAGCACTGCAGCTGGAACAAGAAAACACACCCAGAAACGGAGACATGAGTTTTTCTTATGCAGCGTAAAGGTTGAAATACACAACGACCGCTTTAACCGAAGATCATATCAACAAGATGTTGCTAAAAACTCAAATATGCTAAATTTAGAAGCTAAAATGAGCAAAACTGTCACCTAAAGCTGATGTTACAAAATCATTGATAACGGCTAACTTTAGCAAAAGGATAGCTAAAGGCTAAGAACAGACAGTAGCAGTAATAAGTAGTAACAGTAGCTAATGACTAAATTAGCAAAACTGTAGCTACAGGTAAAAAAAAAAACCCTGTAGCATGTTTCAAAAGCTACAAGTTATTGCTTGCAAAACTGCAGATAAAAGCAAACAATCGCAGCTAAAACTGAAGCAAAATAAGGATAACAGCAGCTAAAAACTTACAATTTCTCTGTAGCTACAAGCTAAAGTAGGTGAATTTGTAGACACAAGCTAAAATAGGTAAAACTGTAGCTAAAAGGTAATAAGTTTTGAGACATGATGAAACTCGTCTCAACAGCCTCAGTGAGATACCACCTTAAACGATACATTGAGTTGATTGAAACGGCTGATTTCAAGGGTTTAATTTGAGTTATTTATGTTTTTCACATCACTTTGAAATTAGTCAAAGAAACAATATTTTCTCTGAACACTTTAATAGTCTTCTCTGAAAACTGGCCCAGCTTGATTAAAAATCCACTCCAGGGCTCAGGTACTTGACACACTCACTGGTACATCACACTCTTCCAGCCTGGGCATCTTCATTATTAACCTTATTTTTTGTGCCTATGTGTTGTTTTTTTGTTTGTTTGTTTTTTACGCCATTCTTTTCTCCTCAATAGGAAGCCACTCAGACCCCAAAGTCCCCCTCTCCTGACTCTGAGTCCTGCTCTTCGTCTCCCAAGCGCCCTGTCTCTGTTAGTACTCCCCACTAACCTCGAGTTAAAGCTGCAGGGCTTTAACTCGCTCCGGCGGCTCTAAGGCAGCCAATCAGCTGGCATCTTATTGCAGAGTTCCTCCACAGGACTGGAAATTTCTATTCCGCTAAAACTTAAGAGATCCCAACATTTCTCAAACAAAATTGACACAACATTAAAAAACCCGAAGAAAGTCTGGATCCTGTGAAGGAACTGTTGGATTGTTGTTTGTTGTTGCATGGCGAGTTAATGAAGCTGCTTTCACTTTGCTCTGCTTATTTAAATGTTTGTTTAATTGACTGATTTGTGGAGGAAACGTAATTGAAAAGGTTTTGTCCTTGAATCCGGAAGCTGTTGTTGCTCTGGTGGTGGGGTACTTGTTGGTTTTTCTTTCAAACATTGAGCGATGAATGTTTTTGGTTTGGTTTTTTTTTTTGTTTCTCTGGGTTTGACAGAATCGTTCTCTGACGTGGTCCTGCTGCGAGTGTCGGTCAGTTTGGTTTGATTTGGGTTTTGTTGGTTGTATGTTTTTAACACTTTTGTGTTTTCTGTTCCTTCTTCCACAGCCATCTGAAAAGTGTGGCATCATAAATGTGACCAAAATCACTGAGAACGGAAAGAAAGTACGGTGAGTCGCTCTGGTTCTGAAGATCCATGTTGGCGCTTCCAGAAGACATGAAGTTACGTTTTATCACAATGAAAGCATTTTACTTTTAAGTAAATCATTGTTTGAACCTTTCACCTGTTTTAAACAATTCATTTTTAAAATGTTAACGGTTTAAAGATTAATGTTATACGGTTACATTTTAGATTCTTGACTTATAAAACAATCAGTTTTTTGTTAGTCTTTGTTTACTTGTTTACTGTTTGTGTGAATTAGAGTGAAACTGACTTCACCCCTCTTTTCAACCAAAGTAGAAACATTTTGATCCTCCAAAAGAGCTGTTCTTTTTAAATAATGTTTCAGACACCCAAGTAAATTATTTGAACTTTCTGCAGGAAGAACTGGATGTCCTCGTGGACAGTCCTCCAAGGCTCACTGCTGCTGGTTGCCAAAGGACAAGGAGGCGGGGCCAGCTGGGTGAGTTGTATTTTTTAATATATAATCAACATTAAAACCTTAAAAATAAAAAAATCACACCTGCAGCAACAAGATGATTTCCACAGAGCTGTCTGTTGAACATTTGTAAAATATTAAAAGTAACAAACTTGGATGTTTTTACTCAAAGATAAGATTTCACCTCCTGTGCTTCCTTGTTCACAAAAACAAATAAAAATCATTTACCTGTCAGGTAAGAGTACGTCCGTGATTCACAACATCCAATTATCAGAAAAACAAAACGCAAAGCGACTGAACTCTTGCATTCTAACGATGTTTACTTGGAAACTGTTTTTCTGTGTGTCTGCGAGGATCCACGCTCCGTCTGATCAGCACACAGATCTGTTTTTCTTTCCTCGTTACAATCTGAGTGGGCGCGTTCTCTCCAGTATCATCATCATCACCTTCCTCTCGACAACACAAGCGGTTGGATGATAAAACAACCCGACTGAGTCTTGTTTTCTGTCCAGTTTGGGGGTCAGTCCAAACCAGAGTTCACCGTGGATCTGAAGGGAGGATCCGTGGAATACGCCTCGAAAGACAAGTCCAGCAAGAAGAACGTTCTCGAGGTGAAATAAGTCATGGTTTTATTTTTCTGTTCTGTGGACGTATTTTCATGCACAATAATGTCAGTAGTGGTTGTGTTTAACTTCTGAGAGTCTTATTAAAATCATTTGGGGTGGAACAAACGCAGACACAGAAATGAAGAAAACAAAACTGCAACAAAGAGGGCAGATCAGAAGTTTGAAGTAAAAGATGAGGAAGAGCAGCGATGGTTACATGCCTCATACAGAAGTGATTATTTGCTTCTAAGATCAGATTTGATCTGATTTTTGTCTCAACATTTCTAACCCAAACATCTTCAGGCTTGTCTCAGTGGGACACACACACACACACACACACACACACACACACACACACACACACACACACACACACACACACACACACACA
>JAVKLF010000064.1:1898848-1917318 GCA_034783495.1 Millerichthys robustus | reverse complement strand
AGTTTCTTGTTTTACTAGTTAATTTTACTTAACCTTAATATTTATTCAGTTCAAAAATTTTAGTACAAAAAAGGAGTGAAAATTTGTTTGCCTTATTTCTAAGTGATATTCAAGTGATTTCTACATTTCACAACGTAATTTAAAAGTACTTCATAAATCAAAACCCAAACAACAGTTATACCAATCGAAACACTTTATTTTAAAATACTGGGGCAGATACACTTACAGCATCCTAAAATCAGTCTGTTTGGCAGCAACTTTCAAAACTACGTTTAAGATTTATGCCATTTCAGCAATCCTACAAATATTTTCAAACTTCTGCTATTTATCTGGACAAGCCAACAGATAACTTTGTGTAAAACAATTTAATAACTTAAAAACAGCCTTCCAGAATTCCTGAGGAAACCAAAAGGCAATCATTAGCATATTTATTTACTTCTTTAGCATCAACTCAAAATATTGTAAATAAAGCCTCTCTAAATGCTATATATGTTACCATGAACATCTACTTGTTTAGTTACAACTGACAGTACAAAGTTTACAAACTTATATTTGTGCAAAGCAGACTCCGACAACATTGAAATCCAATTTATTTTTGAAAAGGAACATTGAAAAATCTATCAGGTTAGCATCTTTAAGTTGTGCATGTGCTGCCTAAGTCCTAACCTAAGCATATGTCCCAATCTAAATCTGATAATTTTTCAAAAAGGATGAACAAACAATAGCAAAAACTGTTTTTGCAAGGCACATGGAATGGGTTTAGTTATGCATCTTAGAAAATAGAAAACAAACATCGAGGTAACATGAGATAACAAAATTACACTTAAGATAAACAAGACCATAAATTCATTGTCTAAATGAAACCTAACATCAAAATGCAAGCCACTGTCCTTTTGCAATCATCAAGGACTTCTTTCCCCTTAATGCCTTCCTGCTTCTCATAGTCATGGATGATGACGATCTATAAGATGTGATGAGCAAAGTTTTCTCTTGCCATCTCTCTGCTGACACCCTGATCAAAAAATAAATTGATGAAAATTGCTGTGCAGTAAAACATTTCATTTAACACAATACAACAGAAATAAGATACCTAAAGCAAAAGACTGTTTGCTTGGTGAGTATTTCATTAACTGTTTAATCTAAATGAGATAAAAGAAAACATGTCACTATGTACTTCTTCCAACGTCAATATGGTTAGGGTTTACATTTACTGTGTCTTACCTTAATTTTCTTTCTAAAGCCAAGAAACTAGCATTGTTGGGATAATAGTTGCTAAATCACTCAAGCTTTCCATATTAATAAAAGATGCCAACTGTGCTTTGACTTACAAAACTATTGTGGAACTGCTCATGGGAAAACAATAAGCCAGTAGTAAGCCAACAATGCAATAGTATTCATACCCCTTGAACCTTACATTTTGTCACATTACAACCACAAACATATTTGTGTTGGTCTTTCACATATGTTTCCTATAAAATATGTTTGTGGTTGTAATGTGACAAAATGTGGAAAAGTTCAATGTGTATGAATACTTCTGCAAGCTGCTGTAGTTCCTACTGTCAGGATCGGTTGTTAAAGGTGGAACCCAAAATGCAGATGAGACGTGAGTGATCTAAAACAAAAACTATTTATTGAAAAATAGAAAACAAAAAGCTGGCGTGGCAGCAAAACAGAAAAACTCAAGAGGGAGACACAGGGAACAAACCCAAGGAAGCAGGACATACCTTAGACAGCGACTCGGGAGTTGAACAAGTGGACTAGGAACAGCCAAGACGACTTCTAATGCTCCGGTGCTGGGGCAACACAGAGGGCAAACATTTAAGGAGAAGACTGACGAGGGGAATGACAAACACCTGGGGCAAAACAGGAGGAACAGGTGACTGGGAGGGGTGGAGCCGAACATCCACACATACACACCAAGACAAGAGACACAGGGAAACAGATCATGACATCTACATGTAAAATTATTTTGTACATGGGTTTACTTTACCATATACCATATTTAGTTTAAGTTTTGTGGCCTGAACCAATGCAAAGACAACAGAAAAATTAGAAACAAAAAAATGAAGTTAATAAAAAAGGAACAAGTTAACCAGTTTGTCTCCAAGAGTTTTGTAGTGTAGCTGTCCAGTTCTGAAAAAAAAGGTTGCTCCAGAAAAACTGTTATTTGCTTAAGTTCATCTTTGATCTAAGAAAACAAGAGAGAGAGAGACATAAATAAATAAAAAACCATCACATAGGCTGATCAAGAACATAGACTAAGATTCAGTTCACCTCTAAATTATTACTTAAATCAGTTACGTTATACTTTATGGATCCTGAATGGAAATTTACTGCTGTAACTCTTGACAATGACAAGTCCTAACAGAAAAGTAAAAAGAAGGTACTGCAGCATTTGCTATAAGTTCTTAAAGGTAAAAGCTTTAAATAAACATGAATTCTCTAGATGAAGATAATTGGTCTTAATTTTATTAGTTCCTTGAGTAACTTCAGCAGCTGTACCATGGTTGCAGGCATGTGTTAAAGATATTTCCATATATACCCTCCTGTAAGACGTTTTGTAGCAGTTTAATTTCAGACAAGATTTGATAAGTAACCAATAAAAGACTTTAATAAGCCAAACATTAACATTTCAATTTATTTTAACTGAATAATAAATGTTTTTTAATTTCCACCCAGTCGTTAAACGCAGTGGTAGATAATCACAATGTGCCGGGAATCAGGTGCCTTCTCCAGGAGTCCCATCCCCCACTCCGGTTGACTGCTGCCGAAAAAGCAAAATAAAACCACTGGACATTTTTCAAATATAAGGGGAAATCTTGATAAACTGAGCAGGTTTTTGAGTTTAACAAAGCTACATTCTCGCATAAAAACATTTTAAAAGTTCATTTGGGGTCACAGTAACACTAATACAAAAGTTTTTCAAAACATTTTTTGCCACCGTCATCCTCCGTTGCTGCCTGAGCTTGACCTATCCACTAAGTAATACACTGTGCTAATGAAGCATGGTAACTATTGTGCAAGCTAAACTGCTAAAGTCAAAGTATGCAGTAGTGAAAACAATTACTAACAATCTAACTAAGAGAACAAAGAATATAACTTACCACAGTTATCCATGTGTAGGTAAAATGTAGATGAATCCTAAACCAACAGCTTTGTCTTTAAACGCGCCCGTTTAACGTCAAGCCTAAAGCTAAATGTTCTTATTTCTGCCATGATTCATCAAAGGTCAGAAACTGTTCAGATCTGCCTCCTCATTTCTGTGGAACTGAATCTCACATGAAATAAAGACTAAAATTCTAAACACACACAATCAGAAATCTTTGCATTTTGATTAGCAGCATCAATAAAGCTTGAACACATCAATATTAGGTCTAGGTTCAGTGCCAAACATTTCCTGTAAGCCTGTGATGTCGGTGGATGTTTAACATTTGCAGCAGGAATTCACCTTTTCAGTCGCGCCTAAATGTAGAAGGAAGCAAAGTGGCCTTAAATGAGATAATTGTTGTGTGTTAGCAACGCTTGATGAGGACATTGATGGGAATCGAGGCGTTGCAAATCCCTTCAGTACAGCATTTCGGCTCGCTGTGATCTCTTTATTTTTAGCTTCTCATTCACATTTCAGATGAGCCTCTCAGACTGTGTCAAATGGGTGATAATGACACAGAGCCGAGAGAGGCAAAGTGATGCGATTGAGTTCTGGTGGTGGGAGAAAGCGTTTGATACCAGCAGGGCATCCTCTGATGTTCATCAGCTGACTTCAAAGAGAAACAGAAAGTAAAACGTGATGTTGGAATTATTGAGGCGCTTCGTTTAATGACGTTAGGCTAACGTTTGGAGTTTATTTCTTTTTGAATTTGTGTTTATTTTCTGTGCTTTCCTTGTGTTCAGTTTATTCCCCAATGTTTCTCAGTTGCCTTAGTTGGAGGAGTTTAGGTTTCTGGGTGTCTTTTTCATGAGTGATGGAGAGACAGTTTTGTACTTAGTAATGAGGGCGTTGCCACGATCGGTCGTGGTAAAGAAGGAGCTGAGTCAAAAGGCAAATGTTTTACCTGTCGGTCTACTTTCCAACCCTCACCTGTGGTCATGAGATGTGGATCATGGTAAAAAGAAAGCGATTCCGGGTACAAGCGGTCGATTTTAGTTGCCTTCATAGGATGGCAGGCTCAGCCTTAGAGATAGGGTGAGGAGTCAGTTGATGTGGTTCATCTGGTCAGGATGCATCCCTTTAGAGGTACATCCCACTGGTAGGAGACCCCGGGGAAGACCCAGGACTCGCTAGAGAGATTATGTATCCTCTCCTTTCTCCTGAGGATTCCTCGGGGTCCCCCAGGAGGAGCTGGGGCTGCTGACTTATAGGCCCGGCTGCTGATAAGCAGCAGAAGATGGAGGTGGAGTTTCTCCGTTGTCACCAGTTTATTTCTCCTCCATCAGTTGCTGCTTTTCCTACTCGCACCTGTTCTCTGTGATTATTCACACCCGTCTCCACGTCCCTCATTAACCCCACGCTTCATCTTCTAATGATCGCCAGTAATCTTCTGTGTGAAATATCGAACCTAAACAATGTCAATTTAGAGCTTTACAAGTTGTTCTTTATTTAAATCAGCCTCTCCTTTTCTTTAGTGTTAGAATTTGTTAGAGGTCATACTTTATTAAACAGCATTTATGGAACAGAAATTCTATTAACTGTGGTTTTTTAACGCAACAGTCAGTTTTCATTTCAACTTTTATTCATCACAGAGTAAAAACAGATGGCAGAGCGTGATACTTTTCTTTGAGCAGGTCAGAATATTAATCAGTTCTGCAGCAATGAGGAAAGGAAATATTAAGCAGTTGGTTTTGGCAGAACAGAACTGAGTATATTTACGAATAAATCTCTGCTTATATCTAACGCCTTTTTAAGAAATCTAAAAGTTGCTTTTTTATTGGAAGGAGAGGGAAAAGAATCAAACACTGAAGTTTTGCCTTCCTGGTCCTAAAGCAGAAATTCTCTATTAACTCTTTGGACCTGCAGCCACTGAAGCACAAAAATAATTCACTCTGAGTCATTCGTGTCCCCATTAATCCCAAACTCCCCCGTTCAAATAACGCATGTGGACTAAACAAGCAGGTCTGCAGATACTCTGAAGGAGCACTAAAACAGATATTTTCTTTCATATTAATTTGTAAAATATCTGTTTTATTACATTTGGGTCAATGTGCAACACTATGTGGCCCTCTGGGTGTGTCACCAAAACATTGCGGCCTCTTCCATCATTGAAGTTGCCCATTTCTGGCCTAAACCTTCTTTTGTGTGCAGCAGTAATATATTCTTGTTGTTGTGGAGTTCCTCTGTCCCTTTAAGGCAAATAGTCTCCTAATAGAGCTTTAAATTAAATTTGAACAGAATGATGTTTAGTCTTTATTTGTTGACACACCAGGCAGAGAGTCAGACGTGTGCGCGGTAAGCTGGTTAGATGTTTAAATTGTAGAAACAAACGATAATTGATACAGGTTCTCTTTATCGCTCTTCTTCCTCCGTGCTTGTTGCTGTTGCTGGAAAGAGCGATGCCCGGATTTTGTGAAATGGAAGCGGCCTGCTGCATTGAATCACTCTCACCTGTTGCAAAATTGAGGTCAAAGCTTTCACAAGGTTTGTTTCGTTGGAGATGCAAACACCTTGTGGCATCTTACATCCCCCTCAGCACCTCAGCCGGCTCTCTGTTGGTGGTCAGTAATGGATGTTTACAATGGAAGAGAAATAGTTTGCCCAGATCAGCTCTTAGGCTGTCAGCAGGAGATTGCTGCAGGTGACACGAGTGTCAGCTGTGACAAGAAGAAACCCTGCCGAGAGAAATGACTGACAGAAAGATGGAAAGTGGAGGAGAGGAGGGGAAAGAAAAGAAAGTGATGGCAGATGAGAGATAGGGGAGGAAGTGAGACAGGTGGAGACTGAAACAAGGAAAAAGAAGTTGCAGGAGGAAAGGCGGAGGAGGAAACTGTAGTTGTGAAGCAGGAACTTCATTTGTAGGGACAGTATTGCCTGAGGCAGTGCTGAATGCATTTAGAGTTAGTGAAGGGAGGAGCAGGGAATTACTACCAGAGAGTGTCAATCAGGTTATTAAGGATGAATAATTGCTTAAATGCACATGTGGGTAATTTCTTTTTAACAGGTTGGAGCTCTGAGACGAGCTCAGCAACATGCCTCTTTTATGAAATGACTCACACCAACCCGGGATACAAAATGATCCTGTCAGTTGGGCTTTTTCTTTGAGAGAGTCGCTACATTGACTTTTTAATTTTGTAAGTTGTGAAGAGTGATGCTGAGCTTGTAAAAACTGAAAAATGAGAATATAATAAATCTTGTGCCTTTGAAGGAGCTTTGCAAACTGTGACTTAAGGATAGGAGAAGAGCTAAGTTTTGTCCTAAACAGTAAAAAGAGCCAGCATACCTTTTTTTATTAATCATGATATTAGGTTTGCATTTTTGTTTATATGTATTCCTTCAAGATTTTGGCCATCTTTATGTGCTTGCACCCAGCCAGCATTATCAGATGGGTCCCACAAGGGTTTTGTGTGGGGTGCAAATATGGGTCCCACATGGGTTTGTCCGCGGGTTCCATGGTGTTCCCACCTGTATTGCCCATATGGGCCTAAAATGTGATCTACATCATATTGGGCCTTGTGTGGGGCCCAAGGAGGCTGGAAAATGGGCTCCAAATAGGTGGGCAATACAGGTGGGGCCACCATGGAACCCGTGGACAAACCCATGTGGGACCCATATTTGCAACCCACACAAAACCCTTGTGGGGCCCATCTGGTAATGCTGGCTGGGCAGCTTGGACATATAAATACTTATTTTATAATGTAATACTGGTGTTCTTTGAAGGAATATATATTCCATTGCATAGTTTCAAAGCTGTTGTGCAATCTGTTAGCACTCTTAGCCATTACCACACAATATTTTACAACTATATCTGTAAAATTGACATATTTATGGCCATTACTGTGTTGACTAAGGTCAACGAACTTGCGCGAGCAGATGAATGATGATAACAATGGCTGATAGCAAGGGGCTTTTGCTGCTAGTCATCCTTTTCCACATGTAGGAGCACCTCATCCTTATCCAAACAAAAAATTAGTCACCAGATTCATGTCTCTTTATTTAATGCTACTTCTTTTTCACTTAAAAATCACAGCTGCAGCTAATGACGTGGCATGAAAACTACAGTGGATTCATCGAGCCCAGCATTACCACGAAACCTGTTCTATTTGTGTCGATTTGCCACAGTCAACGTCAGTAAAAGTAACCTTTCCAGAGATTGCTCACATGTACACAGGACTTCTTGCTTCTATTTTAGCTACGCCAGTGCAGTTTTAAAAGTAAGTGGTTAGTGTTTGGACTAATCACATCCCCTTATGGCTCTTGAGGCTCTACTGGGCCAGGTAAGAGCCCGTTCTGAAGCTAAATAGATCTGATAAACATAGTTTGAAGGACTGTAAGTGGTACCGGCTGTACAAAAACAAACAGAAAACTACTTCAAATGGTTCTAAGAACAGTCAAGTGGTCTCTTGTGGTCTGAAACCACTTAATGAGTCAGCTGACTCATTACTCAAGATTTTTAGGTGTTTTTCTGTCAACTGAAAAATTGAAGTCTGAAGAAATGGACTTTGCTTCAAAGAAATTCTGTAATTTAATTTAGAACATATTGTGATTTCTCCTCTCGATGCACTGAAGTGATTATTACACCTTTGTGACAAATGTGGAATTTTTATTAACTGATCCCAAGATACTATTTAATTAGTTTTTGCTGACTTTTATATTTAAATACTTTTTCACACATCTGGGAGTAAAAATTAGTCTTTTCACAAGTAATCCTTTATTGTCTAACCCTCCAGCATGATATAATTCTTCATTGTGTCTACATTTAGGATCCAAAAAGTTAAATTAGAGTTCCTGCCTCTTTATCCTGGACCATCATTTTTGTAGCAGTTTTGAACTTTAGTTAATTTTGCACAGCGTTTGTTTTCCATCAGCAACGATAAAACACATGACTGTGTAGAAGGAAAACTACACTCCGCTCCACAATTAAGACTCCGTTTGTGTCACAGAGAAATAAACGACAAGGTCGGAGTAGAGTTTTGTCATTTAGTGAGTGTATGTGGTCAGGGACACAAGCTAATACAGCAGAAACAGACCCTGAACCAGTCCTGAAGTGAAACAAGTGCACCAGACACAAGCCGTATGCTTCTCAACAGTATTTCATCTGCTTTTTTCTGACTTAAAAAGACACACTGCGTTTATGTTTGGCGTATCCACAAACTCAAACAGAGTGCTTTCAGATCAGTTGACTTTCAGCCACGCTACAGTGCTGTCCACTGATCTGTGTCGGCGGTCCGCTGTCCTAACAGCCTCACTAAGTGTCATTTAAAGCTGTCAGAGTTTTCAGTTTGTTCAGCGGTCTGCAGCAGGTTCAGTCCGTTGACCTTCTGCTCTTCGTTTTGTGCCATCTGTCAGTCGCAGCCAATGGGTCACAGATGCTCAAAGGTTGTCAGGACTCTCGGTCCTGGGGTCTAATATCGTGCTTCACAGTGCTCTTTAGGACAGAACTGTAGTCTTCGCAGACGGTCATTTGACTCGGTTGTCAATTGGCATTTTAGAAATAGAGAGCTAAATCGGTGGAAATGATCTGATAGATGAAAACACATCACTGTCTCAGATGTGCCTATCATTTGTAACAAAACCTTCAGCAATAACTGTTGTACTCTAGAAAAATGCTAGTTTGTTTTTGGTGTGAGATTTTTGACGGCTTCCGGGATAGTTGCTGTTTCTCTCTTGTGGTCTGCGTTTTCAGGTGGTGAGAAGAGTCTCAGCAGGAGGACGCGGTCGTTTCCTTCCTCCTTGCTGGGATGGATCAATCACTGGTTCTTTCCCTCACCATCTCCTCTCCTCGAACCTCGTCAAGACAATTCTGTTTTTTCCTCACAGGATTTGTCTTTGTTTGTTTTCAGAGTAATAAAACCGGCTCCCAGCAGCTTGAAACCTTTTAATAAGTTGAATTTCTCTTAGCTTAAGCTGAAATTTACATAATGAATTTAGGAGCACTTGTAAGTTATGAATAATGTACCAACAAATATGAAGGAAATATAGACTCGAGAATGTGATAAAATTTAATTTCCAGAGTCTACAGAAAAGATTAAATAAGGTCGTATACACTCAGATATAAAAACGCAAACCTCTGTGCAATTCAAATGGTAGCTTTAAATTCTTTTGTTCTTTTGCCAATTTAAAGATGTAATATCTGTTGAAGCATTCCCATTTCCATTTTAGATTTTTAAAATTCTTCATCAATAAATTTAATTTTGTCTTCATGGGAATGGAAATGATCATAACGAAACATAACATTTCAGAAGTAAAGAAGTAGAGCACAGTTTGGACTTCATAATTTGGAGCTTACAGCTCTTTTTTTTCTTTCCTGTTTTCTGGTTCATCATCATGATGTAATAAATCCACAGCATCAGTGAACAGATGCTGAGTTGGACGACAGCAGCTGCTGCTGTTCTGTATTCACAAAGTGTCCCAGGCAGCGTTGGCAGCGTATGTGACCTGACATGATGATCTGCATTCCTCTTCCTAGGTTTCAAGATGATGTTTCTTTTATTTTTGGTAACCTGTTGGAATGCATTAATTAAATTATTTATTTATTTATTTTTCACACAAATACACTAAATCTGTTGTGGTCTGTCTTTCCTGTGTCCCTAGTCTGAGTGTCTGTGTCTGATTGTGCCTGCCTGTCACCTGTTGTGCTGCCCCAGGTGTGTCCTGTGTTCCCAATCAGCCCTTCCCTTTAAATGTTTGCTCCCAGTGTTTCTCCCTTGTCGGTCCGTTGTCAGTTTTTCTCATGTTTCCAGTCCGTGCCCATCTCGAGTCTGTTTCCTTCCGAGCCTGTTTTCCCCGAGCCGTGTCTTAGTTATTTTTGTAAGTATTTTTGACCCGTTGTTGTATTCTGGTTTTGCCTCCTTGTGAGTGATTCTTAGTTCTTGTATTTTTCCTCCTCTGGAGCGCCCTGTGTTTTTGGCTGCCTCGTCAGCGTTTTTGTTTTGTTATTATTAAACGTTGTTTTTTCCCTCCACAACCTGCATCTCTGTGCCTGCTCCTCCGGACATTATGCCGCTTAAAAACCCACAACATGACAAAATCAAAACTCACGGGATAAACTGTATCAGTTAGATCAGTGGTTCCCAAACAGTTTCTGCTCTTTTTGGTTTGTAAAGAAACTCAAAGACAACACAACTTTGCAGTGTTTAAATCATCAAAATGTTCAAACATATCATAACTGTTTCATGTTTTGTTGGGATGACCTGAAAGGAAATCTTTATTAATGCCGTTTTTCTTTTCCTGGAAATAAGCTTTAAGGACTTTTAGAAATCTGGTTTGACTCCAGTTTATTTCTGGGGTTCAGAGTTGACCCTTTAGTTTGTTTTAGCTGTTTCCAGTCTGATATCTGACTGCTGCACCGAATCCTCCACAAGTGGTCTCATTTGTGGAGCAGCAGGTCAATTAGCTCTCTGCCTGCGTCCCTCTGGCTGTGTGTCCCCGCTGGGTTTTCCTATTCTCAAGTCTTTTATATATTTTTTCAACCAAACCCATGACTCTGCTCAGGCCGCTCTGAGCAGAGTCATGGGTTCACTGGTGAAAACTGTCTGTGCAGCGAGTGCATCCTGCTGCGGTGGAGTGTCACCTGCACTTGTTCACTCTGTTTGCAGGTTTTTGGAAAATGTGTTCTATTTGGCCTTTCTTATTAGTAAAAATAGCGTACCTCAGTCTGACCCTGTACTTGTTGTGTAATAATTTGCTTCTGTGAGCCAAGATGCTGCTTTGAGAACTTTCCTGTTTCCTCAGAAATCTGCCAGAAAAAAGTCCTGCACTTCAGTTCAGACACTTTGCTACTTTTTGATGTCCGGGTTTTGTTGTCCTTCATCCCCGGAGGGTCTGTTTCTGCCTCCATGTTCAGCAGACATCTTTTTAAACACGGAAAACATTCAACAGTTTTAAGTCTTTAAATCACATTATTCAGCTGCTAAATGGAGATCGTTTCCATCTGAAAACAGAATCAGTGGAAAAATAATACTTTCAAATGTATCTGCAGTCTTCTGGGTTTGGTCCTTTGGAGTCTGGAACCCTCAGCACTTTTGTTTAGTCAAATTTTTTTTATATCGTTTTTCAGTTTTAATCACTTCAGGTTCAAAAACAAAGACATTGCTGAAGTAAGAAAAGCCTCAACTTCAGTTACTTAAACTCTGCAAATGTTACACAATTCTACTTTTTATTTGTAAACCAACACTACTAAAACAATCAGACCAATATTTTATTTATGTAATTCCTCTGTTTTCTTAAGCAGTCTGCCTCCTCGTATTATTTCAACTTCATCTTGTTTGGAAACAAACTTCAGTCGTAAAGCTAAGTAATTTGATTTTAAAATCTTGTGCAAATTGAAGGTAAAAGCTGAATGATGAATTAGGTTTAACGACAATCATAGCAAAAATTAAATATAAAATGTTTATTTTTTCCTGTGTCTTGTAAGGATTAAATAAGTCGATGACAATCTAAAACTGTAACATTAATACATCCTAAACTCTGCTCCTTTGAACATGTTTTTAAATAAATATTGGGACGTTTGAATTATCAGATGATGATTTCCTTTTTATTTCTTGCTCAGCAGACATCCATCATTTGGCACGTTTTTTTCTTCTGTCTGCTCTCTTTGTTCCCATCCCAGCATTCTGGGTAATTTAGTCATTTGGAATGAAGCTTGTCTCCGTTTGTGCCCAGCTGTAATGAAGGTTCCCACGTGCCAGTTACAGATGAATCAAAATTACATCATAGGTCTCCACTGAAAATACAACCCAAATTCATCCTCACAGTCCTACAGACTGCAAATCTCCATATCTGTCTGTAACTGTAAGGCTGGTTTTATTTTCATTTTTGGTTTAGGCCAATCAAAATGTTATTTTCTGCTGTAAAGGAACTTGTTTTTCTCTTATTTTGTTTTGACAAAAATAGCAAACATCACCAACCCATTAGTTTTCCAGAAAGCTGTAAATGACGAGGTGATCATCATGTTCTGCTCCTTTTAGAGCATCAAGCTTCTCGAACTTTATAATATTCTGAAGTCTCGTTACCTCGAGTGGTGTACTTTTAGCCAACTCTAAAACTTTACAACTTCAGGGACAAATACAGCCGATTTCAGGACTTGAAATCTCACAAATTAGCACAAATTTGTCTTTGGAAGAAAATATTTTGGATTATTTGATTTTTGTAGTTTTCAGTCTAAATGGGATATGCCATTAGATTTCAAAGGTTCCTAGCTGTTTATGTGTTGTAAAAGTAAAACTGTGGTGTAATTCAGTTCATTCTTGAAAGAGAACCAACAAAATTAACCATAAATGCCTTGAGAGGAAAAGCTACATAATTAGTAAAATGTTTGTCCAACACCAGAGAAAAGCTAAGCCAGTTTCATAAACCTTTAAAAACCACCTGAAGGGTGGATTTAAAATTTTACTGAACACATTATTGTTAGTTTTCACCCTACATGCTTGCTTCTGGATCCTCTCTCCTACAAATCATGGCAGTTATATTTATAGTCTGTAATTACAACCAGATTTGTGTTTTCTAGTCTTCATAAATATAAATTCGGTTTATTAAACCACAGCTCACATCAGTAACTCCTTTCTAATTCCTCCAGATATACTTGAGCTGTCCCCCGGAGCAGCTCGTTATGAAGACGCTGCTTCAAACAGAAGACTCTGTCAGCTTTAAGAAAGGCAGCTCCTCTCAGATCAGAAGAAAGGCAGCTTCACCTGTTGTCCACCAAACAAGAAACGGCTCCCCAATGAAATCTGCTTCTGTCTCCATCAGACCGAGAGCCTGAAGGCATTTCACACCATCTGTCTGGTAGGGATTAAATAACACAGACTAGCCACACCTCCAGGCTCTCTGTTGCTAACTGAGAATTTACCTACACTCACAAAATCCTTCAAAGTAAATGTAATAAAGTGTTATGGTCACAAGTCCCCCCCCACACACACACACCCCCACACCCCCAGTTTTTGAGTTCATTAAATCAAGACAGCAGGATTCTTTGAAATGTTTTTTTAAGAGTCTCTACAGATTAGTGTTTTAATAATCATTACTTCTAAAAAAAACCACACTGAATAAAAAAAACCCCTCATCTGATTTTGTTATGATAGAAAATAAAGCTGCAAACATCTTCTGATCACCTGTTCGTTTGCAGCACAGCTTCATCTGTTTTTGAATATTTTGGAAAACAGAACTGTGCAAAAGTTTAAATTGCAAAATAAATGAAGAGGAATAAAAGTAAAAATAAATGTTTTGGAATTCAGAAACCCGAAGAGTAGAATTTAAAGTGAAGTCTTTTGTGATGCTCCGTCAAAATAAAACTTGTCAGAAATGATTAACGGTAAATAAGAACAAACAAGAAAAGCCGAGAATTTGTAAAACAAAAAGAAAATGTCCATGTCACATCAAAGTTTGGTGTTTGTCCTCATATTTATCAAGCAGAAACATGAAAACAACCTTTAACTAATATGATGTGTGGGGAAAAGGTACAATATTTAATTTAACACAGTTTATTTCAGTAATTCAATTTTATTTGTTTATTTTTTCATCACAAGTTAATATCCAGCAGTAAAAGTCTTCTTGCAGGGATGTGTTTTTGTTCTGTTTAAATATGAAAGATAAGGGCTCATTCCCACACCTCTGCATTCTTTTATGGAGCTGCAGGCCAAAGGGAAAAACTTTCACTGGATTTCTGAAAGTTATAAACATCGACTGGTTCCAAAACGAATCATCCTCAGAGGAAAATCTGTCCTATTGGAAAATACACAAGAAAACAACAAATATAAATGTCGTTGGAGCTTACCAGCATTTTAACTACGACTAGAAGTTTAGTATGAACCTCAAATGAAAACTGTGAACTGGTACAACAAAGAGCTCAGCGTCTTATGAAGGAATGCATATCGCCCGTCTTGCATTCCAAAGATTACATGCAAGCAGTCAGAGGTCAGAGGATGTGTTAGGGATGACTCTCATTTACTACCAAACCAAATTTTACCTCAGTGTTTGTAGAATTGGCAGAGTTATCGCAATCCAAAGTCTCCTAACTGTGGCAGCCATCTTGAATCAGGTTGACTCCAAAAGTGAATCCATTGTGAAAGAAGATCCAGTGATTACTTTTTAAGGTTTTATTCAAATCTGTTCACAGGTTCACTAAATATTTTGCTAACAGGCAGTCAAAGAAAACACCTGGACACAAACCCGAGCAATTACAATAATATAGTAAAATATTGACAAGGTTTATGGAAGTTCATCTTTACTGTTTTATATAAAAAAGACCCTGAGATAAATGCAGAACCTGATTTTTGTTTTTGTGTCTGGGTTATTTTCCAGTTTTAAAAAAGCTCTTTTTTTAGTTCAGAATAAAGATTTAGTGAGAACACATTCTTAATTCCAGCTCCTCACTTTACAATCCCTCATGTGAACTGAACTTTTTATATTTTATATATATATATTAAATCTGACAGTAAATGTCACATAACTCGGCCTTGTTATCGACTTCTGTGGTTTCTTACAAAAGACGGAGAAGTCGTTACTAAGAATTCAGAGCACAGGTTTACAACTCGCAGCAGACTTCTCAATAAAACTCAGATTTTTCCTCCTTCTGTGAATCCCGGCGCCTTGATCTCTGCTTTATTCTCACAGAAGCCTCTTCATGTCTTCTCTTTCATCGGCCGGGCGGGCGGCAGGTCTCCAGCAGTCGGCAGCTGCTGCTGTGAATACGAAGCAGTCGCAGAGTTAAACCTTCTCCTTCTGAAACTCAACACAAACACTGCCTGAAATCCACTGAATCCACCGAACGGTTGGATCAGAATGATCCAGATTTTTTAAAATCAAAATGATCTCAATCCCAGTAATATTTGGGGGTTTTCAAACTGAAGGTTTGGCCCAGATTAAGAATACTGCTGGACTACCTGAGCTAATCTGATTTCAGAATCTGTTCTTGGCTTTGAACAACCCATTCTCATTCTCAATTTTATCCAATCCATAATCTAAAATCCGACTGGATTACCTTTGAAGAACTGGGCCCTGACGATCGGAAAAGAAATCTAACCTAAAAAAAAAAAAATCTCCTTTTCTATCCTTAAAGTTGTCCCACTTGTCCCCGTTTGTGTCTCACTGTCTCACATGTTCCTCTGCACCTGAAGGCCAGGTGTTTCCTCTTCGCTCATCCTTCTTTGTAAAGAGATTCCAGAACCCAGTCGTCGGGTTTGAACATTGGTTTCTACGTGTTCAGCTCCTCTCTGTGCGTGTGGCGTTCATGTTGAGTGGACGTTTAACGCTCCGTATGCCCCGCCCCCCTCACCTTTTTTACGTTTTCACGTCTCTCGGCCGACGGAGAGCGGCTAAAAGCCCTTCTCCAAACGCTTGATTTTCTGCTCTGGATCTGATGTGTTGAATGCGACTCGGTGACCTCATCCCCAGGCAGTTCTGTGTTACACAAATTGGTCTGAACCCTTCCCCCCACCCCCGTAGCCCCCCGCTGCGTGCAGCTATGACCAGAACACATTCAGCGACGACTTGGCCAAAGCTATTTTCAAACAATTTGCTCAGAGTTGCCAGAAAATCTGAAATTCTCCGTTTGGTTCTGACTGTCGGAGAGAACGGTGTAATATAATGATGGATTTTAAAGAGCTGCTTTGAAATAATAACAGCATTTCTGCCTGTTTGGTCTCTGCTTTCAGTTCCATAAATGTCAGAACTTCCTATAAAAGTACCTTTTTAAAGTCTACTTGTGCAGCTTAGATCTTTGTTGGTGATTTTAGTTATTGTTTGTTTTGGAGAATGTCAAAATGTATAAAAACACCTTTTAGTTTATTTTAAATAAGATTTGTTTTCCTGTTTGAGGGCACTTTACACAACAGTTAAGCAACGCCGGAAAGTGTTCTGATTTCTTCATAATAATCTACTTTTATTTTGAAAAACAAAATCATAACATGGATTTTAATATTCAAACATTTTTCACCTCAGTGTGAACATAAGCACGATATTACAACTTTCAACAGCTTGGTACAAGAAATTTAAAACAGTGAACAAAGATTTAATCAAATATTTGCAGATGCTTGGTTTTGTGTGCAGGAACTCTGATGGGTTCGTTTGTCAAACATTTGTTGCTTTTTGTTGTTTCTTTTCAACCCTGCGTCTCCTCGGCTTCACCCGGCACATCCTGAAGGTTCGCTGAAGTTTACCTGAAGGAGAGAATGAAACGGCAGAATAAATACACATATTTAAACACTTTTCTCTCTTCGTACTGTCACTACATTTTACTGTAAAATACTCGGCTGCATCTATTATCAGATCGCTTTTATTTTACAGAAAACATAAAAAGAAACTTTTTAAATATTACATTTTTTGTGACCAAAAAAACTACCTGATGGGAAATCTGAGTAGTTTACAAATTTAAAGAATTATTGTTTGTTTTTCTTTTGAAAATATGTTTATAATGATAATAAATATTGTTTCATAATTTTCTGAAGTTCACAGTCACTTGTTTGATAAAATTTGTAATTTGTTTTGCACAGATTGTGCCATAAAACGTCTTTATCTCTTCGATAACGTTTTTTTTTTCTGTTTTCTTCTTCTAAGAAAGAGTCACATTAAAACTGTGCAGCTAAAGGGAATCCTGCAGCTCTACTCACTCTGCTGAATCTTTCCTTTGTCTTCCATCATTTCACACAACTCAAAGTGCTTCAGCTGGATGCAAAGCTCACAGATTTCTTCCTCTTCGCTCAAAGGAGCCGACCCAAGATGCAGAGGCCGGTACCCGGGCTCCTTCTGGAGGTTTGATATTCTGCAGACGTCTGGAAGTTCAACTCGCCGAGCGGTCAAGCAGCTTCGATTAACGAAGTCGGTCCTGGTACCAGGTTCTCCCAAGGAGTCGGTCTGCGAAGACTTGGCCTGTCTCAGGTTAGGGGTGAAAAAAGCCCACGTTTCCTGGTGTGTTGTTTTGTCGTAGATGGAGGGGAAGTGACGGTTGGCAGCCATTTTCCTCAAAGCGCATCGGTTTTGTTTGAATTTAAAGTGTTTGTTCTAGAAGCTTCAAGGGTTCCACGAGTTGTTAAATCTCACCAACAACCCCCAAACTACAGCGCCTCACCACTTTAAAAACCCCGAAGAGGTTCAGTCAGCTGAACCACTGAGCTACAATGTTCAAAGACCGACAAGCTGATAGACTATGTCTTCATCCCCAAAACCTCTGGAAACTGCAGTTTGTTTGTAAATAAACAAACAAGCAGCCACGTCAACAGAACACCTTGTGTGTTCAAACCCACTGAGCGTGCTCCGATCAGTCAGCACATACAGGTGTTCTGTTTCTTGCCTCGTGTTTGTTTGGAGCCGTTTTCTTGCATCCAAACCTTCTTAAATTAAGCTTTTGTAATAAAAATGTGAGTTTTACTCTAAAAAAAATAAGATTATTATTTTAGCAGTGATGGTGCCTTCAGGGCCACTCAGCAAACTTAGCAGAGGGACAGATTGTGCTTCTTCTTTTTTTCTCTTCGTCCAGGATCTTTTGCTTCTTTTTTCTTAAATGGACTAAGTTTCTGTACCCACTTAATCCCACTTTAGGTCAAATGTTGTGAGTTTACTATCTGACCCTGAGGTCAACGTGGCAGACAGGGCTTCGCCCGTCTAAAAATAAACATAGGAAATTAAAAGTAAAAATTCAAATAAAGGCGTGTGAATGCCTGGACTCAGAGCAGTGTTTCTGAGTTTCTTTACGCACCAGAGAGTTGAACTCAGACTAATTTAATGTAGAACTACCAGAGGGTCAGAGGATTACAGCTTTTCTATCAGTTCTGGAGCCTTTTGTTTCTGTATTCAGAAAACCTCTTATTCAGAATTTTAAATATTAGTTTGAATTAAACTGGATGGATGGATAAAAAGATGGATGGGTGAATAAAAAGATGGATGGATGAATAGATGAATAAAAAATGGATGGATAGATGAATAAAAGGAGATGGATGAATTAAAAGATAGATGAATAGATTAATAAAAGAATGGATGGATGGATGGATGGATGAATGAATAAAAAGATGGATGATGGATGGATGGATGGATAAAAGGATAGGATGAATGAATAGATTAATAAAAGGATAGATGGATGAATGAATAGATTAATAAAAGGATGATAGTTAAAATGATAATTTTCTGTCAGAAAACAGGACTAAGTTTCAATTGTTTATTATTTGCGTCCAAAACGCAAAGCAGTGCGCAAAGTCAATGTGTTTAATGTGCAAAAAAAGTCGGACGTGATTCATTTTTGGGACGCAGTCCCGCGAAGATGCGTGTTTTTCAGGAGCCTGATGAAGGAGGTGTCCGGAGGAGGGGTGTCTTCCTAAGATCTCTCCTCTCC
>JAVKLF010000064.1:1844516-1856149 GCA_034783495.1 Millerichthys robustus | reverse complement strand
AGTTTACTTGCACTTCTCAGACTGAAGAAGTCTCTTGGAGAAGAGACGAAACGTTTCTACCACGAAAACCCTGTCCATAGGATCTATTCAATTTTTTCTCTTTTTCTCTTTTTCTACCTGGACGATTGAGATGCATCAGGATATTAAAACAAAAGTAGTTAAAACTTATTGTTGCAAAACAGTAGCTAGAAGCCTAATATCACAAAACTGTTGCTAGAAGCTAACATGTGTTTTTTTTTTTGTTTGTTTCTGTCATTTGGTTTTATTCATAAGAGTTTGGATAAGCTGTTTCCTGCAGGTATGATTTTACTTCTTTTGTTTTCCAAATGAGGAAAACATTGAAGACGTCGGACCTAATGTCGATATTCTAAATAGTAAGTTAAAATTTGAAATAAAAGTAATTATTTGGTTTTGTTTTAAAGATAATCATTCCTCTGAGCTCACTCGTGTTAACACTTTTGTTCAAGTTTTCGTCTCATTAGTGTAAAAAACCCCAAACTTAATGCAAATTTTATCTTTGAACAACAGGCTAATATCTTTAATTTAATTTCAGTCTGTGTTTTACTAATTTAAAATTAAGTCTCTGTTCAAACACTTTATCTAATTCTAATCCCTTTAATCTCCTAATCTTGTCTTGTGGGTAATTTTATTTTACTGTTACTTTTTGTTTCCTCAGTTTGCCCAAAGCAGGCTTAAAGAAGAAGTGACGATTGTTAGAAACAAAATTAGAATCACTTTGATCTATTTGATTTTCTCTTTGCAGCAGCAATACATTTGACCAAAGTTGTTCTAGTGCAAATAAACAACATAAAAACATTTAATTTAATAAATGGAAGTGTATTATTTTGTATTTGATCATTTTATTTCAGCCACTATTTTGAAAGACAAACCAAAAAAGAGATCTAAAATTTTGTTTGATCCTGATCTGAAAAAAACATCTGGGCTGTCCACGAAGCTATAAATACATCTGTATTTATTACAAAACAAACTTGTTTTTTTAAACTTTTTTAATTACAAACAATAACCTTGATTGCCAGTTGTGCAGATCAAGAGGCCAAAACAAATACAAGAAGTACAAGAAGAGAAATCAAAGTTTCATCATAAACTCTGAGAAAAACAAAGAAGTCCAGAGTCTGCAGAGACTTTTCAAATCAAAATACGTTTTTTGTGTATGTGTGTGTGTGTGTGTGTGTGTGTGTGTATGTGTGTGTGTATTTACTGTCACTATGCAGGGTTTCAGAACCAATATTCAACATAAGGATCTGGAAAACATCCGTTTCCTTCTAATGTTGTCTTCACTCACAGAATTAAAGAAACGGGAACTCTTTTCAGACGTTTGCCTAATTTCTCACAGTCCGTGCTTAATGCCCACCGCCATGAGAGGCAGGGGATCAGGTTTCTGTTTATACAAAAAGCAACTACCAATAGTAAGTGCCTACATCACAGTAACTACATCCTTCTAAGTACAAAAGACCCTAAGGTTGTGTCAGGTTCAGGTGGTGACCCAAGGGTGCAGGTATGATCCGAAGCTTTTAATCCAAAAACAGAAAGACACGAAGGCAGGTGGCAGAAAAAAAATATAAGACCCAGGGCTGAAACATGACTGATAAAACCAGGACAAACCCCTGAGGTTCTATGGATGACGAGCTTAAATGCAGCAAAACGGATGATTAGTGAGTGAGAGCAGATGGGTTAACAAGCTGATGAATGACACGTAACAGAGGAACAATTACTGGAAACAAAACACACACTGACAATAATTGTAACTGTGACAGCTTCTGTTCGTCCTTTCAGAGGGTTCTCCGTTCAGCTGGTGGCTCGGCGGTCCCGGACCCGGCAGAGTCCAGACCTACTGGGGAGGAGCCCATCCAGGCAGCCAGCAGTGCGCCTGCGGCCTGCAGGGCGACTGCGTGGATCCGCAGCACTACTGCAACTGTGACGCCGACCGAGCCGAGTGGTACGGACCGGTCCAAACCCAATCCAAACAAGTCCAAACCAGTCCAAACACAGTCTAATCTATCCAAAACAGTCCAAACTAAACAAGTTTAGATCTAATGTGATGTTAAATGAAACATAACTTTCCAACAGATCATTTGAAGGACACTTTGGGTTTTGCTGCCATCTTGTTTATGATGAACCTGCACCAATCGTACCTCTTCTTTGTTACATGTATGTTTTTGTCTGGATTGTGCCGGGACATGAGTATGTTTCCTTCTATCAAACGTGATTTGTGTTTTACCGCACACTCTGTGTCTGTCTTAGTTTCTCTTTCCTTTTATATTAGCATTCATGCTAACTATAGTTTAGCTCTTCTCTGCGAATTTGTTCATCTTCCTCGTTTTCATCAAGATCCTTGTTTTAGTCCCTCGATAATGCGTCGATTTAATCTTCCTCCTGCAGGACCTGCAGTGTGACTGTTGCACTCAAACGTTGCGATGAAGATATTTCGTGCAGCTCTAACCGCGAGTCTCTCCCAGATACCGTAACTGAACTTTTTCCCCTCTAAGAGAGAGTCCAGCTCCCCTGCTGAGAAAACTCATTTCAACCGCTTCAATCACATTCTTTCAGTCTCTACTCAGAGTTCGTGACAGGAGGTGAGGGTAGGAACCGACAACAAAACCAGAGAATATGACAATATTCTAGTAAACGGCTGTAAACTCAGATTCTATTTATTTATCGGGAAAGAAAGTAGTTTAAACTCTGCTCTGTTCCGTCATAATTCTGTCATCGTTTTTTGTCCAGCTTCCCCTGCTGATGCCGTTTTTTTACATCTCCTCATGTTGGGAGAACCTCTCCCCTGACAGGAAGATTGACGTGCAGATTATCTGAACACGGTGTGAACGAACAGAGCTGGCGCGCTCCGCTGTCGTTCTGGAGTTCTCCTTTGGAAATGGCCGTCTCAGAAGGTGGCAGAGATTGAGTGTTGATGCGAGGCGATGCGGCAGACTAATAAACGGTTTTACCTGAAAAATTATTCTCACCGAGTCAAACTGCCGTGCTCTTGTTGCCGTTTCCTGTCAGGTTTTATGTAAGCAAATGACTCTAATTAGAATCCTTGTCAAAGTATGAAAAAGTGGTTTGTTTGTTTTTCCTCTTCTGCTTTTTTTCTGGATTCATTTATTCATCCTTTCTTTAACTGCACAGTTTCCTCCTAATCTTTTCGTTATTGTTTACCTCCTGTCTAATATTTATCTTTTATTTCTCTGTTCTGCCTCACCTGAATCCTGTTTTTCCTCTCCTCTTCGTCCTTCTATCACAGGACAGAGGACTCCGGTCTTCTCACCCACAAGGCGAGCCTACCGGTCAGGTCCCTGGTTCTGGGGGACGTCCAGAGGCCGGGGTCAGAAGCTGCCTACAGGGTGGGGCCGCTCCGTTGTCATGGAGACAGTAAGTTCACCTGCGGCGTTTGGTTACAAGTGATGGAGAAAAAAACTGAACTCTCTAACTCCATCCATCCATCCATTATCTATTACCCGCTTCTTCCTGTTCAGGGTCACGGGGGTCACTGGTGCCCATATCCAGCTGTCACAGTGCGAGGGGCGGGGCTAACCTGGACAGGTCGCAAGTCCATCACAGGGCCGAACTCTCTAACTAAAATTATTATTTTTCTCTCTTAAGATTTCATAACTTAAAGGAATCATAACTCAGTAAACAGTTCGGCTGTTGAATAGTTTTTATATTTTATGCACGTTTTTATAATCTACTTTTATGTTCTTTGTCTGTTTTAACGTCTAATTTATCAAAACATCAGAAGATGGGTTCTGTGGCTTTTAGTTTTTGTAACTTTTATGCTTTTTGATGTATTTAACTTTATTTACAAACATTTTCTGCATCTCTTCAAATCCTTCAAAAGCATTTTTTATCTGCTTTAATGTACTTGTTTTATTATTAAGCTACTTTAAATCTTTAGATAACATTCTGTTTCTTTTTGTTTGCTTTTTGATACTTTTAGTTTTAGCTACTGTTCTACAGCTTTAGGCTTTTAGTTGCTATTCTGCTACTTTTATCATCTAGTTAGCCTTTTGATATTTTCAGCGACCAATTTGTTAATTCAGCTTTAACGTGCCTTCTGCCTAATTTTTTTGCAACTTAACTTTTAGCTTTTAGTTATTTGTTTACGTCTTTTAGCACACATTCTGCTTAGCTAGTGTTCGGCTGTTTTTAGCTTTTAGCTGAGTTTCATCTTCTGCAGCAGAATTTAGCAAACCCTTTCCTCACTAAGCATGTTTAGCAGGTGTGTGGTTTCTCCACAGAGAACTTCTGGAACTCTGCATTTTTCGACAAAGAGACGTCGTACCTCCACTTCCCGACCTTTCACGGAGAGCTGAGCGCAGACGTCTCCTTCTTCTTTAAAACCACAGCCTCCTTCGGGGTGTTCCTGGAAAACCTGGGCATCAAAGACTTCATCCGGATCGAACTGAGCTGTGAGTGCGGCTGGAGCCTGAGGCGGGACGATTTAATGCGGATTAGGCTGACGTGTGACTAAAACCTGGAAGATGCAGACTTAATCTGCGTAAAAATACCTTGCAGGGGTAAATTTATAAGGAGAAACTCTGTAATGCTAACCTTTGTGTCCCAACATCACAAAAAATTCCTTTTCTTGTTGTTTCTTGTTGCCCTGCATTCGAATAATCTACAGTTTTTGGATCAAAAGCCACCATTTACTAATAAAACGGGTGAGGTGGCAGCAGTAAAAAGGGACAAAGACTGGCTGTTTATTATTAGCTGTATGTGGTGACATACTGAGTTTATACTTTCAAATAAAAGTTGGGAGCCAATTTAGTATTGTGCTGCATTTTTTTAATGGATGTGAGGTGACACAAACAGAATCTAATACAGAGAGCGTGCTGCACCAACAGCCCCTCTCCTCGGGGGAAATCACTGTCAGCGCGGCTGTTTCTGCTCTGAACGCCGCCGCTCTGCTGGCAACGGCCTCGGATTGCTCTGAAACAGCCGCAGCCGAGTCTGGGAGCAATTGTTCAAAAATGAAGTTACCACCGGATGCTGGGACAGTGTTTCATCTTGTTCTGTCCTCTCCGAGCCATACATCTTCTACCTCCAAAACAAAAAGGATGAGGGGTTATTCTAAGAAAAATAACAAGATTTCTGTAAAACAACTGAAATAAAGTCAGCCTTACAGAGAAATATCTCTTGTTCCCTTTAAAATTAGAAGATCTGATGGTGGGATTAGAAATTTGTCAGCCTGCTAAGATTTAGTTACAGCTTTTGTACCGTGTATCAAATATAGGTCAGACATTTTCTTCACGACTGAGGGAAGAATGGAGCATTAGATCAACAGACAAATGGTTGCAGTGTTGTCTCTATCAGTGGTTCTGGACCCTGGTCCTCGAGGAACACCATCCTGCATGTTTCAGTTGTTTCCCTGCTCTTCAGCAGATCTTCAGATTTATCAGAAACTTGTTAATTCAAACAAATCAGGTGAGTCCAAGCAGGTAAACAACTAAACCAGGGGTCTGCAACCGTTTTACAATCAAAAGACCCATTTCTGCTCCTCGGTTCACTCATAAAATGTGTCCAGAGCCGCAAAATGTGCTACGACTGTGATCATCAACTGGTGGCTCGTGGGCCACTTTGAGTTTGTTGATCTGGTCCATGAGTGACATAAAACTAAAAATACATAGTAAATTTTAACATTTATTAATATTTTTACACTTTACAAAAGTATAAATAATATTCATATAAACAAGAAAACTGTAAATAGTTTATGTTACATTTAATAAAATTATATATATGCAGGCATATATTTTTCTCTAATTCATAATATTATCTAGTCTAGTCTTACATTTCTGTTAAAGTAACAATGATGTAGTTGAGAGAAAGCTCATAGTTTAAGGTTGGAAGTTGGATTATTGAAGTGGCTAACAGGCTACTAGCATGATTGAATGAACATGTTTTTGTATTAGTAGCATTGATCACATTTGCAAACAAATTGACAGGAAAACTTTTCGGCTGTGAGTATCCCCCCCCCAAGATGTTTGTGTCCACGCTTCAAAGAGCCTCTGCAGAGGGACCAAAGAGCCACATGTGTCCCCAGAGGTTGCAGACTCCTGCTCTGAACCAGGCCTCAAGGATCAGGATTAGGAACCACTGATCTAAATAAAATCTGTTTTTGCGTTTTCTTTCAGCTTCCACTCGGGTCGTGTTTTCCTTCGACGTTGGTAACGGCCCGCTGGAGGTTGGCGTGGACTCCGTCATCCCGCTGAACGACAACCGGTGGCATCGGGTCCGAGCCGAGCGGAACGTGAAGGAGGCGACCCTCCAAGTGGATGAACTTCCTGTCGCTGCGCAGGAAGCTCCTGCTGACGGACACATTCACCTGCAGCTCAACAGCCAGCTGTTCATAGGTACAAACAGGATGCGTGAGGGCTGGGTTTTGTTCTTTTCACAACTTTGTTTTCATTCTCGCCTGTAATTGTGTGCCTTGTATATATAAATCACTCCTGGATAACAAAAACAGATGGTTCCTTGGCAAACATCACATCTAGTTTATTTTCTCAGACAGCTTTTTTGTTCTCCAGGGAACTAGCAGAAGTTTAATTAAAGTCTAAAACTTCCTTTTCCCCTTCAGACCAAAGCTGCCTGACACCGAACTGCTCCTGTTATTATATTATAGTTTAGATTGTTGTGTTATAGTGTGTATTTTGCTAAACAAAAAAATTTGTTTATTAGTTTTGGTGTTTTTAGTCACTTAAAACCAAAACTGTCAGATTCGTATACGGTAAAATCCCAGTGAGCAGGCACAAAAAAAAACACACTGACAACGGAAAGTACTATGAACCGACAGGAAACACAAGACACAGAATATAAGAACACTCTGAGACAGGTGAGAGTGGGCGGGGCCAGAGCAGAGACAGACAGACTAAACTGACACAGGGAATAAAGAAACGCTAGAACTGAGAAATAAAACACAAAGGTTAAATCCTCTTCTTTATTTTGGTTGATATAAATGCTACAGTTTTGGTTCCTGTTTGTTTTTTGTCACAGAGTGAAAAGGGAATTATAAACATCCATCTTGTGAGCTTGGTAGTTTGAAAAATAAGTGAGGTACCAGCTTCTAATTTGGTGTGTGGCTGCATTCAGGCCTAAGAAAGGCTCTTATCGAACATCGGGTTGCTATGTCAAAATCTAAGATGGCCACTTCCATAGATAGAACTATGAAACTATTATTTCTAGTTTTTATCTCCTTAGAAGTATAGTTTCTTTAAATGATTTAGGTGTCCATTGGGGTGGCCAAAGATTAATTAATAGTGAGCACCACTGGCCACCCCCTGACTCCGCCTTTGGTACCTGGGGGTGGACAGTTTAAGTCCTACTCACTTGAATATCTTGCACCAAAAACATTAAGGTTCACGTTCATCTCAGTAACTACAAACTTTCACTCTTCAAATCCTTCAGCTACACCGGCATACCGATCATTATTAATAAGTAATGAGGAAAGGAAAAAAGAGAGAACACCAGGTCGGTCGACTAATGCCAACTTTTTCAGCCACTCGTGAGTGGAAAACAAACTTCACAGTCATCGGTTCTTCTTTTTTTTTTCATCAGTTAAAACCTGATGCCTAAAGGTACAACAGATCCTAAATCTGCCTTTCAAATGAAAACCTTCTGTTTTCAGCCCTACAGTTTAAAATTCCTCTAAAAGAACCGTAGGTTTTTCTGTTCTCCTGAACCAAAGTGCTGAACTGTCTTTTTGGAGCGACGCCAGCAGCAGCTCAGCATTATTGAATATGAAAGTGCTGAGGCTGGTTTCTCACCACTGAACAATAATCGCGTCCAATAAGTTTAACGCGCAGCTGTACTTAACGCAGAGTCCAATGTGATTTCCTGAACTGCTCTTTAAATCCTGTAATTAATTCTGAAATGATTCACCGGATGTTTGTGTAATTAAACAAACTTCATCAATACTGCAGCCCTGTTCAGCTCAACTTCATCTCTTCACTTTATCGCTCTGTTCAGTCTCAGGGTTTGTTTATAAATCTGTAAGACAAGAAAGAGAAAAACAGTTTTATCTTTTTATTATCAGGCTGAATCATACTGCAAATATTTAGTCTTCATGTCGATAAACAGCTGGACAAACACACTAATACTGTTAAATAATGGAAGCAGAAGCTTGAAAATCTAAGGAAATATTGATGAACTTGATGTTTGTCAACTATAGATGAGAATGAAACACTTTCTTTAAGAAATATTTTCATTAGATTTAGTAGATATTTTGAAATTTATGAACCAGTGGTGGGCACAGATCAGCTAATAGCAGAAGTAGCTCCTCATTTAGCCGATTGGCTATTTCGCCTACTTTAGAAACCATAAGCAGATTGATTAGCTTCTGTTTAATTAGGTTCCACTAATTTTAGGTCCACTAAAAATGTGTAAAACTTATTCTTATTTGTAGCATGTGTAGCATGTAGCTTCTTTAGAAGCCAAACTTTGGAGCATCCAAAAAGTGAAGTTAGTAAACCAAACCTTTTGGTCAGCGGAGTTAGACACCTGTAGCATTTTTGGAAAGTGTTCAAAGTGTTTTGAAGTTTTCACGAGTCCCGTAGAAACAAATACTTCCTCAGTCATAAAAAATATGCAAAGCAACATGTAGACTTGTGTGCGTTCTGCCTCTGCAGCGCTGTTGTGTGAATTTACTCCACATTTCAGAGCATGAGTTGTTTTTACTTGATTTGTGAAGCAAACCGTTCCGTTGTTTAAGTTACGAGCCGCTGATGCTGGGTTGTGTAAATTCATAAGCTTTATTTCACTTCTGCTGTATTTCTAAGCTATAATCCTGCCTCGCTTCGTACACCAAGGAAATCTATTGTTTAGATTAATCGGCCGTCTTATTGCCCTGCATGGATTTATAATCCACATTATGCAGTTTCTATTGTTTAAAATCTGTCCACAACAATTCAACGTGTAGCTCAGCGCTGGATTCTTCATGAAGGTTTATAAGAAGCTTTGTTTTGGTTGTGTTTTTTTACACAAACATCGTCTACTACATGAATTCTTTGGATTTCTACTCATCACTCAAGCTGCTGAGGTGCTGAAATCTGTTTTTCTTTTAAGTTTCCTGTCAAATCAATATTATTTTGGTATTTTTTTTCCATAAACACTACCATTCCCACATAGCAGACAGGTGTGGGCCTGATCTGGCAATGATGGCACTGTTTGTAGGTTGGCATGCCACAACTGGTTGGTTTATGTGGACCAAATCTCAGTGCCACCATTGGCCCGGTTGTGGTTTGGTTTATGTAATGATGATGTAAACCAAGTGTTGTGACACGAACACCACAAACTGTTCCGGGTCGATTCATCCTTCCTTCCAACACGACGACCTTTCAGCAGCGACGCTCACAGCCTGAACCTCTTATTAAAGCTCGAAGCTCACGAAGCTGCTGTTTTTACTGTCGGAGGCTGAAGACGACGGCTTCTTTTTTTTCTCCAACAGCTTTTTACACCAATAAATCACCGTAAGACTCCCCTTTATGAGCCTCCTGTCTCTGATGTCTGTCTCATAAATTACTGAAGCAACAGAAAACCTCCTTCAGTGCCTCGACTGACAGGAAACAACCAGGAGCATGTTGTTCTGTCGTTGATAAAAGACCAACGTTAATGTGCTGAAAGATGATTATTCACACGATCGGCTCAGCGTGGACTGTTTGTGAAAAAGTAATCACATATTAATCTGAATCACAGTTTCTGTTCAGAAGCAGAAATCAGCCCGAATTCTGTCAAATAAAAAAATGTATCCAGTTAAGGACAAACACTGTAAAGTCAGCAGTGAATACTAGTTTTCTCTTTTGTGTTAACATTTTTAAAAGATGTGAATCTGAATGGGCTCAGTGGATAAAATTAACTGCAGTTTTCTGCCAGATCAACACATTTTATTATAAAACTGAGCTTCAAAATGAAAATATTTCATACTCATTTGAATTAATTCATTTTTAGCATTTAGATTTATCCAACACTGACCCTGAGGGTAAAAAAATTACTCTGAATTTTTACTAATTATATTGTTGTAACAACTACAGTTTTTCTTCAAATTGAGGACAAGCCAGAAATACAGAAAAGAAATCTAAAATCCAACCTTTAGAATGGAAAAATAAATGCTGAATTTTGGCTAAAATGAGTGGTTTTGACACTGTGGTACACCCAGAACCCGGTAATCGGCCCCTACCTTGTCTGGACCGTACCTGCAGTCAGAACTTTACCATTTTTATTCTTCTCTCCTTGTCTCCAGGTGGCACAGCGTCCAGGCAGAGGGGTTTCCGGGGATGTATCCGCTCTCTGCAGCTGAACGGCGTCACCCTGGACCTGGAGGAGAGGGCCAGGATCACGCCCGGGGTCCGACCCGGCTGCCCGGGTCACTGCAGCAGCTACGGCTCGCTCTGTCAGAACCGGGGCCGCTGCGTGGAGAGAGTCAACGGCTTCTACTGTGACTGCAGCACGTCTGCTTACACCGGAGTCTTCTGCCACACAGGTACACTAGGGCTGTGCATTCGCAAGATTTTGGTGATACAATAAGTATCACGATACAGGGGTCACGATACGATATATCACAATACTGTAAGCAAGGCAATGTAGTGCAATTTTTTCTCCAAAAATTTGTGTTTTAGAAAGCTCAGTATGAATAAAATCTAGTTAAATTCAGTTTATTTTAAAATCTTAAGTAACCATAAATAAACAGTGATATGTTGACAGGACGGTACGCTGTATCAGGGCGCGGGTGGTTTCAGCATCGGTCCTTTGTGTTAGTGTTTACTCACAATGCTAATGTTTGAGCTAACATTATACTCTCAGGAGTGGAGGAGCCACATGGCTGACTGACTGCTGCAAACTAGAGGTCGGAGGCTAAAACACAACCCAAAAAAGAACCTTAAATAAATTTCAAAACAGTGCTCTGAAAATTGATACAGTATCAGGAAATAAAATATCAGAATATTTCAGTGTATCAATATTCTTACACCCCTCTGACACACAGGTTCAAATTAAACTGAAGCAGCGTAATATCACTTCACGTGAGTCCATTTCTGAACAATCTGTCTCCTCACAGAAATACATATCAGGGCTGACGTTCATTAACTCCCTCCTAGACGAACTGACCAACCGGTTTTGATGTGTTCAAGTAAATTTCAGTGAAATGTTTGGCGTTAAAGCAGCAACACTGACCTTTAAACCTTTCATTAGCTCGGTTCTCTCATCGTCTCTGAAACCTAACGAGTCCAGATATCTGCTGTTCCTGCTGCACTCGTCTCCCACAGCTTCTCTACGCTCACTTTGTTTTTCCCTCCGAGTCAGCTGAGGCACTCGCTGTTTGATGTTTCTCAGGGTGAGCTGGGTTTCTCATTGGAAAATCATAGGCAGGAACTAAAAACCTAAAAATGTGTCTCGATGTCAGAAGTTCTGTTTGTTCCGTCTCATAATCAGACGTGTGACGTTTTAACTTTCATCCATTTCTCTGCATAAAAGTGTGTTTTTAAAAAGGCAGTGAATCATTTGCTTGTTTGAGTGTCTCTCTTTCTGATTCTTTAAGATTCTTTATCAAATTGTCTGTCATGGTCCGTGTCTTGGTTCTGGTTCTGTGTGTCTGATTGTGTTTGTCTCACCTGTTGTTGCTGCCCCAGGTG
>JAVKLF010000064.1:1807286-1820531 GCA_034783495.1 Millerichthys robustus | reverse complement strand
CACCATGTTTGTGTCATCTGTATTTTACATTCATGTGAGCAGTAATACCTACAAACTGCTTCTGTCATATTCATTTTCTAATATATACCCACTTCTCATGGGACCACTACACCACTGGGCCAAAGTTAAAAAAAAAGTATTTGTTTCTCTGACTTCCTTCTCAGAATTCTGAGAGAAGAGTCAGAATTCTGTTTCTTCTCAGAACTTTCACAGTTTTTTTTTTTAATTTTCATTTTTTTGTCAGAATTCTAAGATAAATAAAGTCAGAACTCAGGAAAAAAGACTAAACGTCTAATTATCTTCTTCATGTCTTTCATTACAGTTTTCAAATTTTCAGTATGATTTCACATTTTGAACAGTTTTAGTTTCACAAAGTCACAGAAAGGACCCGTTGATGACAGGAAATAACGGTCGGAGTCTCCGGTACACTTTGAAGCCTTTCATGTCTTCGTCCTGTCTCCGTCCTTTAAAGTTTTATTTAATTCCCATCTTCTTGGTTCAGGTTCTCTGGTTACGTCTGAACGCACAACTACGGTTTCAAAAGTCAAACAAATTAAAAGGGATTGCTTTCTTTTTGTTGTTTTACTTTAATTGCCCTTCTTTTTGTGTAATTTCAGACTTGGAGGAGGAGGCAATGACCCGAAGTAAGGTGTTGTGTAAAGTTTTCTGTGGGAACAAAACCTGTTGATTAACTGATTGAATTTGCCGGGTTCTTTAAACGTGTTCTCGTCTGTCCCGTTTCCTCCTCTTTCAGCAGCTCGATTCTGCTGAAACGTGTCGAAACCAGAGTGTGACCCAGAACCAGAGGAGAATGAACACCGTGAACCTGCAGAACCACGGATTCACAGAATTGGTTAGACGGAAGTGCATGACCTTGTTTAGCTCTTCAACAACAAATACTGTGAAATGTTATTGATTAAATATGTAATAGGCAATAGTAAAAATGAAATGGACTGAAAATGTGACCCAAACAGGATATTTAGATATCAACTAGATTAAACTTTTCTGCACTCTAAGTATACAACAAAATGTATTTAAGGGCTTAAAAAGTGGATTTTGCATATATCTCGTTAAACTAAGAAAAAAATGGAATAACTCGGCGTGTTTTATGTTTTACTAAGCCTAGGTTATTGTGAAACATAGTATACATTTATGTAGTAGGGGGTCCTGTCTCTGTTTCAAGTTGTTCAGCTATTTTTTATACTTTCATTAATAATCTGTACCTGCTTTAAAACAATCTGTTCTGTAGCAAAATATTATAATATGTCGCCTTTTATTTGCTCTTGTTTAAAGAGATCTTTATTTGACCACTTTTATGAGCAGCAGCAGGTTTACCTTAAAATCCAGGTGACAGGCCGAAGGGACCAAAGCTCGATGATCAAACGCTTTAAAGCCGAGGTTCATAAAACGACACGTTTTCCCGACGTGACGGTGGGATTTCTTTTCCCAAACCAAACTAGGTTAGAGTCAGCGTGTCCCTGGAATCATTCACGTCAACCCAACACCGCCGATGCTTTAAAAGGGCAATATATTCACCCAGCAACGAGGCGAGAAGAGAAATGTTTCCCAGCTATAATTTAAAGCCATGTCTGCTGAAGGGCACATGAATAATGTATCCGTAAAGAGATCTATTTAAGCTGAGATAGGGTTTCTGTATTTATTTGTTTTGCTCACAGAGCTGACTTCCAGCTGCAGTTTGATTCCAGCACCAGGCTGATTCTCCCTTTTTAGTAACCGTTACCTTTTCATATGTATATTGTCTCATAGTGTGGGCGTCTGGATTAAAGTCTGTACAAATTAAAGCGATGTGCAGAGAAACGCCACATATGTTACTAACTGAACACTAAGAGCCTGATTGAGATTCTGGAGTCATGTGGATCCTGCTGAGAAATCCTCTCCCGTACAGAGTGACAAATTGAAACTTTAGAGAGAAAAGGAAAACAGCTGTGATTGAGTGCTCCGTCCAAAGCAGACAGTGTTTTTTTTTATTCCATCCTCGTCCCTTTGGTTTCACTCAGTAAACAGAAACATGTTAAAAACAACACCGTGTTTCGTCTTGATATTTATGTTTAGTCTGAAGCTGTTTCACCTCAGAGCCTTCCAGTAAAAAGCGAGTGTTAAAGGTCGGTTCTGCTCCGGTTGTGATTCTGTTTACGTCCCAAGGTCAGAGAACGGTGATGGATTATCACTTCTCGAGGCTCTGAACTGTGCGAGACAGAGACGGATTCCGGCGAATCGAGGAAAAATGTGTTTTTCTTTGGACTGTTTCGCTCCGAAGGCCGAATGAAAAACGACCTGCGAGTTTTCCTGAGTGGGTCAACGATCAGAATCTCTTGGATCCTTTGGAACAGCAAATGTGCCCGAGTGTATCTGACACGGAGATGTCTGACACCAGCTTCGTGAGACGCGTTTTAGACTCACAGATTCCAACTTTAAAGTGGACTTCTCATGCTAAATCCACTTTTTAGCCCTTAAATACATTTTGTTGTGCATTTGGAGTCTCTAAGAAAGCAGAAAATTAGAATTTAGTTTCTCCTGGTGCTGCGTAGATATCTTTATATTCTGTTTGGGTCATAGTTTTCAGTCTGTTCAGTTTTCTCTGTTCCCTTTTAAGTTTTCGAACAATAACGTCACAGTATTTGCTGCTAAACAAGGTCGTGGACTTCCAGCTAACCTTCATTCTCCTCTGGCTCGGAGTCAGACTTTGGCTCCGACACGTGAGGCTGGATGGACGAGTAAAATCCAAACCGAGACTCTGGAGGCTTGGAAGGCCCGGTTGTTTTCTGATGAATCCTGGACGAGGTTCGCTGCTTCCTTCCTGTCTTCACTCAGCAGAGACGTAAAACGTCACAGAAGATTTCCTGACGTTCAGCCGGGAGCTGGAGGACAAACTCGTAACTTTTCTCTTGGAGTGTAAATTCTGTGTCAGACAACATGAAAGGGGTTTCTACAAGTTTTACGCTAACAGAGCAGAGAATTCCTGCAGTTATTTTCTGACTGGATGGAGGGGCCGAGTGGGGAGACCTGCAGTCACGAGTGAGTCAGATTCTGATTATTCTGTTGTCCGAACTGTCAAACGTTGTTGGGAAAGGAAGAAGGTTCTGTGCTGAGTTTGCAAAGGGGAAACACGATTATTGGACTGAATCGAAGCAGGAGTCTGAACTTTTGAAAACTTCCCACCTTGATGTCAAATTTTCTCCTTTGTTGTTTTGTGGGAACTTTATTTTGTTTGTTGTGTTCAGTTTGTCGCTGGCAGATTTATAAAATAGTACAGCTTTAGATTTAGATGTTTTCAGATTTAACAAACAATTTCTGCGTCCTGGTGACATCGGGAAGGAAAAAACGAGAGTTGTATTAATTTGTGTTGTAATGCAGGGTTGTTTCAGACTGTGGCTCCTTCAGCAGCCAGGAGGACGTCCTCTGTCTTCACTGGAGCCTGAATGGGATGAATATGGAGATAAAACAGTCTCAAGATTCACGTGCATCGCTGCATTCAAGGCTGGCGAAAAGCTGGGATATCTGAGCAGTACCACTTTTACTGGGTTATTGGGAAAAGTACATTTCTGACTTATAGCTTTATATTAAAACTTGTACCCTTAGACTGACATTACTGGGTTCTAAAAATGTAACATTTTAACATTTATCAGAACACATAAATATGTTACCACAAAAAGAATAACCTACCCATTTACAGCTATTTATTTCAGTTGTTCCATCCACAAAATTAACATTTTCTTCCTGTGGAAAAACTACCAGAAATATATAGTTTCCTATGTTTTTTGTGTGGACTGTACATTTGAATAACAAATTTAACATTTTTGGAAACCAGTAATGTCAATGTCAGTTTTATTACAAGGATCCAAGATACAGAGTCAGAAAGAAGTATCTTCCATAACCCAGTAACTGTGGTTTGCTGTCTGGAGTTTTCTGTTCATTCGTTCATTTCACTTTAACATATTTTTGTTGGCATTGACAGAAAACACACAGCGGCTCTTTATTTTTTTATTTTCTCCCTCTGAATGAAAAAGTGATTTAGTTCCATCCCTGAAATTCAATGTTGATTTTTATTTTTAATCAATATGTGAAGCAGACGATTACTGTGACGTGTCATCTCATTTAAATTGGTAAATGACAAATTCACATAGAGGAACGCTGGTATTTTACACGATTGCTGGAACTTTGCCGCCAGTATTTCCCTGCAGAAGTCTCCGACTCCGACTGTACAGAATCTACGAGTCCGAGCGGCAGTAATTGTGTTCCTGATTGTACGCCGAACAGTTAATTAAGGCTGAGTAGGAGTGGATTTGTGTTCCTGGCAAACGATGAAATAGGATGCGTCTGTTAGCTCACAGACAGAGGATGACAGATTACCCATGAGCCCCTGGGGCCGAGCCAAGGCACGCGGGCGAAGCCGTGGGTGGTCAGCGGGTTGACACGGTAACAAGCTCCAGTGGTCTTCATGGGGGAGAGGCGGCCGTAACGGAATGAAAAACAAACTCTCGGAGCGTTCAGAGGCGTGATTTATGGGGCTGCTTTTACTTCAAAACGGGACATAAAAGTAAATTATACCGGGTGAGAATCGGTAAAGTAGCCGCTTTGAGCAGAACAAATAGCAGATATTAAAGGAGCGTTGTTAGGAAAGAACAAACGGAGGCGTTTGTTGATACCTGTGTTTTTTATTTTGAGGGGGGAGGTCGCAGAACCTGAGAATCTAAGCGGGTCAATAAGACTCCCGGGGAATCAAACTAACGAAACCTTCTGACCTGAAAAACTCCAGGTGCTGCAGACCGACCGCCCTTCATCTCACTGATGACAGGCAGCGTGGATAAACCGAGTGAAGACAACAAACCCACCACTGCGAGTTGACTAGAACTGTTCTGCTGCTTCATCCGTCTGATTCACTGAGAGACCTCGAATTAAACGTGGAATTAAAAGGTCTTTGCCTGTTCCAGTCTCCAACGGTTTCACTTTCCTTCTTACAGGTTTTCATAAAATCATGAGTGAAGAATAGTGTTCTAGACCCGTTGGTGTCCTATTTGTTAAAATGCTGAACTCTTGTAAAGTTCACTCTGTTTTGACTCATAAAAACCTTTTTACTGAACAAACGAGACAAACCGTCCTGAAATCAAAACATCCTGGTTCCTCTCCATTTCTGGTTAAATGTCGAACAGGTTGCCTCTAGCAGAAGAGCAGAATCTCCAGGTGGTCCAACGTGACCAAAAAACTACAATCTGATCGAAGACCTTTTTGTTTGTCTTCATTGTCCTAATAACACTCCAGTTTGTCTTGTGGGATTGCACTGGTCTGTAATGGACGGGAGACCGTCCTGGTTCTGCCGGTCCAGGCTTGTATGGTGGACTGGACTCTTTGACAGCTGTTAGATTCTCTGAGCGTTCAAACTGTGTTTAAAAAGTACAGTAAAAGAAATAAAACCCCTCAGAGAGGAGCAGGAAGCTGTCAGAGTTCTTCTGCTTCCCGGCGGATCTCTGTCCATCCTTCTCTCCTTTTTCTGCATCAGATACCAGATTCCCTCGATGTTTCCCTCCAGTTTACTCAGAGGCACTGAAAACCAAACTCTCTCTTTTCATTTTTTTAAAGTTTAAACACACAAACGGGTCTGTGAAGAAAATATTTTCCCTTCGAGTTGAGGGACTGTTCTGAGCTCAGCTCCAGCATCGATATCTGACCCGCTTCAAAAAGAGTCGAACCCAGAAGCGTGGAGGTTGTTAAAGTTGCAGGTTAAAGGTTCCGGGATGTGACATGAAATGTTTGTTTTTATTTCTGGAACTTTGAAATCAACTCCCACCCACAGAGGTTGAACACTTCCAGCGTCGTCAATCTCCAGGGTTTCGTCCCGCCGAAAAAGAAAACAACTGCTGATGTTCCCATCGTCTTTGTTTTTGTGTTCGCTGCAGCAAATAAACACCCGAGTCATGCTCACAAAACGCTACCGGCGTTCTGATGTCCTCCCGGGTGACTTCATGTGTGACAAAAGTTGAACCACTGCAGAGGTTCCTCCTCGAACAGGAACCTGATGTGATCTGGGTCGGCTCAAACGGCGAGGGAACCTGCAGCGTGTCCGTCTGACCTGGAAAATAAAACCAGAGATTGAAAAACTGGGACGTGGCGGACAATAATTAGTTTCGTTGCCCGAGGTGGAAGGCAGAGAGTCTGAAGGTAAAAACTATTTGGGTGGATGTGACGCTGAAGAGAACCGAAGGTCAGCGTTTTGGTCAGAGGAAGAAGATGAAGATCATCCATCCTTTAGACCAGAGGTCCCGGTTCTTCATGACCCAGTGTCCTGCTTCAACACACCTGACTGACTGATTGACAGGCTTCTGGTTAACGTGGCTTTTCGGACTCGGTTCTGGTGAAGTTGAACTGTAAGGCCGACTACGTTCCTTCCCTCACTTACGGCCACAAACTGAGTAGTAACCGAAAGAACAAGGACACTGGAAGACATGGGACACGCTGGAGGGACCATGTCTCTTGACTGACCTGGAGTCCTCCCAGAAGAGATAGAGAAGGGACAGAGAGGTCTGGGCCTCCATGCTCCCTGTCTCCCCTGACTCTGGACAGTGACTCTCTGACACCAGGCCGTCAGAGAGGTTCTGCCAGAACCAGGGTGGCTGAGTGGTTAAGGTGTTGGACTTAAGATCCAATTGACAGATGTCCTCGTGGGTTTGAACCCACTCGTTGTGAGCTGGTAGAGTTGAATATAAAGCCAGTCACAAATAAAAAAGTAAAACAGATTTTGTTTTCTTGTATTTTCCCTCCTGGACAGCAGGTGGCAGTGTGACGTCATCATGTTTTATTCTGAAGAGAAAAAGACTGCATGGACCTGTTTGCTGCAGGTGTGTCTGTTCCAACCTATCAAAGCCAAGTGTTAATCCTTAGAAGAATTTATACAATTTATTGGCTGGTTTTTGTGTTTAACTGCTGAAGTCTTTGAAGGTAAAATTGTTTTTTGTATTAATTCAACTTTAAATCTGTTTTTTAAACCCTATTTTCTGTCAAACAAAAATGTGTTTTACATTCAGGTTTAGGCTTTCAAAAACTTAGGTTATTTTTGTTTTTGATCAGTTTGATGAAGTTAAGTTTTTTTAATTCTTAGATTTAAACGTAAAATAGATGTTTTAAATTTTTTTTTGAGTTTTCAATCATTTTTCTGCAGACCTGAACACAGCTGAAGGGGATGGAAACCTTTCAGAACCTTTTTCTGGTGAGTTTTTTTTCTTTTCACACTGAGCTTTTCGTGTTTTTTGTTGTTGTTTGTTTGTTTTATCTTTTAGCAAAATATTTTAACAACCAGTGGACAGATTTTAATGGAAATCTCAGAAAATAAATATTGACATTTATGTTTGGAGTCAAACCAATTCAAGATGGCTGCAACAACCAGCTGATTGTAAAAATCAGAGTTTTTAGCTATGTTTTGTTGGGTAAACTTTATTTCTCATTATCATCATTGTAGTTTAAAAAGTTATCAGCTGAACATTAGCTAAAGAAGCTAAAACTGAGGTTGAAATTGTTAAAACTGAAATGAGCAGAACAGTAGCTAAAAGCTAGAAATAGAACAGATTTAAAAAATTAAACCAGCAAAACTGTAGCTACAATGTAAGAGGAATAAAACAGTAGCTTTAAAAAGGAGGCACTGGGCAGTAGCTAAAAGATAAAAGGATCAGGGAAGTAGCTGAATTAGCATAGCAGCAGCTAAAAGGAGAGTACAGCAGCTAAGATTAGCTCAAGAGCAGCCAAAAACACAAAAGGATAGTACAACAACAGCTAAAAGATAAAAAGGGAGTACAGTAGCCAAAAACCTAAAACTGTACCTTAAAGCTAAAAGGAGCAGAGTGATAAAATGTAAAAGTGACCAAACAGTAGCTAAAAGAGAAAATGTTGAGACTAAACTTCAGAATTGTCTTTACATTTGAAATTTAAAAGCAGCTCAGAGTCTCTGAAGAACTAAAACTCAGAAACAAATTAGGTTTAGTTCAAATATATTTTATAAGTAAAATAAGTTTTTTTATTTTTTTTGTTCAGGTATTGAATTTAAAACTAGTCAGCCTCTGGAACTAAACACACATTAAATGTTGGATCTCTTTTTGTTTTTTAAGATAAGGTTTTATATTTTAAACTCCTAAAATAAATTTGTGAAACAACTAAACATACAAAAAGCACAAAATCCCCTTTTTAATTTTTTGTCTTTAGCTTGTAATTTCCAGCCTTGTGTTTCCAGCTGATAACATTTTACTAAAATTAAGCAGTTCATGTATAATAGATGCTTTAAATCTTCTTAAAGCATAAAAAAAATTTTTTTTGGCTTCTAGATTTAAATTCACGCTTTTAAAGAATCAACATAACTGAAGAGAACAGATGCTGCAAGTGTTTTCACATTTAAATGTGAACAAATAAATTCCAGTGAAGCTGTGTAAATCTTGTAAACACAAACTGAAGGACTGCTGTTGTCATGGATACGGTCTGTGGTTCAGCAGTGTCTTGCAATAAGTAAGACCTTTCATAAAAAAAATATATTTGTTTTCAAAACTTGTACAAACCGTTTTATTGATGGAGCCCTTCCAGATGTTTAAGATAGAGGCACTAATGCACCCCCATACCATCAGAGAGTCAGACTTTTTAACTGCAACCAACAACAGGCTCGATAAATACACTTTTGTCTCTCTCTCTCTCTCTGGCTGGCAGTGCATTCTGGGTAAGTGTGTGTTTGCGATGGCTTTGATAGTGGATACTTTTTAAGGAGACTCCTGGGCAATCTTCTGCTGCTAGTTTTTCCCATCTCATCCGGTCCTTTAAAAACAAAATGCTATTAATGCTAAAGTTATTTTAGAGACGGTTGACAGAGGAGCCGACTGTCAGCGCCGCTGCAACTCGAGGATTACTCTGATAAATGTAATGACACTCAAACAGCCAATGGTGAAGGCATGAAAAAAAAAACATTCCTGAAGTGATGCGTGACAGCCAAATCAGCTCCCCCACCCTGAGTCGAAAAACACAAATTTAAATTTACAGATTCCTGTGTGAGTCAGGTCTTTCACTCTTTTGGCATCCTGCAAATTTATTCTGTCAGAATCACGGGCAGGTGGAGGAAAAACAACCAAACCTTTGTCATATATAACCAGACTGAATTACTTCCCACTGAGTGGGTGAAGTAAAAACAACCCAACAATTACAGAAGGCACGCTGACTGACAGCTGAAACATAAATGTGATATTTCAGACCAGGTATATGGACAGCTAATATTCATAAGACTGTTTGCTAACGTTAACAAGCTAAAACGTTATTGCCCTTTTTCTTCGTGATAATGACCTGACTTCATTAAAATATATATATTTTTTTGCACTTTAAAAGGTTCAGCAACACAAAAGCCAACTGTGAGCTAACACTGCCCCCTGCTGGCAGCTCTGAGAGGTTAAAATAATCTGACCTCATTCTGTCTTTCACTGCAGCCATCTTGAATTGGCTTAGTTTTAAATCTTAAACTAAGGACAATCATCCAGTGATGGCCACCAGAACGTTTTAATTAAATTATTTTAGTGGATATTTTCCTAACAGATGATGCAGCATTTTGTAAAGACAGACATTTCTGACAAATTCCCACCATCCTTCACTTTGAAATAATATCATTTTTTCTTGTTTCGTTTTCAGGTAAAAGAAAACGTTGATGGTTCTTCTAAAAAGGTGAGAAAAACTGTGATCTAGTCAAATAGGTTCTGATTGACAGGTGTCATGTGCTCATCAACAGCATGACCCTCTCTAATCCAGAGGTCTGGAACTCCTGCATATTTTAGAGGTTTCTTTGCTCCAGTGGTTGAATGAACTCTTCAAATTGTACAGAAGCCTGCTAATCACCTGTTCATGTAATCAGGTGTGTTGGAACAGGAAAACCTCTAAAACATGCAGGATTGCGGCCCTCGAGGACCAAACTTTGAGACCCCTGCCCTAATCACTTCCTGTTTGGGTGTAGAGTCTGATCAGAACAGTTAGAATTTAAATAATATTGAGTCATTTTTAAAATATTCTTTATCTGTAAACACTACATGTGTATGTATTTGTACACAGAAGCTGTTTTATAACAAATTAAAGAGTCGGGCTTAAAGATTGAACAGATTTTATCAATAATTACAGGAGTTTGAAACAAGAACTTTAATCAACAGTGTTTAAAGTTAACCTTTTGCAGCTTTGAAATCTGTTGAATATAAACATTACAGACAAATGAACAGAAGTTTAATATTTGTCAGATGAAACAAGAAGAACAGACAACTTTTTTTTCAGATCCAAGGAGTCCTGCAAGACAGAAGAAGAGAAACAATGAGTTAAAGCGGGGTGGTCTGGTCTTTGTGTGTTCTGGTTTAAAGATGGGATCTACCTGAAGACTCTTTTGATCGTACAAATTACAGATCAAATATATAAACCAACTTCCTGTCAGGAAGGCTTTTTGAAAAAAATCAGACATTTTAATTTGAAAACCAACCTGTTTGACTTCTTGGTGGACTTCTTTTTCTGCAAACAAGTTTTCAGATTAATGTGACAAAATTTTAATGCTGCATCTGTCCCTTTTAACAGTTGAGGAAGGCAAAAGTCTTCATCCAGGCTACAAACCTCCATGAGGTTTAATACTAGCCTGGATGAAGACTTTTGCCTCTTTCAAACAGATTAAATCAGGATTTTTTCTCTCACCACAGGAGGAGTATCTTCGTTAGGCTCGGCCTCTTCGTGTTTGTCCTTAACCTTCTTCTCTGTGGACATGTTGAGATTTTATTTTTGTAAGTAAATATCTGAATAAAGAGGAGGAAGAGGTCTTACTGGGTTTCTTTGATGGCAGCTGAGACACAGGAACTTCTGTCTTCTCTCCGTTTGAAAACGACTCGTGGTTCTGGTCCTCAGCCTTCACCGCACTCTTCTTCTTCAGTCTAAAAACAAAATGTTAACTCATTTCTGCTTTTGAAAGATGTTTCATTTAAAAAAGCAAACCTTTTTTTCCCCGTGACGACGTATTGGTCGTTGCTCCTGATCAACCCCCTGATTTGCAGCTGAAGCCTCTTCCTCCGGCTGAGTTTATTCCTGACAAGAGTTTTCGGTTTCATCCAGGAACTTTTATCTGAGGAGCAGAAAACATTGAAATTTTTTTGTAAACACGATCAAATCAACTCTTCCTCACCATCTGTGTCGCCCCCTGCTGGTACGTCTGACGAAGCGACGGCGGTTTCCTCTCTCTTTCTTTTCTTCTTGCTGCTCAGAGGAACGTCCTCGGGCTCCATGGTTTCTGTCTCTACATCCTCCTCCCCAGACCGTGGACTTCCTGTTTTGCTGTCGATGATGAAGACGCCTTCGTCGTCTAAATGATAAACTGTTAATAAAGTCTGTAACGGTTCTTTGATGTTTGGGTTGGTTTTTTGTTGTTTTGTTTTACCGATGAGCTCAGCAGCAGTTTGGTCCTCAGTCCTCGTCTCTTCGGCTTCGGTCCTCTGATGAGACAAACAGCTGGTCAGTTGTTCCAATTGGCTCCGATTTTAAATCAGAGAGCCAATCAGAAACATGAACATGAATCTAAAATATGGCCGTTGGTGGCGTGTTCTCCACGTGAAGCAGCCATTACCTCAGATGTTTCTTCTTTGTTCTCGTCATCTGAAAAAAATAAAAACCTTTAAGAAGAAATAAAAACAGCCTTTTTACACATTCTGGCTCTTAAGCCCAGCAGTCACAAACCGCTTCTTTGTTTTCCTCCCAATAAAAGTGGAATTATTAAAACATTGTGAAGGAAAACAGCTGCAGATGAAGTGCTGCCAGAACTGACTTCTGTTTCCCATCAACTTTTAATAAAAACATCTTTGACACAGCAAGACTAAACTTATTTAAATTAAATTCTGCTGATCCGACTCATAAAAACAGAATTGTATGAATATTTCTAAATTTGATCTCAAACTACTGAATTAATAAAGTTTAGATAAATTTTTACTGACTACAAACAAAGACCTGATTCTGGTTTTACCTGCAGGGGGCGGGGCTTCACTCTCTGCCGGCGGCTCGGCGACGAACTCAACCTGAACGGATCTCTGCAGGACGCAAACAGAACGTCAGAGCTCTGAAACCAAACGGCTCCTCAGGTGTTAAGTCCGTACCTCTGCAGCTTCATCATCATCATCCTCTGATGAGGAGGAGGAAGCTTTAACTGTGATGTCAGAGGTTTTCTCATCCTCCTAAAGAAAAGGCAGAAAAACACTTAAAACAAAAAAACAGCAACAGCTAAAAAGAACAACTTCAGCTTCTTCAGCTGACGTTCATCTTTATGTGAAGAAATAAGAATATTACAGATTTTATTTGTTGTTTTTACTGTGAGCAGCTGAAAACAACAACGTTTATTTAATGTTCTGGTTCTGTTTGGAGGGTCAGACTGCAGGTAAAGAACATTTCTGTTTCATCGTCACTGACCTGCTTCTCCTCAGCAGCCTCTGGATCCTGAGGTCCTTCCTCAGTCGGGTCGGGGTCACCCGGAGTGGAACCAGGGTCCGGAGATCGTTCCGCCTCGGCAGGAATCAGCTGAAATTTATTTACATGAAGGGACAAAACATAAGAGAAAAAACAAACCTGGATATTTGGACCTTTTACTAAATTATTGTTTAAAAAGTGGAATATTTTAAAATCAAAAAGTCACTTTAGTGGCTCTAGCAACAAATTTCTACAACAATTTACGTAAGCTTCAAATTTATAATCATTAGTAGTAGCTGAGTGTAATCCTATTTTATAATCTGAACACAGATTATACGTGATGTAACAACTTTATTATTTTCAAAGATTCCCCCTGAACAGCTACAAACCTGACATGAAAGGTGGCGGGCGATAAGCATTCCTTAAAGAAATGCTGGGCTTTTTCTTTTTTTAAATTCAAGTGTATAATGTTTCCAAACTACTAATTAAAAACCTGCTGCTTTAATTTACTGCATGATATTTGTATTTGTGATTTGTTTTAGTGTTAATGAAACAAATAATTTCCTGATTAAAAATAAAATCTGTGCATTTGTTTTTGAAAAAATGACTCAGACAGGCAGAACTCCGGCGTCTCGTGGTTTAATCTCAGTCTGAGCGGCAGGATTACCGGCTGCATCAACGGGTTCACATGAAAGAGAAGATAAAAACACACAGCGGTGCTCCAACAACAGTGTGTGTGTGTGTGTGTGTGTGTGTGTGTGTGTGTGTGTGTGTGTGTGTGTGTGTGTGTGTGTGTGTGTG
>JAVKLF010000064.1:1783275-1797642 GCA_034783495.1 Millerichthys robustus | reverse complement strand
TGTTTTAGCTGCTCTGTCAGCAGATGTTTTAGTAAAACCCACTTTGATTTATCTAAATGTTCCCATCGTTTCTTTGTGTGGTGTGTGTCTTGTGCATCCCTCACCTGGGCACCATGTCCAGTGGAGTTGCCGAGGTTGTGGCGACCTTAGGTTTCTGACAGTTGGCGGCGTGGGCGAGCTTTAAGGCGGATGTCGACATGGTGGTGCTCGGCGTGCGGGGGGCGTGGATGCGCTTTCCAGGGGGGATTCCCAGACGGAGGCTGTTGTTGTTTCCCAACAGGACCTGAGTGGCGGCGGCGTTGGCAGGGTGGGCGGTGCCGTTGTTGGTACTGGTGGTGGAGCTGAGTGTGGTGGAGCAGGGGTGGAGCAAGGCGGACGTCGGGGTTGCGGCTTGAGGAGCCAGGGCGGCGGGGGATGGGGACGCTGTGCTCGTGAGTGGCAAGCTCTTGTAGACACCTGAGGGGTGGAGGTGATGGGGGAGTGGCCAGGTGGTGTAAAAAGGGGGGAGGGGTTTGAGATGCAGCATTTAAAATTATGAACCAAAACAAATGAAAACTCTCACTGAAATGTTTGCGTTGAGGTAAACTTTTCTATTTGTCATTTCAGTAACTTTTTTAAAATTTCAATGATTCAACATCAGGCAGGTAGGAGGTCCATGACGGATTATTTTCACCAGAACCAAAAAGAATTTAAAAATATAAGTAAATAAAATATTCCAACTAAAAATCACCAAGATTGGTGCTTTGTTTTTTTAAATCAGGGGCAGGTCTGCGTTGTTGCTTCTGTGTTTAAACTGCAGCTTTCTGTTTGATGAGAACCAGAACCAACTCGTAGTAAACGTAAAAGTCGTAATTTGCAGATGTACATTCAAACAACTTTAGGCTCTCTGCCCAGGGGCGTGGCCGTACCTGAGGAGAGGACGCCGTTGACTCCGCCTCCTAGGGCCAGCTCGCCTTTGGTTTTTAGAGCCAGCAGTTGTTCGGCGGCGATGAGGGCCGAGGCGGCGAACTGAGCGCTGGCCTGGTCCAACGTGTTCGCCAGACTCTGTTGGCGGAGGAGAGGTGTGTTTGTTTTAAGAAAACACCTTTAATCCCAGCAGCCAATCTGAGAGCTGTATGAGGTGGAGACTGACCTGCGTGCTGTTGGCAGTGCTGCTGGCTCGCTGCTGGATCTGCTCCAGCTGCTGTTTGTGCATCAAGGCCAGCTGTTCCTGATGCTGCTGGTACTGATCTGCTGTGAAAGCTGAGAAACAGTGTCGCGTCACAAATCTGGATAAACGTGTCAACAGATGCAGTTAAAATCTATAAAAACTTTTCTTTAACAAAAGCCTCATCTATAAATATTCCTTCGGGTTGTTTTGGAAACCGATCAGGCTCGGTGCCAACTGCAAATACCTACACCTAATTAAAAACACAAAACAGCAACAAACTCTCCACTACCAGTGGAGAACCTGGCAAGATCTCCAGCCATAAATACAAAAACATTTTCACTCTATTTTGAAGCAAAATGCTTCACTTGTCAAACTTCACCTTAAAAAACAGTCACGTAGTACTGATTCGATCAAAATATTTATTAAACCGCTTAAATGCTAAAATCTAAAAATACTAAAAATAAATTGACTGCAAAGTGTTTAGGTTAAACTAAAGGGGAAAAGCCACATTAGATTTTTAAAATTATTTCTAGTAAAAAGGTATTTAAAGACTTAATTAGTTGTAGTTAACAGGAGAAAAATTCTGCAGTAATTTTCTTATCAATAAATGTTCCCTTTCACAAAAGATGAAATTACTTTCAACCTTAGTTGTCTCAAAGTTAAACATTTCTGAACACTGCACCAATAATTCATCTTTAATTAGACAAAATCTTCAGCAGATTAAATTAAATCAAGGCTTTAGTTTCTAGAAAACAAAACACTTGTTCTTTTCATTTGCGTGACTTTTCTTTGTGCAGCTTCACCAACAGGATTAATCTGTTCAGAAGAGATCAATAAGGCTTTTTTCCCCATGCATTTGTAATTGAGGCTCGTGACAGGAGGAGTTTAAAAAAAAAAAACTCAAGGGAACTGTGACATTTAGTCAGTATGTAGCGCTGCAAGCCTCTGTGTCAACACGGCATCAGACTCGGCTCATCCCATGAATTTATTTATCAAATTCAGTTTTAATTGACACCTCTGGGACTGGGTGGAGCAAGGAGGTGAAATTTTGCAGCGGAAAACAAAACTTTAGGAATGCAAAAGGCAGGCTAATCACTCACCAGCAGCAGGTGCAGGGACGGCCCTCGCCGGGCGCTGCGGTCCCACTGCCCGTCCCCCGGCTGAGGCAGAACGCTTCACACCTCGACTCATCCTCCTGAACAGAGGGTGGGCGTTGTCCAGCTCGTGTAGTGGTAGTGTCCGTGGTCTAAAGTGCCTCCATCGGCACGACTTTATATTCAACAGTATCTGACTGAGGTCCGTGGAGGAGGGAGAGGACGGGAGAACAGAGGGGGAACGTCTGTCCGAGGTATTTGTTTCTGAGGTGCCGACGGACCGGTCGGGGCCCAGCGAGCGCCAAGTAGCTGAGGGAGGAGGAGAGCCAGACAGCGGAAGGTCAACCATCTCTGGATCCAGCCCGTTGAGCATGTCGTAGTCCGTGTACGCCCGGTCCAGCAACACCCTGCAAGGCGAGGAGAGTCAGATTCATCGACGCGTTCACAGGAAGTGCTTGAGTTCAAGAAGAGAAACAGAGGTGGTGACCGACCTGCCGCCTCGGCCCACGCGGCGCCGAGCCATGCCCAGGCATCGGCGTGGCACAGTGAGCGTGGTGAGACTGTAGCGAAAACGATCTTGTGTCAAACCGCCCTCCTGGGGACTGCACCATGGCCAGCTGCCCAGCAGATCCTGACGAGCCTGTGGACGGACAGAACCATTAAATCCTAAAGGCCTTAAACAGGAGCTCAGTCCTCCTCAAACCAGTTCCATCTACAACCCCAACAATTATTTTCTGAGGAACGCTCGTCAGCAACACGAGGTGCCACTGCCTTGCACCTATAATCTTATTACGTTAACGTTTGACAGAGTGAAAGGTTGGTGCTTACAGCGTAGTACTGGCAGCCTGCCTTCCTACGAAAGGCGTAGGCACCATCTGGATCGTTTTCCTCCTCCGCTTCTGAAGAGCCAGAGTGCAGCTGCGGACAGGAAGAGGTCAAAGATCAGATCGGTCAGAGAGTAAAATTTATACACATCTGGACTCAGAGCTGAGTGAATGGACTTCCCCTACAATTCCAACTCTGGTAGAAGTTTGAGGAAAAGTAGAGAAACTGCAGTGCAGCAAGTCTTAGTCTTGTTGCTTTAAATTAGAGCTGAAGGGACAATAAATCCTCGCCTGTAGGCGTTCTAAGAAATGTCAGGCAACAAGCATCCTGGGAAATAACCACTACAACGCCACACTACCTCCTTTTGTCAATCATAGTATAATTATACACAAAGTGATGCTGATACTTACAGATTTATCACTAAATATCACACCTAATAAAATCCTTAGGGATGTGAAACTAAACGGCGTACATGAATACGCAGATCAGCTTTAAATCTTCAACTGCTTGTCTCTTTAACGTATCGGCGTGTTGCTGAGATTTAAAACCGTATCTTGTACCTGAGAGAAGGGCTCGTCGTCCGAGCTGGGGAAGTCGTACTGGTTCAGGTCCTTGGCGTTGAACACAACGGGGCCTGAATGGTGGGGGATGCCCGACGACAGCGGCAACAATTTCTTCTTCTCGTATTTTCTCTTCTGCCGGGGAACTTCCAACTTCTCGGGCTAGGAGGAAAAGAGGACACGCCGAATAAGAGCGAAGACTCATTTATACAGGGTTGCTTTAAAACGGTCACTACTCTGGAACTTACCTTGGACTTGTAGTCCTTGGTATCCATGTGGTCCTGGTGCCGGTACTGATTGGTGAGAGGGACCAGGGGAATGATCTGCGGCCTTACCAGTGCCCGTTCAGCCAGAACCTCTGCAATCACTTCTCCTCCGAAGTCCGACATGACATTCCTGGGAATAGATAAAATAATTTTAAGAAGACCCGTTTAGCGGTCGTGCCTGGTCCGACAGAACCACAGCCCCAGAGGGGAAGACGTACCTCTTCTCGAAGATCTCCAGTGTGAGGTGCAGCAGCTCTCTCTTGCTCTTCTCCCGCCTCTTGATCATTTCCAGGATGGTGACGGCTCGGCTCAGATCCCTGCGAAGCTTCAGCATCTTCTCGTAGGACGCCTCATCGTTCTTACGGTTCTGAACAAAAATAAACAAAAAGACTTGTTTTTTTCCCCCCTAAACGTGTAAAGTCAGACAGAGAACAATAAAATACCTAAACATTTAGGTCTGTTTGTAACGGACTGAATAAACTTAACTGGCAGGTTTTACTTACCATTTACCTAGTTTTAAACTCTACTGTGCAAATTATTAGTTTTTTGGTACTAACAAAATATTTTCATTTTTACAAATAAAGGAACTCAAAACAAAATGTTATTTTTAATCAGATGCAAATTTAAATTCAGATTTTTGACCACTTACTTTTATCAAAACCTATTTGATACTTCAGTGTTTGTTAAAAATCACACAAAAATGTCCATTACTCTAATTTGAAAAAGAAAACCAGAACAGCTAACCAGAGACATGCTTATTTTTTAAATTTAAGTGTTGAAACTTCTTGTAAAAGCTCATGTTTGTTTTTTGATAGTTTCATTTTAAAAAACACATCGTTCTGGTTTGAGTGAAAATGACCACATATTTATTTGATTTTGAGATGGGGCGATTGTAGAAAAACAAACTACTTGAAAAGTTCAAATGAGTTCTTCAGATGACCACTCGGTGGCGCATGGATTCCTAACAAGAAGGTACAACATTCAGCCATTTACTGCGATTAGAAACATTAGGAGCTGAGATTACTGTTTAAACATGTATCAGAGTCAACATTTCTTCCATGTTTAGTTTGTTATTAAACATTGCTGACACACCTGGAACCTTGGACAGACTGCAGAGGTGTCTAAAAGAACAATTTAAACAATCAACCGTTTACAGTACTGGTACGAAGATCCACAAGCATGACGACATGCAAAGTCATGTGCCTTCTATTGTTTGGCCGTCACGTTCAGGTGGCATTCATGACTCAACAAACTGGTCCGGAAACTTTATCACAGAGTGTGAATTGCCAAACAAAGGAGGGAGAACCTTTGTGATTCATTTTGCCCTTTCAATATGTGCTAAAAGAAAAAGAAAAAAGGGATACGTCTGTCCACAGGTGAGCAGAAGTGTAGACCGACCTTCCTCGTCTGCATCTTCTCGGTGCGCCGCCGAAAGGCCACATAGGGGTCGCTGGTGCTGGAGCCGTCCCGTTTTTCTTGCTTCACAGTGGGGATGAGAGAGTTGGCCTTGCTGTTTTTCCTCTTGCGGCTCCAGTAGTCGAAGACCTCTTTGATGAGCTCGTCGTCCTCCTTCAGCAGCAGTTTCGCTTCAGGAAGACTCACAAGCTGAAACAGTTAACATGTTGTAGTCAAAGTTATGTAGCGGTGAGGACGACAAAATAATCTGCTGCATTCTTAAAACTTCCACAAACTGCTGGCAGATATTTAAAGACTTGTGTTTCAGAGCAGATACCTGCTGTCCGCTGCCTTTCTCCAGCCGGTCGATCATTTCCTCAAACTGAAGGTAGGTGATGTCCATCTTCTTTTTCAGCTTGTTGACAAAGGCCTCATCGTCTGAGTCCAGGTCGTAGTCTGGCTGCTCCGTGTCCAAGCTGAAAGCTGCAGGATGGTCAAAGTTGCACATTAAATCATCTTTTATAATAAACAAAAAGTGACTCCAAACCACTTCAGTCCAAACTAAAAACAGAAAAATCTTGTTAAACAGATTTGAAGCTAATCATTTGGATTGTTTTAGTTGTACACAAAGATTTTATATTTCCTAATGCATCTCAAAGATTTTATGGTTATTTGATCAATAAAAGCAGCAAAAAAGTCCAAGACTCGTTTATTGTGAAGTCAACTTTAAGTCAGTGAACTTCAGTGAATCTTTTACACCTGGGCTCACAAAAAATGTTTGGTTAGACATAAAGCCAAGTTTAACTGTTGACAAGCAAAGTTTCGTTTTTTTTTTTTGCAGACAAATTTCACTCAATAAAATCGCCCGACAGCTGAGGAGCTGTAACAAAAAAAATGCTTACTGTAAACAAGAGAAACTTTTTAACTTGAAAGGACTTCTCCCTTTGGAGCGGAGCACAAATATAATATAAAACTACATGAATCACTCATGCTTAAACTGTAGACTTGGACTTGATCCCAGGTGCTTCTGCAGTAAATCACTAGCATTAAAAAAACTGAAGAGTTCACAAAATAGTTCAACACCTTCTGCAGCTCCTTTCAACGTGTAGCGCTGAGACGAACAACAAACAGCCAATGGATTTGGACGTTCAAGTCTGGATGATTATCGGACATTATAAGTTAGAATTTCTCCAAAACTAAAAAGGAACGACTGGAGCTGACCAACAGTGAACACTAACTGCAGTTTCCCCAGGAGGGCGTCCTGCCACGCCGATGGAACCGCCCGACCCCTCCACCAAGATCACGACGTAACAAACTAATAAACGTCCCAACCTCCCAAGACTTTTGTACCCAAATTAAGTAAACTTTATTTGTGTAATCACAGTCAAGTAGACAAAGTGCTTTCACAACGGAGCATAAAAAAAACATCTAATATCGAACCCTCTAAGAAAAAGCCTGGAATCAACCAGACGGTTGCACACAGGACCGAACATTGGTCATTTCAGCTCGGAAACAATAGTGGCGCCTGTGTTTGAGGATCAGTTAAATTGTCTTTTTCCCCTGTGAGAAACAACTGCGGCAACCACTTGTGACACGGACATGACTGCTGAGCTAAGCAATCGAGCAAACTCATTTTCTCTGATATTAAAGACCGAGGCAAACTCATTTACTCTGACAAACACATGACAACTCGGTGAAAGCTCACTAAACAAACGTCTGATCCCATTAAAAACAGGCCAACAGACGCCAGAAATGACAAACCAATAACACCCATAAGTCTGAAAACATTATTAGCCATTTCACTTATTCCCAGTTAGATTTTATTATCGAGATGACCCCCTGATGAACGCAGTGGAGTGGTCTCATCTCTGCTTTGATGTCTTAAAGAAGGAGGTTGACTTACGCTGTATGTGAATTAGCTGCTTTGGCATCTTGTAGTCCCCAGGGTAGAGGGAGTCATAGTAAGTAATGTTGCTCTCCGCCTCGGGGACCGGGATGACCATGTTGTCCCGCTTCTCGCCGTACACCTGCTGTGCCGAGATGGCCCGCTGGAGGTGGTGTTCCTGTAGGAAGACGAAGATGAAGCATTGAAGATGACTGTTCCCCACCCTACTGGCACCACGATGTTGATTATTACAGAAATCACGACATGTCAAAGATTAATGTCCGACACAAGCAAAATAAAACAAAAGGTGGTGAGACTTAACTTTTCTGGTTTGTTTTCTACATTTACTTTTTAAAAAATGTTAGGCGATCATGTAACTGCCCGTTTCTGTGTCTTTTAGCAAAATACTCAATGAGTACTGGAAACATTTTTTACTAAAAACACAGAAAATAATCACAGGATGTTCATCGACAACTGATTAGGCTTCAGAGTCAACCTGATTCAAGATGGCCGCCCCAGCACAACACAAATTTGGATACAACCTAGTAAATTTTAAAAGTTATTGAGCTAAAATCTTGTGTGACAGGAGTCAAGAGTCATTCCCAAAACTTACTTTAGGAAATCAATAGATCAGCAGAGGTCTTCTGTCTAAAACTTTGGAGTTTGAAGTAACGGATGATAGACTCAATGAAGAATGAAGGGAACAGAAACACACAGATGGGGGTAAATTATCTCTTAAATCACGACAAAAAATTGTCCTTTCAGACACAAATACAAAAATTTTAAAAATGAGCAGTCAAGCTTTGAACGTTTGAATGGTTTTAAAATTAAGGGGCAAAGCTGCTGTTTAACACATTTACTACAGACCAGCTTTTTGTGGATATATTTTATAAAAACGCTTTCAAAAACATAAATCCCCAAACCGAGAAGGGCTGAAACACAAAGATTTCCTAAATTTATAACTCAAAACAGCAGAGTTTAGCGAGTCAGCGGAGCACAAACTTAAGCGGGCTCCTCTCTTAAAACAGGTCTAACATATTGGATCAAATCAGCCAACTATTCCTCCTAGTTGTGTTTTTGAGATCTACCATTTTGCCTTTTTCTTGGAAGCACAATTTACCAAAACAACTTTGTGTATCCATTTAAGCTTCTTGTTTGTGAAGATTTGATGTTCAAAGGCTGAAGAGCGATGGAAAATCTGATAAAAATGTGTGTCAGGATTAATTAGTCTAAAACTGTGAAGATGAATTTGTTCAAGTCAAATTAATCAGAAACAGTTCCAACAGATCAATGCTTCACTGAGACCAGAACTGATCCATCACACTTACTGAAAACATGAAATACATGACCTGTAAGTTTTAACACATCAAGTCCATTCAGTAAAACTGTACTAAACCACAATAAAAAGGTAATGACTGGTCATTTGTGTTAACACTCAAGATGTAAAATTAAATTGCTTTATATGCATTATTTATTTTATGTGTCCAAACAACGTGATCAACAAATACACTTTGTTTAAAGATTATAGTAAATTATTACCCTTCACTGCTACAAAAAGTTGGTCACCATTATTTAAATCAAAACAAACTGGCAAAAAAAAGATAAAAAACAAACAAACAACGTATTTACAAAACTAACGTGTATTTTACGACATCTTACTATACAGTTACTTCTAATACGTAAAGTTAAAATATCCTGGTAAACTCTGGTCCTTCAACCTGATCAGAGAAGTTTCTGGTTTTACGGTTAGCATTTCTCTGAAGACTCTAAAACGTGTTTGTATCTGTAATAACCCCAATGTTCTAATCGGATTTCCATCAACTCTTCACCTAGTAAATACACAAACCAGCAGCCTCCTGGGCATCTGCACAATTATGTAAAAATTCATTAAGCCCCAAAAAAGAAGCTTCAAGCAATAACACATCGGGTGCCAAACCTAATTGAGTGTTTCTTTACTTCCTCCGACTAGAGGCCGTATGCCTGACAATAAATAAACACAAAATGTGGCACAAAATGTCAAACTGAACTCAGTGAAGGAACTGATGACCTCACACAAAAAAGCCACAAGAATCCAAAAATAGCCTCCTAAAATGACCAAATCCATCACCGTCGAGACCGCTGAGCAAGCCAAAGCTGCCTCCTGCTACTTCATCTTCAACGTCTGCTTTCCCACGTTGTAAATATTGCCCAACATAAACGCACAGCTGCAGGGGATCATCCGGTACAACCTGAGACAAAAAGCAATTTGACGCTCAGTGTGGGATTGGACAATATTAAACTGGGGGGAGAATTAGAGCCAGCCATCAGCATTAGCTTTATGAGGAAAGTTAGCCCATCCAACTAAGTTATAAAGCAGAACGCTTGATAAAACTGGTAGGCGAGTGATTTACAACTCGAATACGATTCAGAGAGCTGTGATGCTCTTATACCAATTTAGATGCATTTAAGGGTGCTTTCACACCTGATATGTTGTTTTTCCACACAAGGAAGCACAGTCGGTGTGCATCGAGTAGGAGCTCATGCAACTTCACTGCAGTGATGTCGATCTTATACAGACACCGGAGCAACGTACACATGATGCGTAAAAATTTATTAATAATAATAATAATAATAATAATAGTCTCCTTCCTGATTTTGGAACTGTCTCCAGTCCATTTGGCATTCGAACCACGCCAAAGTTCACTTGAACCGAGCTGAGAGCAAAGGTTGTTGGCAGATCAGAGTTTGTTTTTTTGGGTCTGCATTAGAGTTTGATTACACGTTCACACCTCACCAAATGAAGCAGACTGGACAAAGCTGGTGTGAATTACTTTAAAACATAAACGTGTGTGCCTTTTTAAAAATTACACAAACTGGTATATTTGTGTCCGTTATAAATACAACAATTAGCACAAACGCCAACACTGAAAACACCAAGCTAGCACGATAAGCTTCATAGTTTCCAATGGAAATATATACACAGATGAAATGTTTTAGAGTAAATAATAAAAGAGAGTCCCATTATAACTTCAGCTATTATCTCACCACCCATCCCTAAAAGAGCCAAATGATCGACTTTAGCTTTTAAAAGCACAGCATGTAGCTGGCAGAGACCTTGGACAGGTGACTTGCTCCATATTCCCACACAGCAAGGTCATTCTGTGTGAAACTGGTTGTTTGCCAGAATGTGTGTGTGAATGGTGTCTGGCAGAGACAACAGATGCCTGTGGGTTCCCACTGGGGCTGCAGACGCTGACCTCACTCTTAACCAAACGTAAAAACGAGACAAAGTGTTTGACCCAAAACAAACAGAGCCGCACGTGCTGCGGGAAAATCCCGGCTTTGTAGTTGAGCTGCGCTCCACACACGCCGTCTGCAAACACACACGATGGGCTGAGATGTAAAAAAAAAAAAGAAACAAGCAGCAGCAAAGGCAGCCTGGTTCTTACTGACACGTTCAACATGGGCTGTATAATAAAACAGACTTGAGAAGCTCGCAGAGAAAAAAAAGTTTTATCAAAGCAGCATAAGTGTGGGGACACCACACATCCAGTCTGCACACCACTTCACACTGAGTGGGTAGTCGCTGTGGTCGGGTGTAAGTGAATCATGTAAAGCTGCTATTTTTTAGAGCACTGAAAAACAAATCGATTCATAAATTCAGATCAAGTGGAACTCATTAGGAAATAAATAAGCTACGTGCTGCTTAACACGCAAATGAAATTATGCCTTCTGGGAAATCTAAAGGAAGAAACTGATGGTGAATTTTTTTTTTACCATTTTCTTGATCAGTCTCAGGAATAAATTATTGTGTAACTGAAGCTTTTACATCAACTTTAATCATTCTTTCCTTTTGTTAAGATGTCCTAAAAATCTGAAGGGCTGTAACTTTCAGTCAAAATGACTGAAAACATGTCAGGATCTCTAATGGTTCTTCAATGAACAAGAACTTCAAGAATTTCTACTCAAATTTATTGAGTAAAATGTGTCCAATTATTAAAACCTATATAAATTGCGCCACAAAATGCTGGTCTTCAGGCGTTTCCACATTAAAGTCTCAGACAGATATTCTACACTTTCCACCACATTTATGTAAAACACTAAAGACTACAAACGGCATAATTTAACTGAACAAGTGACTCGATCTTGGAGGTGAATTTTAGCACATTAAGTTTTGCTTACATTGAATGAAAAAAGCAAGTTTAGTGTACCAGCTATGTTTGCTAAAGTAATAATACATGTTTAAGAAGTTGTATTCCAACTGTATGACTGCATCTGGACGTTTCATCACAATCAGGGTAAATTATATTTTAAACCTACGAGCTATTTTCTGACTAAATAACAGTTGTTCTCATTGGAAAAAGAAAAATGTATTCCTGAAAGATTCTTCAAGCACTGCTGCTTATAGAACATTTATCTAATTGGATGAGAAGCAATTTCGATTGCTTTAACTAAATCAATAGGATCAACTAGAAACAAATTGTTGCCTTCTCTTGTAGTATTTGGGATGAATCAAGAGCAGGACCAAAACACAACACTTCTTTCTTTTGTTTTAAATAGTCTGCTCCACAGAAAGCCTGATGCTCAGCGGGCTGCAGACAGTGTGTTATGATAATACAGCTGTTACATAATCTGGGGCTCCTGCTGAGCAGACTTTGAAGTGACAGCAAACACCACCCCCGCTTTTTTGCCCCACCATCCGGATCTCCTCCAGAAGGCCATGTGCCGCTCGTCTGCTAGTCCACTGCTCCATCTGACACACTGAACCCCTGACACAGAACCTGTGCAAGACAGTGGCTGCAAGAGAACTGGAAAAAGTGGAACACAGGACCACACAGTGACATCTCACATAAAAATAATCAAAAACGGACGGGATAGAGGTAACAGAATCCAATGGGAATCACAGCAACAGATTAAGAATGATATTTTGAATTAAACCGCACCAGCTTTAATGATACATATGAAAAAGTTTTATTGAATAAATAAAATACACCAATAACTAAATTTTTTCAAAACTTCCCTCAGAGATCAGCTTTTTTCCCCACCGTTTAAAACCATTTGACAAGTGCAACAAAAATATGCTTCAAAGAATCATTTTTAATTTACAGTACCTTAATTCCTAGTGGTCATACAGACCTGCAACTTGTGTTTTTAAACTAAATCGGGGTCCAAACCTTAAGTTTGACAATGACTGCCATGAGTACACATCGCATAAGTCGCAGGGAGGTTTTCCACCAACATCTTTACAAATCAACAGCAGTTATTACAGCTCAACAAGAGGTTTCCTGTACAATTACCTTGCCCTGGCAGTGATCTGGAATCAAGGTAAACACAAGACTAAAATCCCTTCAGGTAAATGGGAGATTAAATGATTTTTGTCAGCCACAGACAACCATGCTGAGGTTTACAAATAAACATTACTTACAACGGCTGCAAAACGTGACGCTATTATTCATAAACAAATATATTTGTCGTTTTAGTGACAAAACAATCGTTTAACAATGTAAACATGCATAAACCTACACATCATGCTCATTAATAATATTAAAAACGCTTTTCTCTGCTAACGTAAGGCAGCATTGTTGACGTTCATGTCAGTGGCACAAACGCAGATCTGAACGCAGCAGCGCCCCTTGCAGGCGGTCCTGCGCCATTACGCCAACACAAGGCCGCGTTCCGGACAAGACGGCACAAAATGTCGGAACTGCCCGAGTCACATGACCCCTTTGTGTTCGGAAAACCGGCTCGCACACAAACAAGCCGACAAAACCCAGAATTTTCACCCGAAATGGACTGAAGGTGTCCCCGCGTTGCCAAAACACTCGTCCATGCCCCACACTAGACCCGTTAGCGACACGAATCCGTCGTGTTTCCGACGAGAAAAAAAATGGCGGCCATTTTGTGAAAGCTTGCGCAGGAAAAAAACAGGAGGTGCCACAGATCGTGTAAAGAATAAAACAAAGCTTATATTAATTTTTATGAAACTGGTTAAGCCTACCGATTCTTCTTCTTTCTCCATCCCAGTGGGCATCTGTGGCACGGCCCGGTTAATCGATGCATATTCGTGTAGGTCGGGTAAATCCTCACAACGGAAGACGGGTAGTGGCTTGGAAGCGTCCAGCGCCCGTGCCCGAAACGACAATTTACTCATTTTTTTCTCCTCACAATTCGAGATGAAATATAACTCTGTCCGATCTCCTGATATCCACAACGGTACCGAGTGGAGCTTTCATGGATGGTTTCTGTTCGGGTAGTCTCTAACGTTCGAATGGTGGTAGCTTGGATTTAGGGCGTCGCCAACGGAGCCGGGGGAAGGCCCGGATCTTGGTCGCTCGCTCTCGGACTGTTTTTTTCCGACGCTCCGCTCCCTGTCGGTGGCTCAGAGCGCCATGGACAACATGGCGGACATTTAAAACTCTTTTGCTGCGTTTCGCTCGGAGCGGTCCAACCCCCAGTCCGCGGAACGACCATTCCCACGCGGTCCCGAGCGCTTGCGCGTTGCCGGGGACGCGGGGAGGGGGAAGGGGGCAAATTTATCCGCAAAAAACCCTCAAAACACAGCACCTCCGCAAGGAAATGATTGAAACAAAAACGCAGGCGTGCATACAATTAATTAACTTAATTCAGTCCACGTAAAAGTTTAAAATATAAAAATAAAGAGATGACAACATATGAAGGGAAAAAAGAAATTCAGCTCAGTCCACATTAATATTTAAATGACAAAAAAATAAAAATAAAAAGCACAAATATTTTAATTTTCCCACAAATATATTAAAATAAACTGCAGCATCAGGGCCACGGTTTTAAATTTATAGCCACTGAAGTCACGGTTTCATAACAATACATTCTAAATACTTTTAACAATGAGGCATATATTTTTTATGATTTAATCTTTTCAAGCAATTCTTCATTTACTGTATTTTTTCTTTGTCAAAAACATTAACAGGCGAATTTCACTTGCAAGGGATCAATAAAGTATAATTTTCCTCTTTTTAAGAACAGTTTCGAAATTAAAAACTTAATTGTGCCAGTTTATTCTGGTCAAACTAAATTTACAGAAGTGTCACTGTTTATAACAATACACACTAGAAATCTTTGTATGTACTTTTTATGATTATGATGATATGATTGTGTATATTTGTTTAGCTTAATTTACTGTATTTTTGTAATTTGTCTTTAGTGTTAACAGATGAATTTCACCCTTTGGGGATTA
>JAVKLF010000064.1:1759393-1775896 GCA_034783495.1 Millerichthys robustus | reverse complement strand
TGTTGCCTCTGTGTCCATCTTTGTTTGTTCCCTTTAAAACTAGCATTAATGCCAACCGTATTTTAACTGTTTTCCTCCAGTTCTCTGCGACTCTGCTCATCTTCATTTTCATCAACGACTTCCTCCACAGCTGGAGAATTCACTGATGACACTTCTTCGAACAACGTTGCCGTTACTGTTCCAGGGGTTTCACAACAAAATGCAAGTTTGAGCTTTTTTGACATGACAGAGAAAGCGCCCCGTCAAAACAAAAGCCATAACACTTGAACGTTCATTGAAATGACTTTTGGTTTAGTGGTTTACTCCCTGGATAACAAGTTGATTTACTTTTCTTCCTACATGGCAGGACCTGCAGTGTGACTGTTGCGCACACATGAATTGAGATGATGCATCGTGCAGCTCTAACATGGACCACGTTGAAGGATTAGAAAAGGAATGAGTCACTCAACATTCTGACATCTCGATGTTACACCCGAACACGTCAGACTCACTTGTGCTCTGGGCAGACACCTGGGCAGGTGGGACACAGCTCGCAGGTCGCCCCTTGAAACTTGGTGTCGGTGCACTTGCAGGTGCCGCACTCGCAGTTTCCCCGACCGTTGCAGATCTGCCCGTTCTTGGCGATGCAGGTGGTGTTGTCCATGGAGCAGTCGCAGGCGCTGCCCGTGTAGTTCTCCTCGCAGTGGCACACCCTGCACTCGCACCGCCCGTGTCCTGGTCAACACACGTTACATTAACGACTCGACAACAAACAGCGTTTTGTTTTTTAAAGCCTCTCGTTATCGCTCACCTCCGCAGAGCTTGTTGTTAAAGCGGTCGCAGTTGAAGTTGTCGCACTCGCAAAACTGGCCGCTGTAAATCTCTGCAGGGTTCTCGCGCTTCTTGCATATGCAGGTGCCGCAGACGCACTCGCCGCTGTTGCTACAGATGTCCGTGCCGTTGTCTTTTCTGCAGTTTGCATCCATGTCGTCTGTCCGGACGTCGTCTTTGCTGCACTCGCAGTACTGCCCGATGCGTCCCTCGTTGCACCTGGAGCAGGTCACATTTTGGCAACTTCCTGAAAAAGTTGCAGAATTTCTTGTTTTTTCCCTCGAATGCTTACTTGCAGGCGCCACACTCCAAGGTCCCCTGTCCCTGGTCGCACGCCGGGCTGTTGGGAACTCCCGTCGCAGCACATTGACAGTCGCAGATAAAGTTCAGAACCACCACCACCTCTTCATTGAAGCCCAGAGGTTTGATCGTGATGGTCTCAGATGTTCCTTGAGGAGGACACTTCTGGGACTGGACTGAAATCTGGAAATGGACCTGGAGGCCGGAGGACAAATCACAGGATTGGTAAATCAAAAATTGAAGTCAGAGATTATGAAGGCTTTTGTCTGCATGTGACAGAAATCACATCATATTATGAGACGCATTTTTTAGAGAGATTCCTGAACTTTTGCCAAAAGTAGCAAAACACCAGCCAAAATTAGCTCAAGCTATCTAAAAGTAGCAAAACACCAGCCAAAATTAGCTCAAGCTATCTAAAAGAAGCAAAATAGTAGCCGGAAACTAAAAAGTGCAAAAAAAGGTAACAAGACATTCAAAGTATCAAAAGCTAGAAACTAAACAAGTTAGCTACGCTAACACTAAACAGACTACAGATTTAGTGGTTAGTTAGAGGTAGTTTATTTGATACTGTGATTAAGTTGCCGTAAGAACAAAATGTTTCTGTGGGACAATATAGTTTATCACGGTTTACAGGCTTCCAGGCAGTAAAACAAACCTGGATTGCACACCTTCGGTAAAATGTTCTGGTACTAAACAAATCCTCCTCACCTCGTCTCCGATGGAAATGTTGGAGCACTTCCTGCCGTTCTCGCCGGTTCCCACCACGTTGTTCTTACAGATGGACTTGTAGGTGAGAGTAACAACGTCTGGCAGCTTGCTGTTCTCCAGGATGACTTCAGACGACAACGACTGCAGAGAAAAATAAAGACAGATTGATGCTGAAACGTGTTTGGACCGTTTGGAAGAACTGTTGATGGGTTTTAGCGGGACGGCAGACTCGAGAGTCATCATTTGTTCGTCTCATTAATGTGACGCAAAGAACGAAGCGCTTTCTTACATTGTAGGCATCGATGATGAGTTTGATCACGTTGCTGGAGTTGGAGGACAGAGTGCCGACAGCCGACTTGGGAATCAGATTTTTCAGCTCCTGTACGAAACAAACAAATCTTAATGTAACTGATCTTTGTATTTCTAGCTCCGATTTGCATCGTGTGAATTGTACGAGAGGTTTACCTGGTAAACAGGCTGGAACTCCTCAGTTACAGCAAAGATTGTCTGGATGTTGTGTTCACTCAGTTTCTGCACCAGATGAGCGATGGAGGGGTAGTCCTGCAAAACGCAAAATAAATCCCATCACTAAAAACTCAAACATCAAAGCTGTCTCACTGCACTTCCCTAACTCTGGCCAAAACTGACAATAAATTAACCCATGACGCAATACTCAGGTTAAATAAATAAAGTTACTTACATAGTAGTGGCTCATTGTGTACATGTTGTTCTCCAGGTGGCACTTCCCATCGTTGGGCAGGACGATGCCTCCCAGTTTGCCGTCGCCAGCGAAATGAAAACCAGCGTCGGTGGAAAACACCAGCAGACGGGTCACGTTCCTCCAGCCGATTTGCTTCTGGAATCAAAACGAGGAGCCCTCTTGTTAACGTGTGGCTCATTTAGAGACTTTGCTATTGACAGTAATCAAAGGAAACCGCCCACCTCACACACCGCCACCTGCATGATGGCGTCAAACCCGCCCTCTGGAGAGTCCAGGTTGCCTGAGATCTGCTGCTGGCTGACCAGCCGATTGAATTCGTTTCCGTTCTCTGTCAGATTCAGGACATTCTTGTAGCTGAAGGGGCTGGTGCAGTTCTGGTTGCCTGAGCAGGGGTTGTGCAACTTGGCCGGCGTGGTGCTGATGTACGGCATGACTGTCTTCTCAACAAAGGAGCCAAAACCTGACAGACAGGAGAACTTTACTGGTACTATTTCAGACTTTAAAATCATGAGTGTCCATTACCCATCCTTCCACTCACCAATCTTGAAGTCTGTGGTGATTTTCTCCATTTCCTCCATGAGAGCAGTACCGAGGTTCTTGACGTTTTCCAAATCGTCTTTCATGGAGAAGGAGAGGTCCATGAGGTAGTACAGATCGATGGGATAGTCCTCAGCACGCTTGAACTTCAGGTCGAAGGTTTGCGGCTCACCTGAAAGACAGAAGACTTGTCTTAGAGATTTATTGAACATAAAACTGTTTTTACTGGGTCTCCAGAGCAGCTCGTACCAAGTTTCTGGGATAAAAAGCAATTTTTTTTTACCGGTTCTGAGATGCAGGGTGAGTTTCTGTGGCTGGATTTGGGTGATCTGATTGGGCGTCGGTTTCACGCTCCCATCCTTTCGAACGGTGACTGGCTTGTCTTTATCAACGACAACGCGTCCACGTGGGTTCTCAATTTTTGACTGATCGCATTTTCTTTCCTTCAGACGCTTCAGATCGTCACAGCGGGCAGACTTGGGCTCACCCACCGACAGAAACTTCTGCAGGAAGGAAGAGAGAGAAACACCATCTGTGCAGGATAACAGTCGTCAGCATATATCTGAACACCATTTCAGAGATATTTTTTTAAAAATTAACCCTATAAGATAAATCTCTCCACTTTTTTTTAGAGTCATCTAATTCAGGAATGAACCAATCGATCAGCTGGCTGATCCGAAAGTTAAAACTCCAAAGTTTTAAGCACTTTAGCTAAGTGCTAAACTGCACTAGCTGCAAGTTATCTTCTCTTTGAGCAGCCTGGGTCATGTATTTTTAATTAATTTACTTTTGTGGCACTTTCTCTACATAAACAATCACTGAAGTTGATTTATGACTTCGTAATGACACAAATTCTTACTGTAGATTTGGTGAAAAAATCTGTCAAAGGAATTAAATCAAAAGAAAATGATGATAACCATGTTTTCACCTTAAATAACTTTGACAAACTTTTCCCCAAAAAAGCGACGTTCGGCAAGTCTTAACAACACATTTCCTGAAAACGAGCACAAATTTCTGTCTGTGGGCTCAGCGTGACGAGACACGCAACAAAACATCTGATGGTTATTATCTGCCTCTTCACAAAACCTACATCCTTATTCATGGAAGAGGGAAAAAAACTTAAATTCTGCTTTTTTCCTTCCTAAACTCACTCATCTTGAAATGATTGTATACGAAGAGCAGCTGATTTGATCCACATCAAATCCAACAAGGCAAAGCAGAGAAGAGCTTAAAACAATGAATTTAGTCAGAAAAAATAAACAAATCACACAGGTAACCTCATCTTTTTTCAAAATGTTTATGGAGATTAAGATTTTAACTTCATTCAAACAGATTTACACAGAAAAAAAGACTACAAATATATAGTAACAGAATATTTCTGTAAATAAAGACTCAAACAAAAACAAAACAACAACTTTGATATGTGATTTCATAACCTCTGGGGAAATTATCAGTCAAAATCTGACGAAGCAGCTTAGGCAGGATCTGACAAGACCGCAGCTGGAAACTAAATTAAATATTTGTTGAGCCACAGGATTAGGTTGACCAACCAAAGCGCAAAGATTTCAAATAAGAATCCTGAACATTATGAGGGTATATAAAAACACATTTTGAAAAGCTTAACATTGACAGGCACACACACAGTTGATTCAATCCGTTCTGTTAAAATATAAATTCAGACTTTTGTCCTCAACAAGCAACTCAAATTTAATTTGTAAGAACGTAAAAGTTAAATTTGAACCGCTCGACACAAACAGAGAGACGAAAACACTAAGCTCAGGTAACAAGTGTTTGTTTGTCAGAGAACGACTTCCCGACAGTTTCGCGGAGGGAACCCACCTCGTCGGAGCACCACCCACATGTCTCTGACACCTGGATGCACTCCCCGCAGGACTGCGCGTTGGCCTTGGTGCAAACGCTCGCATCTGAAAAGAGAGGAGCCCCCCGATGAGCCAACGACTCACTTTTTCCATTTGCTCACTTTAACTCAAACCAGCTTCTGAGTCTGAGAAACAAAAGCCCGTCCCAGTCCAGGAGGGAGTCGTGCTTCAGACGGATGACCGACTGATGACTTAACTTCATGTAGGAACAAAACAACAACCAATAAAAAAGGAACAAACTGGTGGCCAGGATAATGAGTAGAGTGAAAAACATTTCAAAGATTGAACACAACAATTGTAGCACATAATAATTTGGCTCAACACGTGCTAACATCCATTTTTCTGCTGTAAACAGTAAAAAGCTGAAGTGAGCAGTGATCGCAGCTAAAGTATCAGAAAACATCTGAATTAAGCTGATATTTTTATGGTTTAGTTTCTTACCTTGCTGTGCCCAGCTGCCACCGGCTGCTGATAAAGTTATAACAACAAGAAACTGTAGCTTCATCTGTGGACCAAAACAAACAAAAAAACAATAAAAATTACCCAACAGGCAGTTTTTTTTCTCAGCAGAGACTTCTCTCCTGGAACTGGAGAAAACCTATTCTTGTTAATCTCACTGCAAACTCTTCTTATGTTACATTCAGCAGTTAGCTAGCCTTCAGCTGTTTTCAGCTAGCTTTGTGCTACTATTAGCTAACATTGTGCTGTTGTAGCTCTTTAAGATTTAGCTATCATTTTGGTACTTTTAGCCTTTATTTAACATTGTGTTCTGCTTTTCAGCTCCTCTTAGCTGCTGCTCTGCTTGTTTTAGCCTTAACAACTTTGTTTCAGCTTCTTCAGTAAATTTCGACTGTCAATCAGCTCCCATCGTTCTCACCATTTTCACAGCCAAAGCTTTCTTAATAATTTTAATCTTATTGTAATTTGATGGCCTCGATAAAAACCAGAACAAAAGATCTTCCTTGGTCTGGCTTTTCTAATTCAGCCCATGTTCAGAAACAGATCAGCTGAAAAACAACAGCAAGCATTGATGACTGAAACAGACGAGCCGCAGCCTTAAACCAAGATGGCCGACATTTCGAACGACCACTGAAAGAAAATTAGGAAAAATAACTGTGGTTTTTCTCTGATCCCACTTCAATGCTTTAAAACCAAAACCTCAGCAAACAAAAACTACCCGGGACTCAGATCGTTCTTCTAAAGTCAAAGAAAAAAACATTGTGGGAATGTTAAAAAATAAAGTAAATAAATCAATAAAATAAAAAACAGGAAGTCTGTGTTTATTAGGCCCACTTTGCTTCATTCAGGAACTGTTACCTGTTGTCAAAGGTGTAGTCAACACGCGTCTCAAAAATCATGTTTCTGTTTTAGATAATAAATTCATCAGGACCACTGTGTTTTATTTTGAAAAGATAAACCTGCAGCTGATTTTCAAGGTTGTGGTGAAAGAAAAAAAACAAAAAACTAGAAGGTTCAGAGCTGCACAACACTTCAGACGACCACTTCCTGTGAAAACGTTCAGTTAAATTAAAAGTAAAGTTTTTTTAGAGGAGTTGAAATGTTTTCATTTCCGAACACAATGCAAGCATATTATTTTCTAGATAACAGCCAATGCTCAGTCAATACTGATAAGAATGCTGATTCAGCATTTTCTACTTAAAGCTATTTTAGGCTGGTTCTGTTTCGTCTTCTTTTGTTTTCAGCCTTTTTGATAATTTTAGCTAGTATTTGGCTTCTATTAGCTTTCGCCACCTTTTTGTACTTTTAGCCTTTAGCTAGTAATTAGCTTTTCACTAGTTGTTTGCCGTTTTTAGCTTGGATTCTGTGACATTTAGCTTTTTTCTTATTTTCTGTTTTAGCCACCCTTTGATACTTTTAGCTTTCATTTATCATTTAGCTTCTGTCAGTTTTTTGTTAGTGTTGTAATTTTAGCCTGCAATTTCTTTTTTCTTCCTACAAGCTTTTCAGCTTTCAACTGTTTTAATTCTTTGATAGTGTGTTGCTTTTTAGGCTTTGACTCAGTTTTCAGCTGTTAATTAGCACCGCATTTAACAGAAAACATAATTTCTTTAGTTACAAGCTGGCATTAAAACAATGACTGGGCAAAGTGCAACATTTCCAACAATCAGCCAAAATAAAGTTCTTATTCTGAGGAGCCGCTGACAGCTTTAACTCTCCGTCCCAACATTCCTGAAGACCAGCTCTGTTTACAGCTCGGGGTTTTGTCCCAGCCCAGATAGACCCGGATGCGGGGGATTCAGATCCTCATTTTGACTGATTGTGTCATTGGAAAGTGCCGACTAAAATAACAGCTAAAACAAAACAGTTTGCATCACAGTGATGCTTCTTTTTTCCATTTTGTAAATGAACTGAACTTATATAGCCCTTTTCTGTGCAACCAGGATACTCAAAGCGCTTCACACTCTGTGCCTCACTGACCCGTTCACACAGAACTCTACTGGGTCTCTACAAAGCTAATCTACATAAATCATTCTATGGACGATGGTCGGTGCTTAAATCACATTCATACACTGATGGGGTCCAAGATTACAGTTTAATCCAGATTTTTATTTTTAAATAGTCAAATGAAACAGAATTTAATGCAAAAACAGAAATGGTAAGTTAATGATAAATCCAACTGCTAGCTGTTAGGTTAGTGTCTGTAGACGGTGAGTACATCGACTCGGACTGCTCACTTCATCTCCACTAATGTTTCGTCTCTCGTGGGTTTCTTTCTAAACAAGGAAGTTTAGCGAAATCTGTGGGGAACATAGACTTCCTGCTGATTGAACTCATTTTTTTAAAACGCAGAGAAGATTTCCAGCACAGATGAAAACTCTCTCACCCTTGAATTTGGAGCAATCAGGAGCAGTTTTCAGTGGATAAGTGAAAAAAATGAAGTGATTAGCAACGCAGTGTTGCTAAAAGTCGACCACACCTGAAAGGTTTTAGCTCCTTAAAGTCCAGGTTTGTGACCGCAGCACTGAACAGCAGCTGCAGAAAGCTTCCTGCTTTGCCTGTTAAACATTAACTTAGAACAAAAACAGGTGTGACAAACACTAAGACACCTTTACACAGGTATTCATGATGGGGAGAAAAAAACTGCAGCAGGCTGGTTTCTGTTTTCCTGCGGCCGCTGAGTTAACCACACCATGATACCACCTCGCTGCGCTCACTGAACCCTCCACCGCTCTGTGGTTTTCAGCGGGTGAAAACGTTTTCACACCAGCTGAAGGCTCTTCCTGTTCGGTGACTCAACCCTGATGAGTTTCAACAGATGAGTTCACAAGATCTTAATTAAACGCACTTAGTAAACCTAAAATTAGCCATGTTTTGTTTTTCTGGACTAAACTATGAACTCTCGGTCCATTAGTTCCCCCAAACATCCCAGCTCGATCCTTCCTTCCTTCCATGAAACCACCCGACAAAGTTTTTCAGCCCATCCGACTGTTGAAGGACGAGGAAGAGCACGGCAGGCTTAACAGAAACCAAACACGGATCTAAACCGGCTGAGAGGCGTGCTAAAAAAAATGAAGCAAAGTTCTGTCGAATTTGATATTTTTGAGCCTTCGTGTGAAAAGCGTCACGTGTTGATAACATTTTCTACTCTGCAACAACGAGGCCTTCTGGTAAAAACTGAGAGGTTAACGTCCACTACTTCCTGTTCAAATAAAACAAACCTTTCTTTCAAAAGTTCTTAAAATGTTGTTGTTTGTGGAAATAACAGACCATTTAAAATATGACAAACTATGGTGACACAAACTGGACAGATGTAGGGTTTAGCTAGCATTTTGCTTCTTTTAGCTGTTTTGATACTTTTACCTAGTATGTAGTTGGTTTAAGTTTTTACTAGTGTTTTTAGCAAGGATTTTGAGAGTGGTAGCTTTTTGCATTTAGCTTCATTTGACTTTTAGCCACCATAGGATAATTTGCAATTTTAGCTACTCTTCTGCTATCTTTAGATTACATTCAGAAACCTTTAGCTCATGCTACAATTTAATCCCTTTAAGCTGTTTTTAGTTATCGGCTCGTAGCTTTGAGTTATCAGCTTATCCTACTTTTAGCCTGCATTTTGCTACCTTTTTGATACTTGTAGTTTTCAGCCACTTTTTGCTAGTATTTAGCTATTTTTAACCTTTGCTTCTTATAGCTTTGATACTTTTAGCTGTTTTAAGCGTTTTACTAGTGTTTTGCCATTTTTTACATGTCCACAAATTTTGAGGGACTTTCGAAACCATTTCCCCCAATTACAACATAAAAATAAGAATTGTCTACTTTTAAAGAAGCATCAGTTGTTTTAGTTTATAACTCTGTTTCCTGACTCGCAGTTTACAACAAAGGACACAAAGTTTATGGCATTTAACAGGAAAAATGTTTTTTTTTCTTGTTTTAAGAACCAGATACCAAATTATTCAGGCCACTGAACTGTACAGGAAGCTCCACTCAGAGCCTGACACTCCTTATTTAAACGCAAAAATCTGAGTGACTCAGCGGTTTACAGCCGGCTGTAGTCTGCAGACGGGTTGACCCGGGCCTGGTGAGCATTGATCTGAGTCACTGTTCCCATCCTGGATCACACGTGTGTGTTTTTACACGCCTTGGCATGACGTCTTTAAGATGCTAGAAATTATAAAATATCCTTTTTAGGATTTATATTTTCCTTGCACAGTTTGTATTCAACTACTTATAGATACTTGGAGTTATTTTGGCAGTTCATTTGTCAAAACATTCAGCTGATTCAGGACATCGGTTCTAGGACTTTTAGGTTTTGTAACTTCTGCACTTTTCAAAACATTTATTTTAAAGCGTTTGTTACTTTTAGCTAGCCTACTGTTGCTTCTAGCTAGCCTTTTGCTGATTTTAGTTAGCCTACTGCTACTTCTAACTAGTCTTTTGCTGATTTTAGCTAGCCTACTGCTACTTCTAGCTAGTCTTTTGCTGATTTTAGCTAGCCTACTGCTGCTTCTAGCTAGCCTTTTGCTGATTTAGCTAGCCTACTGCTACTTCTAGCTAGTCTTTTGCTGATTTTAGCTAGCCTACTGCTGCTTCTAGCTAGTCTTTTGCTGATTTTAGCTAGCCTACTGCTGCTTCTAGCTAGCCTTTTGCTGATTTTAGCTAGCCTACTGCTGCTTCTAGCTAGCCTTTTGCTGCTTCAAGCTAACCTATTGTCGCTTCTAGCTTGCCTTATGTCACTTCTAGCTAACCTTTTGGTGCTTTTAGCCAGCATTTTGCCACTTTTAGTTAGCCTTTGTCTGTTTCTAGCTAGGCTTTTACCAGCCTTTCTGATTTTGACTAGTGTTCTGCTGCCTTTCACTGTTTTATCACAGAAAATCTAAATTCTGAACTTGGTTTTATTCATTTAAAGTTCGCAGTGAGACCTTCAGGAGCACAAATGACGAGTTGAACACAAGTTTTTTTCTTCCTTCAAACCACAAATTTAAAAAAAATCCCCTCAAGTTAGGTTTCCTTCGTAGGCAAGACGAGTCCTGCCCTCCCTGCATTCTTTAAGTCAACGTCTGTGAATCACAGCTGTGGACAAGAATCAACAAGAGGCTCTTAGGTTCTGGTTAACCAATGTGGCCCACTTTAAGATGCCCTGGTCTTACTGGGTCCACGACCACAGTTTATACAGTTCATAATGTAGTCTGACCACACCGGAGTCCAGCTCAGGGAAGCTTTTCAGTGATGAGCAGAGTGTTTTCAGCTCTTATAGAGTCAGATTTTAATATTTTAGCTACAATTCAAAAATATGACTCCTCTTCAAACCACAACCTAAATCCAGAAACTTTAGCAAATCTCAGTAACTTATTAAACACTAATTAGTTTCATGTCGCCTAAAGATGAAGGAGGAAGACTGTGCGTGTCTGTTAGCAAAATATCTCTGAACTCAACCGCAATTCAAGAACGCCGCCACAGGCAACCCCCCTTAACATAAAATAGCATTAAAAATTGTAACAATTTATTCAGTTTTACAGCTCAAGATTTGATGTGGTAGTATCCAAAACTGATCTCCAACACAAACTCTGAGCACTGACTGATAAAAATGTAATCAAGAACTTCCTGAGTCAACTCTGTCAGCAAAATAACTCACGAAGTACTGGATGGATTTTAATGAAACTTGAAATAATCATTTGATGTTAATCCACAACTAATTAACTTTTGGTGTCAATCTAATTCCAAATGGCCACCACACAGCCAATTTTTAAAACAATTTGAGTTCTCATCTATTAGTCTTTGTTTATTAAAACTTCTAAAACAGGACAAAAATGTACAATTTCAAAATAAAAGCCAGATAACAGTAAAATTAATGAAAAGTAGATTAAATATTTTGGCCTGAAAGTAAAAAAAACAAAACAAACTAAAACCACCGCGAGGTCATTAAAAACGCAATAAGTGACTTTTATAAGCACATAAAATGTTTAAAGGTATTTCTAAAACACTCATTAATACTCATTTTTAACAGTTTTAACTTAGAAATGCGAAAAATTAAAACTAACAGCCTTGCCTCTTGGTCATTTAAAGTGGCTACTTTGGCCTACTTTTCGCCATGAACCCAAGATAAGATCAATTGCAAGGTTTTATTATTGATTAAAAAAAAATGAATTTCTGAGATTGTGGAGCTTTGACTTCTAAATGTTTGTGGAAATTAACCGACGTGACTTTCGTCCGCTAAACTAGTTATCCACACCCAAAGTTTGCGCCTGAGGACAAGCATTCTTTGCTCTTTTCTTCTGTCGTTCACATTGTATTCAGACATTTAACGACAAACTGATTAAAAGGTAAACAACTCACCTTAAAACGGGGCTTTCGGGTTCAGAATAACATGAGGTACACTAAGTGTTCGCTAAATAACGGATTTAAAAAAGGTAAAACTAGCTAAAAATTGTTACAACGGTCCGCTTTGTTTGATCTATGAAACCGAACGGCCGGGATATTCGCCTACATATATCCGATAAAAACACGGGAGAAGCTAAAAGCCTCCTCGTTCAGTTTTTGTTTGTTGCAAATCAGATTCGGTCCACGGGCTCGTCTAAACCCGATCACAGCTCTGCTTCGATTCCGATGATGATCGTTCTTTTTTTTTCGTGCCCTCACTTGCAACGAACCTCTAATTCTCATCCGGCCCCGCCCACACAGGAAGAGCTACGGCGTGCAAAGGCATTGAGAACAAACACACCAGGAGCGGGATGAACCCGGCCTCACCTCGTTATGCGGTGGAGGGTCACAACCACAACTGCGCATGCGCACACTGCTAAAAATTCAGATTATTTTCTAGTATTTTCTACTGTAGTGTACAGTAAAAGTATTCACGCGATATTCGAAGTTAACCCAAATCATTTTGAGAAAAATTTAAAATTGTTTCACTAATTTTAAACTTTTTTTCTACTTATAGATAGCTTTTTGCTGCTCCTAAAGTTTTGCTCATTGCTTTTTGTAAATCAAGTAAATTTTAGTAAATTTAAAGTGTAACTAAAATCCTTAGAATTTGAGTTTAAATAAATTAGATTTACACAAAGACAATACAAATAAATCAGCCAATATTTGGACAGAAAATGATTCAAAAGCACTTTCGTTTTCAGTAATGAGTAAAGTTGACTTATTAAACGTAACAAATGAAAACATCTTACATATTTTTTTTACCTGAGAAAATCATCTGCATATTCTTTAGGAATTCAAGCCAGAGAAAGTAAAGTGTGTTTGTTGCAGCGTCAGAAGCAATACAGAAGATTTTTAGTGATTTCTGCATGAAAGAGGCTGAAAGCTGAAAGGAATTCGGTTCAATGGCGCCGTTGTGGATCAGAATCATCACCCAGACTTGAAGCCACAAGGCTGGAAAATTACATCGGACTGAGGATGATGTTATTTAATGAAGAACAAATAAAAAGCATCACAGGGCAGGGTCGGACGTTTCAGTGGGTGGATGAAACACTGCCCTCTGGTGGAGAAACAAACACGCTGCACTCTGAAAATCCTAAAAAAGTTATTATTTTAGTAGACAAAAACATCAACCAGATTAATCAAAACCTGACCACATTTTCTAAATATAAATAGATGAGTTGAAAACATCTTTTGAAATAGGATTTTGTTAAAATAATGCGTATGCCTTTTTAAACAAAAAAATAAGTTGTAGTCATTTTATTTCAACCTTAAAAACAGTTATTTACAGTCTGTGAATGACTCTCAGCTACTACCACACTAAATTTTAGCTCATTATCTGTAAAAATGACCGAGTCAAAACCAATATCTGTTTCCTATAGTGAGGTAGGAAGTCCGTTTTTGCTTTTGCTGAGGTCAGGTAGCTGTGGCGGCCATCTTGAATTGGGTTGACTCCAGAAGTTAATCAGCTGTAAAAGAACATTTAATATATATTTTCTAAACGTCTCATTAAAATGCATCAACTGGTTTGTGAGATATTTTGCTAACACAGAAAAAAAAATCCACATGAACACAACCTTCAAATTAAACACTAAAGAAACCTTAATTTCCAGGAGTAAAAGAAACTTCAGGGCAGATTTATTTATCTTTTATTATTTAAAACATTTATTTGATCCAAGTCTTTGGAATGTAATAGTCAGCGGTGAACGTCTGAAACAACAAATACTCGAGTTATGGTTTTGAAAATACAAACAATACTTTTAGTCACATAAGGCCTCACTGCTTCTCAATACTTTTTACTTCCTTATTTCCTTTCCTTTTTTTTTTGTAGTTTTTTGTTTTTGAGACAGAAGTACAGAAACGGTACAGGAAATAAAACATCTTTCTCATCATACAAAGAAAATCCTAAAACGATGGCACGTACATCAGTGACGGTACAAAATAAAAAATAAAAACACGAGGTGCTAATAATTTTACCAAGTAAATAAAACTGTTACGCTTCGATAAAATTTTTCAAGAATGAAAAAGTCTCTGTAAATTGTACTTTTCAGAGTTGTAACCTGGTTTTCTTTTTATTCCAAAACCATGTTAAAACAAAACAATAACACGTTTTCTTCCTCATTTTCATAAATCAATATCATAAACACATTTTTTTATTTAAATATAATCAGTGCAACGTTTTTGTTTTCAGGACGAGTCGAGTGCTGCGGCATCCTTTGTTTCGATAAATCGAAAAATATTTTGTCCCAACTAAATTTGACTAAAAATGTAGCTAAAACTTAACCTTTATTACACTTTAAACAGTAAAAAAAACATAATAAAAGTAGTTTTAGATCCACGGTAGCATCGTATTTATGCACAGAAACTGTTAACAGCTAACAGGGGAACAAGTTGTTTGGTGGATTAGCTTTTTCAATAATTCTGAAAACCGTTAGCGGACCGATTATCTTCCGCTAACTTGAGTTTTGACACTTTTAAATCCGCTAACGGCTGAGCTAACATCAACAGGTTTGTGTCGGTCCCACCAGCCTTCAGCTGGAAGGACATGAAGACGTGAGACAGTTGTCTTAGCGGTTAGCCATGGCTTCCACTAATTTTATTTTCACGTTTAGCAGTTTAGCATTAGAGAAGCTACATTTTTAGTTGACGGATTATGAGTTAACCCGCTAATGTTTTGCTCTACCCCCCACTGGATGTAAGAATTGTTTTGATTTATTTCTGTGGAAACGTTATGAGCAGTTAATATCTTACCTGTTGGTTCTTTGCAGGCACAAGAAGCAGTAGCAGCTAGCTGTTGCACTTCTGACAGGAGCATTATGTCTCTGTCAGAAAAAAACTTTCAAAATAAAAGCTCACGTAAATCGATGTGAATGTTTTTTTAGACTGGGTTTTTTCAGGTGGTAAAACAGTTAATTTAATTTAACTTGACCAAAATGACCAAACAGAAAACACTAAAATATTTTTGTTTGTCCAAACTGTCATCGTTCTCTTCCTTCTCAACAAAACTGAAAAAATGAAGCTTTGATGATTTTTTTGATGAAACAGTTGAGATCGGGGGTTTGTTTCTTCTTTCAGGTGCTAAAGTTTACCCTGTATTGAAATGAATTCAGATTTCTGAGATTTTCCTCCTTTTAGCCACCAGACCAGAAGTGTTTCCTGAAAGGATGCTGCAGCACCGGTGTCATTTGTTTTTTCCTTTATAGAAAAAGGCTCAAATATATTAAAACCTACAGTATGTACAATATGTTGGATGTGTCACGTGTCATCAAAACGAGGCGTTCGGGGCTCCTGCATCGATTCCTTTTGAGGGGAAATGTCCTTTACTTCTGTTCTGCAGGGAAAAAAAAAACAACAACAACAAAGCGCAAGGGTCACAGTTTTGGCACCTCCCCCCACCCCCCCGGTCCGCAGGAACCCCGACGGAACGCCACCCGATGGGAAAACAACCAGCAGAAAAAAAACGAGGCAACGGAAAAACACGGAAAAGAAAGGCACTGTCGGAGCAGGTCAGCGGGCCTGCAGCAAGAAAACACACACACACACTGTAGATGTAGAGGTTCATGAGTGGGACACACTTTCATCTGCCGGGACTTTAGATATTAAATTTCACATTGTTTCTGTAAAACAACAGCCTGAACGACGACAACAAAAACAAACAAATAAATCTCTCTGTAAAAGTCTCACGAACGATACTTTCATCTGAATTGGTCTCAACACCAGCATGTGATTACGTGAAATCAACAAAGCACGTCAAAAATCAAAAAGAAATTCAAAGTTTTCTTTTTTGTTGTTGCTGTACAGATTTTTTTTCTTTTACACACAGTGCCCCCTGCAGGTCAGTCCCTACCATCGCAGCTCCTGAGGATTAAAATCAGCTCGCCGTCCCTTCAGTGGTCTCAGCCCCTCCTGATTGGCTGCAGGTCCACAGCTCCTCTTTGTTTATTGTTTTTTTTTTTTTTTTAATTCTCACGCCTCTGAGTAGTTGTGTGTCTGTCCATTCATCTTGTCCTTCTTTAGCTTCACGCCGTCCACCAGCTCGAAGTTATAGTTTTCCAGGGCAGATAAGTTTCTGTCCGTCATGCTGCCCTGCGAGCAGGCGCAGTACAGGACCACGCCGCAGATGGCGCCCAGGAAGACGCCCAGAGCCGACATGGCGATGATGGTGATGAGGATGGGGTCCAGGGTCTTCAGCATGTTACCCGGCCCGCCAAGGTCCCCAGTTTCCTGAGAAAGGGAGTCCACGGCTTCAGGAAAAGAAAAGACAACAAAAAATTTCATTTAAGGTGGACTCAAACAGTTAATGCCATGTAAAAAATTGTTTTTCTTTTTGTCGCAGTCTAAAATGTAGAAAACTTACGTAGCATAAAAATATCAGTCGGCGGAGTAGTTGGAGTTTCTGGATCTGAATTAACAAAAAACAAAACAAAAAAAAACTTTATTGACATTTAAACCAGGTTGAAACACGTTAGCATGAAGTGAGTCATTTTAGGTCCCTTTCAGTCGATTCACTTAGTGTGTCCTGTTGTTGTTGTTGTTGTTGAGGCAGACAAACAGTAAATATAACTCACTCCTGCAGTCCTGAATGTTGAGTCCATCCATGATCTGGATGTTGTCCACAGCGATGAGTCCTGAGCTGCGTCTGTCTACAACACCTTCCACAACCACCTAAAA
>JAVKLF010000064.1:1744937-1757565 GCA_034783495.1 Millerichthys robustus | reverse complement strand
GGTGAACATGGAATCACCCGCAGGTTTGTTGGTCTGTTTACAAAAAGAGAAATAAAGTCTCTAAATAAACTTTAAATAAAATAAACGAGAACAAAACAATCTGAACCAAGTTTAGGCTTTTGTTTTGACCGAAGCCCCACCCCAATAGGTATGTACCCGACAAGTACCCGGTATGTATCTGGCAAATACCAGGCATGTACCCTAAAAGTACAAAGAATTACCTTGTAAGTACAAAGTACATATCCTGCAAGTACCAGGTATGTACCTAGCTACTACAAAATATGTACCCTGTAAGTACCAGGCACATACCCACAAAGTATGGGCCTAGTAAGTACCAGGTTTGTATTGGGTAGTACCAGACCTGTGACTGGCAAGTACAAAGTATGAACCTGGCAAGTACCAGGCCTGTACCCAGGTAGTACCAGTTACATACTTGTCAAGTTCCAGGCTAGTACTCAGCACATACGCGATACCTTCCCAGTGTTTCCTAGACTCGTGTACCTGGTAAGTACCCAGTACTACCAGGTACACGAGTCAGTATTCTGTACATTCTGTGTAGCTGTTCAGTAACATGCATGTCCCACCTGTGTGGTCAAGGGTCGGTCCCCTGTAGACCCCGGGAGCCTCATTGGTCTGGATGAACCACTCGGCTCCTGAACCGGTCTCTTTGGTCCATCCGCAGAACGAGAAGTCGAAGTTACAGGCGAACCACAGGTACGCTGCAGGTGAGAGACAAAAACTGCTGAAAGACAACCAGGCTGATTCTGAACGTTCCATTTTTATTTTCAAACAAATCCTCTTTGTGGAGCGAAATAAAAACCACCTTAAGGATCTAATTATTCTTCATCTAAATCCCAGGTATTTTACTAACTGAGCCCCCACCCCTTCCCGCTGCAGTAAAACCATCCAGGGATCCAAATCAAGCGGTACTGGAACTTCTGTTCGGAGCCAAACCTCATTTATTTTTGTTATAAAACCTGATTTCTTGCAGTTTTACTGACTAATCTGCTCTACTCAGGCAGAAACAGCCCAAAGAAAATAACAATCTCAACTTCTAGTTGAAATTCTCACAGTTTTACTCTATGAAAGCTCTGGGAGGTCCTCTTTAAACCAGAGAATAAAACAACATGTTGCGCTTTTATTTTGAAGGCACTGTCAGGTAAAGTCTTGAGTCTTCCTTCTTTTCATTAGAATTTCTGTTTAAGTATCCAGACTTATTGGTAAATAAAATTCATAATTTCTCTCTCTTTTTTGTTTCTAATAGACTTTTTTCTCTATTTCTTTTTTTTCTGAACAGTCCCAACAAGTACCAGGTAGGCACCCAGCAAGTACAAAGTTTGTACGGAGTAAGTACTGCCTGGACAGTTTTCTTTTCCTCGACAGATAAAAACTTTGTCTCGGTTTTATTGAGATGACGCTGAAAAACAAAGATGGATTTATAACAAAAAAACAACAACAACAAACAGTGAAGTAAAATCTCTTCTTTGCCCTGTAAAACCCATGTATTCAGACACATATTAGTCTCTTTACTTTTAGAGGCCAATAAGATGCAGAAATGACTTCAGAGCTGCACAGTTCAACCTCAAACTGTCTTCATGTGACGCCTCGCTTCAGCTAATTGAGACCCAGGAGGTTTATTTTTATTTTTTTACTTTGATTCTTCCTCTCTGTTTTAGTCTCTCCGTCGTTTCAATGATCGAATGTCCCTCTCGTGGTTTTTTTTTATCAGCTGCAATTTTGACTTTTTTGCTCTTCTCTAGCTCAGCTGGGATGTTTAGGGGTTAAAGCAGATTTCTAATCCATCACGCAGAATTTGAAGCATGAAAAACCTGTTTCCTCAAACACAGACATTTGTTTCGATGTTTCTGACAGAAAAGACTTTTTGGAAATGGCGGCAGGCTGCGGGTGTCCTCACCTGGTATGTCCATGTCTGAGTTGGTGGTGATGGCGTCTCCTGTTACAGACAGATGGGACAGTCAGAGTTGGGGTCAAAGGTCAAGGAGGCTCCTCCCACAGACACACAACACAAAGTCAACATTGTTCAACTTTTTCAAAACTCAGAACCAAGTTTTACTTTTTCCACACAGAATACATTCCAGTATCCACATGGTACTCATATGTACCCAATACTTATTTGTTCCTACTTACTTTTTAAGAACTTGGTACATATTGGGTACAAACTAAATACCAGTGTCAAATATGTACAGGTGAGTATATGGTTCTTATCAGGTACATACCTATTACTTAACCAATAAGTATCTAGTATGTACCAAGTATGTACTGGGTAGAATGAACAGAATACACAGGTACAGGTACATACTAGATCCTTACCTGTAACTAATATTCACCTGGTACGTACTGGGAACATACAGAGTTTGTACCAGGTGCTTATCTGTACCCGATATCCATCTGTACATATCCACCGGGTATGTGCATATATATTATGTATCTAGTACTTACATAATAGGTATCTACTTATCCGGTATTTACCAAGTAGTATGCACTGATCACATAGTATGTAGTACCCAGTATACACCAGGTATACAGAGCACATAGATACAGGTAAGTACCAGGTACTTCCTTGTACCCAATACTTACCTAGTAAGCACTGGGAACATACCAAGTATATACTTTTACCTAATATCTACCTGGTAAATACATTATACTTATCTGGTAAGTACCTGGTATGTGTCAAATATGTTTGTAGTACCTAGTACATACCACCTAAATATTTAGACAAAAAGAAAGTAAAAATGAGACGTTTTGCCTCATTTACCCGTCTCATCGCCGGGCGTCTCCGTCTCTTCGGTGCAGTGCTGCCATCCGTCCTCACAGTCCGCAGCTGGAGTCGTGCTCGGAACGGTGGGCGGCACAGCCGTGGTCGCCCCGAAGGTAGTGACGGGCAGCGTGGAGGCGAGCGGGGCGGTGGGGGGTGCCGTGGTGGTTATTTCTGGAAATACATAAATTTTTGGTTAAAACGAGTTCAAATCAGCTAACAGTGGAACTGATATTTTATTTTGCAGATTACCTTTTACACTAACATTGAAAAAGGTTAGCGGAACCAATTAGCTTCCGCTAAACTAGGTTTTGCTAACTTTAAGTCCGCTAACAGAAAGCTAACAAGCTAGAATCAGCAGGTTTGTGTCTGTCCCACCTGTCTTCAGCTGGAAGGAGATGAAGACGTGAGACACAGACTGAGTGAAAGTTGTCTTAGCTGTTAAGGTTCCGCTAAAATGTTTTCACATGTTTTGTGGTATAGCATTAGCAAAGCTATGTTGTTAGCCGATTATGAATAGAAGCTAAGTTTTTGGTTAACTGTGCCCACCACTGATTGTAACATCTATTGACAAAGAATTCAGATTTATGCTGAATTCTTTGACAATCGTTTCGGTTCTAGGATTTATTCATATGTTGCCTAACAAAAGAAAAGAAAAAAAAAACAAAACTGTTCTGACTTTCCTGATGGACGGTTGCGGCGCCAAACAAACGGAAACTCTTGCATCCAGTTAAATCCTGATCCAAAGTCAACAGTTTTATGCAAATAAAAGTCAGCTGAACTTGAACGAACGAACGCAGGCTCCAAATCCCAGCTGGTTTGTGTTTAATTAAAGCGCGTTTGTGACATTTTGAGTGGGATGGAGGTTTGTTCTCTCAGCAGCCAGGATCGTAAGAGGAGGCAGGTGATTTAAACTCTGAGCAGCAGAACAACAACAAACCACGAAGCTCGTTAGTTTGGCTCAGAGATACATATTTTGTTGTAAAAACAGGAAGAAACTCGTTAACAAGTGTCGGATAATAAACGAAAACACCATCAGAGTCTCAGTTATTTAATAAATTATCTGTAGAAGATCTTAGATTTTATATTTAGCAGGTTTTTGAAAAAGTTTTGGAAAAGATGCTGCAAGCACAAACAAAACGCTTAAATTATGAAGAGAAAATAAAGCCACAACTTAAACCTGCACTGACAGCAAACACCTGGAATCTGAGCTAATTTTTCAGATTTTAATGAATCACTGGATATAAATCTATAGAGGTGGGCTAAGCTAACCAAAATGTTAGCTTTGCTAACGTATGAGTTGCTAGCCAAACAGTTAGCTTTGCTAAAGTAAACTAGCTAGATAAGAAAAAAGGAGAAAGAAAAGCAGAAGCTAATGCTAAATCTCATTCGTGAATGATCTTCACTTAGAGTTAGCAGACTTGAAATTACTGGAGTTTAAGAGAAAGCTAAAGGGTCCGCTAAATTAGGGTCCAAAATTAGCGTAAATGCTAAAAGATAATAAGTTCCTCTATTAGTGGATTAACGTAACTGTGTACCACCCCAGCCAACACAAAAATGGCTGCAACTCAGATTTTACAGACACTGGGCTAAAAGTTGGTGTGGTAGTAGCTTAGAGTCATCCACAACACAAACTTCTAGGGTTAAAAAGATCAGGAAAGATATTGACCCAATTTTGACCAAATCAGTTGTAACTCAGACACTTTTCGACAAAGACAGATGGTCTTTAAATAAAACTTTGGGATGAAAAGAGGCGGACAATTTGCATTCCTTCCAAAAAACTGCTCGGCCCTTAATCTTAATCACTTCCTGTTCCGGTTAAAGACTCTGTATCTGCAACTTTTTAGATACTTCTTGCTTCTGTTCTGCTGCAGAACGTTTTTTTTTCCCTCCTGCTTAAATGTTTGTGTTTTCTCAGTCACCCAGTCATCCAGGAAGGGGAAAAAATCCTGAGATTTAAAAAAAAAAAAAACAGATAAATTTTTGTTTTTCCTCCCGTCTGAGAAGCTTCCTCAGTGAAGAAATGTTCGGCTGATGCGGCTGAGGCATCTCTTGCCGTTTGAAGCTTTGCAAAAGATTCTGATGTTTTCTGTAGATTATATAGAACTGAAGAGCATTCAGACACAAGATAGCCAACGTCTGCTCTTCTCTGCTCACATAAAAAAAAATCTCACTGCTTTGGCTGATTCTTATCTTTCTCCCTGCAGGGTAACCAGATCCTCCGGCAGAGAGCTCACTTCCTCCCTTCATCTGCTCTTGCCTCACCTCCTGTGAGAGGTCGCACTCTGCCCTCCCTCCTTCCCTTCCCCTGCAGCAGCACAGACACCAACGACTCGCCTCGCTCTTCAATCTGTTCTTACCGTCCAGTTCGCAGCCCAGCAGCTCCAGACGGAGGCCCACCCCCTCGGTGGTTGCTCTCTCTGGGTAAATCCTAACAAACCGGGTCAGTAGCGGACCGACTGATCTCAGCTCTGGGGTCTCGTGGTTCTGATTTCCCATAAATATCTGAAGGAAACACAAAAACAAACTAACTATTAAAGTCAAAGTTTAAATTTACATCAAGTAAAGCAGTTAAACATCAGGTTCATAATAGTTTTTTAACACTTTAAACGTCTCAGTTCATGCCATAGCATAACAAATGTCAAATTTCTAAACCGTGAGAAGCAGAGTCTGATCATCACAGCCATCAGGTTTTATGTTTCTCCTGTTTGATGTCCTAAATATCCTTCACTTCCAGTTTTAAATAGAGCTCAGATATAATGAGACTAATTGAGAGTTTAGGTGCACACATTCTGCAATCTGTGGGAATTTGGGAAAAAAACAACAAATGTGAGCGAGTGATTGTTAGTAGCCCTTAGCTACTTTTAGCTTTAAGCAAGCATCAAGTTACTTTTAGCTTTCAGTTGGCCTTTTATTTAAATAAAATTTAGCTAACCTACTTTTAACTACTGCTTTGATATTTTTGTTTTTTACCTACCGTTTTGCTACTCTTGGCTAGCATTTTGCTAGCATTGTAACTAGCTGTTCAGAGCACGTGCTTCAAACATAAATACACGGACCGGCCCGGGCCTCCCTGCTTCTACTTTTCAGCCAGTTTTGAAAAAGAACAGGAAACTGAGTACAGGCGTGGAGCACAGACCTCCATCTACAGTAAAACCAGCAGGACTCTGACGGTTGGACCGGCCCAACATGTGGAACACATCGACGAGGATGTGGCACCAACTGGGCCAGCCGAGGAGAAAAACTGGACAAGAATTTCCTGTTGTGGATCAGAACTAAAAAAACTGTTGGGTTTAAATACCTAAAGAGCTGAATGTGAAGTTTGTCTTGACCAAAAAAAAAACCCATCAGCAGCTCTGGAGCAAAAACTGGTGATAAAATCCAATCTTTTAAGAAACAAGCTCCAAAACAACAAGCAGCTCTGATTTTAAGACACACTCTGGTTCATTCGTGATAATAAAGAAATTAAAATACCACTGTGACCTGAGAACAGTCAGAAGTTCTGTAAAGAGGAACCAACCTTTGGCCTGGTTGTGTTGTCCTCCTTGATTATGGTCCAGTTCTCTCCGTCCAGGCTGTAGCCCACCTTGAACCTCTTCATGAAGACGTTGCGGTCTCGATGTTTTCCACCCTGGGTCACCACACCACTCACCATCTTGTCCTGACCCAGATCCACCTGCCAGGGAGCAAATACCAAGTAAACACTGGTGAAGTTCTACACAACAACAAACAAACTATAGCTAGCTAGCTGATGCTAACTAATCAGCCAAAAAATGATTCCATGTACATCAGCGAAAGGCACGTTTAAAAGTGCTTCTATTGCTTCCAGTTTTAGCTATGGTAAGTTAGCAACCCATACCTGGAGAGGGATATCTTATGTTGACATTATTAATGTCAGATTTGGGCTTCTGACTGAGATTCTAAACTTTTTGCGGCAGTAAATCAAGGAGAAGAGAAAATCGTAAAACAAAAAAAACATTCTATTGGACTCATGTTTGCTGGCATTTATTAGTTTGACACCTTTAAGGTAGGTTTCCTGAGTTTGGCACCGACCTGTAGCCACTCGTTCCTAAAAGGCTGCTTGGTCTGCTGTCCAGTCCAACCCGACCTCCCCGTCAACAACCGCACGTTCTCGGCCACCCAGCCTCGGTCGGCGAAGGACGAGGCGCTGATCTGAGCGTCCGAGATCTGACCCGACACCATCCCCAACATCACCGAACACGGGTAGTCTGCGCAGAGAGAAAGTAAACAGTGGTGAGGAACTTTAGTTTTGTGTGATAAGAAAACACAGAGCCATCAGTATCTTGTCTCTGATTTAGTCAGCAGTTTTAGAGGATTCCCTCTGGGTGCTGCTGCAGTGTTAAAATTAAAAATTAAAAACACCCGAGTCATCTAAAAAGGTCTAAGATTAGTTCATTTAAATCGAGAAGAGATGTGTGAATGCAGCAATAACGGTTTAAAGGAACAGTTTTATGGAACTATTTATTTAGGGAAGTTTTATGGAAAAGTTCTGAGCCGACGTACAACATTTTTTGTATTCTTGTTTTTATTCTGATAATTCCTCTCCGGTCCCATTTATATGGAGCATAATTGGAGCCATAAAGTTTGTTCAAAAACAATTATTTTTGGAAACTGAAAGAAAGAAATTGGAAACTAATAAAAATCAAAGAGATTTTTGTGCCTCTGAGTCCCCCCGGTGAACAAAACAAGCAATTTTTCCTTTTAAAAAGATCTTTCTAAAGTTATGTCAGCTGTTTAACAGCATCTGTGCAAGTTTACTTGAACAAAATGTCCTCTACTGCGGAGAAAAGATGCTAAATGTATGCATACACGTCCACTACATCTCCTGAATCACCTGTCCAGCTTCTCCTTCGAGCTGCATCAACTTCACGGAGCTCTCCTCCTGAGAGTTGCTCTCAGCACAGCCGAAAGCGAGAACAATGTTTGGGGTGGGTGGGATGATTAATGAGGCGGTGAGATTTTGCTCTGATTTACAGTAATGAATAATTGTGTCCTTCTGTGGGAGTTTATGCTCGCTTTGGAAGCAATAATTATTTCAAATCAACAGAGAGCAGCAGGAGGTTCTCACTCCTCGGGCGATAAAGACGTTAATTTGATTCATGATGGGCAAAAAAAAAAAAACGTACTGTAGGAGAAAGTGTGCAATCCAAAAAAGAACAATGGGCCGGCAGTGGTTCAGGAGTTTAGGAAAATCACAAGTGAATTACCAAAAGGTGTTTATTTAGGATGACATTAGCTGACAGAAACAAACAGGATGTGTTGCATTAAAAGTTACCCGATATTCTGCAGCCGTAGACCTCGAAGCGCATGCAGATGCCTTGCTCCCAGGTCATGGGGCGGATCCGGATGTAGCGGGTCAGAGTCGGTTTTGGCAGGAAGGCTCGGACTTCAGCTGTTGGGTTGTGGTTTCCCTCAAAGATCTGAAAAGAAGAAAAGTTGCATTTGCTGTTTTACTTCTGTTTATCTGACCTCAGATGCCCGAGTTAGTCACTATGACTCATCATCGCTGCTGTTTACAGCTTTGACAGCTAATAAAAAACAAACTGCTTTTAGCCCCCATCATCATCATCATCATCACAGTCACAACAAGTTACTTCTACGGTTAATAATACATCAGTACTGCTGTCTTGCTACTACTTTGAAGGTTTGTCTTTCTTGTGGTGGTTCTGTTCAGCGGCGGGCACAGCTAATCAAATTGTTAGCTTCACTAACAAAAAATATATAGTTTTGCTAACACTAAAAGTGTAAAAATTAGAGGAAGCTAATACAAACAGCTAAGATGACAGTCTGTCAGTCTGCGTCCCACGTCTTCGTCACCTTCCAGCTGAAGACTGGTGGGAACGACACACACCTGCTGATGACAGGATCTGAGACTTTGGGACTCTCATGACGTTGTTCCTGGCTTCTATGTATATTTGTTTTGTACTTTTATAACTAAGTTGTTGTTTTTTAATCTAAAATAACATTTTGCTAAATAAATAAATAAAAATTATTTGTTAATGTAATTAAAGTTAACAAAACCTTATTTGACAGAAGCTAACTGGTCCGCTAACGATTTTCATTGTGAAAAAGCCAATTTGCTAAAAGAAAAATTGATTCAGCTGTTAGCTGATTAGGTGATCCATGCCCACCACTGGTTCTGGTTCTGGTTTACCCTGTCCCACCGGTTCATTATCTCTGTACATTTCCACAGTTCGTTTCTGCTCCCTCAGCCAGTCTGCCAGTCAGCCTGTTGCTGGTTTCATTTGTCACAGCTGCAGACACTCTTCCCATCAGCCTCAGTCCACATAATGCTCTTCTTTCTAGCATATATATACAGTATAAATAAAATTTTGAGCTCCTTAAATCTTGTCTATACTCTGGGTTCAATATCACCAAAGACCTCTAAATGTCAAAAGTCAAATTAAATATTAAAATGATTGGCTATTGGATATTTTAACCCTAAATATTCTGAGAGACAAAAACATTGTTCTAATTGGATAACAAAGGTTGTTGGCGGTCATGTTTAATTGGCTTATTACCAACATTTGTATTCAGCAGCCAACAATTATGGGGACCTCTGCCACTGTTATTTTGTGGCTTAAAAGCTTAAACGTTCCCAAGGAGTAGTCATGTAATACCTCAAACATCCATGAATATCCAGGTTGTCTTCCAAAAAGTTTTTTTTTTTGTTACGACCTTCAGCATCAGCATACAGTTCAGGAAAGGCTCAGAGTTCACTTACAGCCTTGGAAACACATTAATTAAGCGCCATAATTTTTGATTAGTATGCAGAGTCCTTCATTAGTCGTCAGCATTAAATTGACAGACGGCACAGCTCGCTCATTACCTTCTGCTTTGAGCCCTCCTTCACCGTGACCCAGTCCTCTCCATTAGAGCTCAGGTCCACTTTGTAGGAGCGGACGTAGTAGTGCTTTTTAGTCTCTCTTGAAATTGCGCCTTGCGTCCCAATGGCCGTGACGAATCTGAGAAAACCCAGGTCCACCTATGAACACAAACAGTTACAAGAAGGTAAATCAAAAGTGTCAGAACAGGGCAAAACCAAGACGTCCCAAATGGGTTCCCATTACGATTACCATCAAAAAACACACAGTGTATCTAGTTAAAAATGTGTTTCTTTTTGCATATTTTATATATTTTATTTAAATATATCAAAATATGACTTTAAAGTTCAAGTGTACAACTTGCTATCAATTTTAGACAATATTTCAGTACATTTAAAATGCAGAAATGACCTTTATTGCATTCAAAGTGTAAAAGAAAACTGGACTCAGATCTCATTAATTATACTGTGATCCATCCATAATTAGACAGTAAAAAAAAATTAGAAAAGAAATATGCAGTCTAATTTGTTAACACAACCCCTTTTGGCCACATTAAGATAGAAACATTATATAGGTTAGTGTTTGTTTGAGCTGACAGGTATTGTAATAAATATTCAGTTTAACTCAGTTGACATGAGAAGTTTGTCACCTTCTGTAGGACGAAAAAAAAATATTTATTTGAATTAATGCAAAACAATGAGCTGATTTCAATAGTTTTTTTATTGGTATTCATTTGGATTTTTAAAAGCACGACTTTTAGTTTGTGCTTTTCAAGTGTCCCCTTAAACTCACTGGTAGGTTTTAAGGACAGCGTTTGTCTAAGTGTGTGAATCAGCTCGGCACAGATGTTACGTCTGTTTAAGCAATGCGTTAAAGGCTGGTGTGACCTGCGCTGTGTTTATTTGTAACTGTCAAAGTTTAGAGGCTGTTTTAAACCAGCGTTGGGTTTTTAGGAGGCTTAATGTGAACAAATAAGAGCTCAAAATGGATGGTGGAAATTTACTTTATCTGGGAGAAAGCTGAGATAAGTCACTAACACTTTGTGACAATTATGCGACAGTAATGACTTAAGCATGATTCTGACAACTAAAACTTCCTTTCAAAGAGAGGAAAAACTGACAAACAGGGAGAGACACATCTCAGGACTTGCCAGAAGTCCCTAAAATAGAAAAGAAACTTAATTTCAAGTTATTTGATTTTGCTTTCAGCCACAGTCAAACTCAATTACTGTTCAGCTGTGATCACTTCAGTTTTTTGAACCAAGAGCTCACTTTTTACCAAAGAAAATCTTTATCTTGAAGTTCCAGTAACCAAATCACATTTCTTAGAAACACTTTCTTTTTTTAATGAAATTATGATCTTCACGCTACAAAAACAGATAAAAACCAGCCTCGTTGAGAGGTTGAGATCTGGTTTTAATCTCACTGCAGCAAAGCAGGGTCCTTAAACAAGGCTGTTCAAAAAGTGCTTTAATAATAAAAAAAAGATTAATAAACTGATAGTTATCAAAGGGAGCAGCAGATTTTCCACTGTTAGCAAATACACGTGCTTATCTGAAGTTGTTCTGTAACTCCATATATATGATATCTCTCCAATTTTCTCTGTATTAGAGCATGAAATCAGCTCAGGCGAGGAATAAATGAGGCGACTCTCCACTCGGCTTTCGTCGACTAGTTGTAATATTAGAAATTATTTGACAAACATTTACTTCAGCTGTTAGAAATTAGACTAAAACTACTGTAGGCGGTTTCGTTTTTATAAATGAGAAAAAAAATATTATGGCCAACATGTGACAGCAGTCAGAGATCTGTTTAAGAGAACTCCTTGTGTGTTGAACGTAGAAATGATGAGTTGCACGCCAGAATCTGCTTGAAAATGTTGCATACGGCGTGTAATTACACGCCTGTAGACACGCTGCTGAACACGGGAAGGCCCCAGAAGGCGGGTGCCGAATTCTCCCACTGTTGCTTTTTTCAGGAACGGGGTAAAAATTAAAGATAAAATAAAAGCATCCAGCAGGTCTTTGTGGACTCTGAGATTGACACAAAGACCCCCTGAGAAATCCTGCTGCGTGGGATTGTTCGCAGACTAATTTCCCAGGAGATGCATCACTTATTTACACCGAACACGTAAAGGAGAGGTCACGTGTGGTGAACTGTTGTAAAAATGTTCAGAACAAGCCGCTTTAAAAACGTCCTGCATCTTATACGCCGAGGTGTTTTAGCGGAGCTGATCTTCTAACACAAATTAGAATTTATGCTTTTCTTTATTTAAAATCATTTCTTTGTCCTGTAGTTTTCAGTTAATTTGTCTTATTTGACCACCTTTTAGGCATTTTGAGCCTAAAGGTTTGTTGGTTTCTCACAGCCAGGGGATCGCTGATCGAGCAACGTGCCGAAGGTGTTGCAAAGTGTCAGTGCTTCCTTTGTTTTTCTGGTTCTGACATCACTGAAATGTGTTCTCCAGATGCCCTCAGCGGAGCTCTTCCTGGTGGCGCCCGAGATCGTGAAGACAAAAAGCAGGGCGTCTAAAAATAGCTGAAATCCAAGGAAGGAAGCCTTTCCTGGTTTTACATCATGGGCGCTTAATGACAAAATAATTTACTGCAGCTTGAAAAGATGAACGCCAAGCACATCTTTAAAACAACCGGATAGAATTTCATTTTGATCTTCTAACACTTTTTAGATCAATCTGTAAAGTTTACAGTAAAGTTACTGTTTAAGTTCTGTCCAACTGATCCATCCATCCATCCATCCATCCATCCATCCGTCCATCCATCCATCAGTCCATCCATCCATCCATCAGTCCATCCATCCATCCATCCATCAGTCCATCCATCCATCCATCCATCCATCCACCCATCAGTCCATCCATCCATCCATCCATCCATCCATCCATCCATCCATCCATCCATCCATCCATCCATCCATCCATCAGTCCATCCATCCATCCATCCATCAGTCCATCCAACCATCATCAATTCATCTATCCATTTATCCATCCATCC
>JAVKLF010000064.1:1684008-1699642 GCA_034783495.1 Millerichthys robustus | reverse complement strand
ACACACACACACACACACACACACACACACACACACACACACACACACACACACACACACACACACACACACAGCTTCCCCCAGCAGTCAAATCCATAATTGCCTGTCCATTATGCCGGAGTTCATTTGCACAGTTCCAGCTGAAGTGTTTACCAGATGTCTGTGGGTGTTGCTAACACGATTAGACAGCCGCTCTGCTAATTTACCGGGTTGATCCTCAGAGTTTGTGTCCATCATCATCGGTTAGATTTCTGGTGCTTTTAATCCTGAAAATCTGTTGTTTAAGACAAAAAGTCTTCTGTCTTTAACAACATAATCATGATGAATCTCTGGTTTGTGAGACTTGTTACGGTTTTATTTTGGACTCACAGAACATTAAATTTGACGGGCTTTGACTTTAGAATTTACAAGAAGACAACACCCGTCCGTCCGTCCGTCCTCTGCTTGTTCCAGAGTCGGTTCTCGGGGGCAGCAGCTTGATCAGGAAGGCCCAGACCCCACAGCTGCCTCCTCCAACTCTTCTGGGAGGATTCTAAGACAGTCTCTCCAGCGTGTCCTGGGTCTCCTCCCAGTTGGACATGTCTGAATCACGTCCATAGGGAGGTGTCGAGTAGGAATAGTAGAAAAGGGCACAAATCAACAAAACCGAAGACAATAGAATCAGAAAATAGCAACAAACTTCTACATAAAACAGAACCAGAACAAATGGTAAAAATATCTCAGAAAAAGCCAAATATCTCAACAACTATATATTGCTGAAATGTCAAAAGTCAGAGTGGCAGTGTCCTGAAGGAGCTGAACGTTTTGATATATAAATTGTTGAAAAAGAACAAAACTTGCCAAACGATCATCACACAATAAATCTAAATGTGTTGTTTGTTACCTCTGGGCCACCGCAGTGTGTTCAGTGTCTATTGTTCATCCACTCTGTTTCCTCTCTAAGAGACATTTGCCAAAACAAATTACAAACAAGTAAAAATATTATTTGTAGAAGCAGCGTGGGTTCGTTCCGGGATTGAGTGATCGACCGAACAGCATTTCCATTTTGTAAAGAGGAGGCGGTTCGGCCCGTCGCTCAGACGTCTCGGCTCTGCAGACGCCAACAAGCTTGTCCTCGTCTCCGATCATCTGTCCAGACGCGGGCACGCAAACACGGCTGAAGACACAAACACCTGCTGAAATCACGGCAACACATGAACTCTGCTGTGACACACAGCTGACTGACACGCGCTGACAGGAGGCTTCATCTCTGCAGGAGCCGGTATCCCAACGACATCTAAACAACACGCCGGGCGTCGCGTCTATCTGAAATAACAATCAGGAGATGTAAATGTCATCAGGTGTTCAACTTGGAGGGTGTTTTCACGGGGAAACGTTCTGATCCTGGGATTTAAATCCAATATAGATCTGATTCTTGCAGCAGCAGAGCGAGGAGGAAATGCCACAGAAATGTCACAGATATTACAAACATGTAATATTTACAAAAACACTATTCAGTTTGGAACTCATTGGTAAATAAAAAAAACCTGTAAGCGGTTCATGTTTGCAGACATTTTTCCCTCGTTTCAGCTTCAGATGTGCAAATATTTAGCGAAAATTGTGTTTTAAACACGATTTGCAGCAATTTTTTTGTGTTTCATAGAGAGTCAGTTTGGCAAACATTATCAAATGAAACATCTAACCGCCTGTTGGAACACTTTCCCCGTTCCCCAGAACCAGGTGAGGCTTCGAAGCGGTCCAAGTGGGAACCGCAAAGACGATTTAAACATAATGAAGATTTTCAATCCATCATGCAGCCTCGTTCAGAATCAAGTTCAAAGAGGTGCTTAAATTTTCCGAGCAGCAATAATACGAGAAATTACAGATCTGATAATACAGCTCCTGTGTCATGTTTCAGTCTTCGGCCTTGGTTCTGGTCCTGTTGGAGTCAGATTAGCATTCTGCACTCAAGGCGGTTTATTAGTAAACTGTGCAGCACTTTGACTGGATTAGAATTCACTCCCACCTTCACAAAAGCAAAAAGGGGAGGCCTGGAAACGCATTATTTACCTCGCTGGAGTCACCAGCACTGACCTGGATCGGGTCTCCAAATGAATAAATGGCGACTCGACTGCACTGACCCATAAATTACTCCTGTTGTTAAAGATTATCTGTGGTTAGAGGGTGACTGAGCAACCTGCGAGTTCAAACCCTGAAACCACAGACACGTCCATCAAAAGTCTTTAAACGGTTGAAGCTCGCCTCGAGTGTTTCTGCCTCGGGAGGCAAATGGTTTGTGTTGACGAGCAGCAGAGTTGCTTCACTCATAAACATTAAGAATTAACAAATAAATTTAAAAAAAAAGAATGTAAAGACATTTTTTGCTCATTTTGTGTTTTCTTACAGGAAACCTGCCAGTTCTGCATGATAAAACAAACGAACAAAAAAAACTAATTCCTGCAGCTTTACACCTGGGAAGTAGGGATGTAAATCAGCAGCTTAATAATACTTAATAATATTATAATACATCAATTTGTTTGGATGACGATATGTTTCTCGATATCACCAAGTCTGTCATCAGACGATTTTGATTCACTTCACAAGTCTGCGGTCAACACGTCGGGCGTATAATGACAACATGGATCAATGTTTTTGTTTTGTCTTGATGTAACTGATGCAATCATTTAATCTATGTATTGTTAAACCCTACAGCTTTGGAATAAAAGTCCAGCTGTTTTGTTTTTTAACTAGTTTTTGGATCGATCATGACCAGGATGACAGAATCATGACCAGCATCAACACCTGTGCAAGTACCGCTCATTCACCTGAAGCTATTTGGTAAATTTATTACCAATTCACAGCTTTAAAATGAAAAGAAAAGCTTGGTGAGGGGAGTGCATCGTCCTGGTTGTAATAAAATTGGTGCAGATTTGAAGGTTTCAAATAGGGAGGGGAACTAATTTTGTTCTCGGGCAGGACGATCCCTCGAGCTTCAAAAGACAAAAACTAAATTATGCTGGAAGCACAGCATCTTCACAGACGCATGTGTTTCAGGGGCAAAATAAAAACGTTCAACCCAGGAAATGTATTTTAGTAATAAAAATGAGAATACGGCACTGGCTGTGTGTGTGTGTGGTTTATGTTACCCTTTTAGGACCTTTTCTGGCAGAAACACCCACCTTGAGAAGACCAGAGTGATCCTAATCTGATGGAACGCCGTTTTTGGGTTAGAGGTTAAGAGTCAGGCAGGATGGACGTATCGACCTAAACAGTGATTATCAATACCAAGAAGAGAATCGTATCAGATCGATACTAACATGACGACATATATATTATCGTTGTGGTTTTTTTCAATAGGCTACGTCCAGGAAATTACTCAAACTTTTGCTGTCTATCACTTCATTTGCACGGACTTAATTTTCACAAATATTTGCGTGAGGGAAGGTATTTTTGTGTTTTTGACATTGCGGTATCTATATTTTGTTACTTTGTATTTTTCGGTTAAATGTGTGTAATAGAAGGTAATAAGGGACTTGTTTTATTTTTAAACTGTTACATGTTTTTTTATTGTTGTAGTTAAAACATTTTTTTTTGCCTAAAATCCTTTTTTTTATTATAACCAACTAATTAGCGCCAAAAATCACAAAATGACAACATTTCATGGGAAAGTATCAGTATCGGCGGTACCAACCCTGTATTTTCTTGGTATCAGATTAAAACCAAAGTTCTTAACACCATCCAGCCCTAGAAGTCAGTAAACGGTCCTTAAAAAGGATAGAAATACAAACTTCAGTGTTTTTTACTTTTACTGCCTCACGTTTGTTTCTAACAGTTGCCTTTTCACAAAGGGGAACAGTACATTTTAGAAAAATAATTAAAACCAACACCCAACATTTAGAAATTTTCATTATTTTGTGTATTTAGGTGACGTGTGGTCAAAGAGTCTCCTGTCAGGTTAAAGACTGGTTAAAAAGAACAATCTTCTTTCTGACAGAAGAGTCAGATTAGACCAAAACACAACAGCAGGGTTAATAAACATTTCGTCCCTCCTGAAAAATCGTCGGTGCAGATTTGACTCAATAAATGCGACACGCTCTCAGAAATGCCTCTAATCCGAGCAGGCCGCTGTGTTTTCGCTCGTCAGAAAACAGTTTACTTGTAATCCCTTTTACACGCTGTATAATCCCATCCACCCACCCTCTCCACGCAGCCGTATGCCTCTCACCGTCTTTGACTCGGACATCTGTTAGCGATCAGAGACGAATCGCATCAGACTCTCTGATAGAAGAGTCCTCGACTTGACAGGAGGAGAAGACGGCGCGGCAAACAGGGCGAGGGGATGACGGACTGTCAGAAAAACCTGGCCTACCACCCGCGAGTCTTGGGGGCCACCCCCTGGAGGGCCACGAGCTGGTGTGCGCTCATGCCAGCAGATAATAGCAGCCGGTGAGCAGACGGTGTGGGTGTGTGCATTTCTGTGTAAGACAGGGAGGCTGAATGAAGGCCTCCAGAGACACAGTTGGACCACGATGTTAAGAAGAAACCACACATCTGAGCGGTTAGACTTGTTGGATTATTACATTTTAGAAGAGAAACACGCTCAACCATATTCTTTACATCACCCCCTGTTATATAAAGCTTTGATTGTTATTCTAGACATGAATAAAAATGTTTACAGTTGTGGCCTACATTAACAGGTTAGATACGGAATGGAAACCATTAATGGACCAATTAGTTTCCACTAAATTAGATTTGGCAAATTTTAAGTCCACATAAAAAATTCACAAGTGTAAAACATCTCCTTTTATGCCGTTTATTCTGAATTAAATATAACCCATCCCCTCTTAAAAGCAGTCCTGAATGTGCATGTAGCATCTTTAGCAGCTAACCTACAAACTAAGAGCGTAAAAAACCCAAAAAACATTTAACCATTTAAAATGCAAACATTTATTACATTAAAAATATGTTAGAGAAAGTATTGCTATTTGTTGTTTAACTACCTTCAAACGGTTAAATAAATCCAAATCTGATCAAAGAAATGCTTTCATTCTGAAACTAGAAGCATCACAGATTAGACTGAGCTATAGCTCAGGTTTGGATTGGTCGATTTACAACAAATGATCCCACCCACCTTTAAATTAAACCAATAGAAAACCAACAACAGGTTGGCGTCAGTCCCACCAGTCTTCACCTGGAAGGGGATGAGTGACAGTCATGTTAGCAGTTAGCATCTGCTAATTCTTTTTTTTAAACCTGTTGAGTGGTTAATCATCAACAGAGCTAAGATTCTTGTTTAGCAGATTAGTGGTTAGTGAAGCTATTGTCTTAGTTACCTGTTCCCACCTCTGGAAGTAAAGATCTTCAACGATGGTTCAGATCTGCTCACATTTAATATCTCCATCACAAAAAACACCGCATTTGGTTATTTTTCATCAAATTTTTTAAACCAGCTCCCCCTTTTCATGAGCTTTCTAAATCAAACAGATAACGAGGGTAAACACTTTCCCAGCACACATATGCGTGCCTTCAGGTGTGCTGATAAGGTGTAAGGATGCACACACACCTACACATAAATCACACCTTGAAGGGGAGATCGACAGCCGCTGCGCCGGCACGAGGAAGATATGATTCAAACTGTTGATATCATGAAATGCTGATTACGGCGAGGGAGAGTCTTGGAGGATTGTGCTCAAGGATATATGAAGTGTTTGAACTTGAAGGCCTTTTTAAAGCAGTTTTTAATCTTTAGCTGAGAATGTGTGCAACAGCAACATAAAACTAATGTAATAGTGTCTAAATGCAACAGCCATCCAGTACAAAAGGATGTGCTCTGAGGTTATCCTGGCTTTGAAATAATAGATAATAATTATTTTTAATGCCTGTGCAAAATATAGAACATGTAGAGGCTTGTTTTTTTATCAGCACATAATGGAAAACTATATTGAGATTTTCATTCTGTTGATTGTCTTTTCATTTGTGTTAATTATAAATAATATGAAGATATTTATTACACGTATGAAGCTGATTCCAGTCAAGTCATGAGTTTAAAATGGCGGCTTACTCAAACTGTCCGTCTTTGCCACATGTGATTCCCCACTTGTAAATCATTTTGGGGGTGGCCACTCAAGTGGCAGAGGTGGGGTTTGCCACCCTGATCACCCAGGGTTCAGCTAAAAGTTCAGCTTTAGAGTTAAGATGAGGACCTCAGAGTTGTGCTCCACTTTAAACAAACTCGAGGTGGTTCTGATTAGGACGCCTCCTTTTGGAGTTTTTCCGGGCTCATCACACTCAGAAGAGGCCACAGGGCAGAGCCAGAACTCTGTGGAGGGATTATAAGGAGAGGAGAGGGTTTCCTCTACTGGATCTGTTGCCTCGGTGACCAGACTGCTTAGAAGCTGCAGAAGATGGAGAGACGATACGGACAGCTGAACAGTCTTGTTCTTTGCCTCGGAACATTTACTGCACAATAAAATCATGCAAATGACTTTAAAGTGTCATGTCTGAGCTTTAATTTGAGGCAGTTAATGTCTGTAATAAAATAACCTGGAACCTCCACGGCTATATATATATATATATATATATATATATATATGCCCAAATAATTACAAGTTGTAATAATGGGATAGTTATCTCTCTAATGGAAAATGTTCATTCCTTCGTTGCTGACCTCCTCAGGCAGGACACGATCCGTCACCTTTAATTCACAATGTAGACACTCCACACTAATTCCTAATAACCGGTAATACGAGTCTATTTTATAGCAGTCCAACGGCTTCAAAGAGTTATAACATTTAGAAACAGCCTTAGTTATGACAAGCTGACCCATCTGACACCAACATTTTTGTAATGAGCAGCTTAGAGTAAAATAAACACGGGACACTTGAACAGACGAGTTCACGGTCCTCATTAATCTGATATATTTTTTACACAAATACAAAACTTGAGTAGAGAAAAACTCAACAAAGGCACATTTAACAGGAAAAAGATACTTTGCAAAGATGCACCTAATAAATCAAACAGGTCTTAAATTAATGTGTATCAATCAATCAGTCAAAACTTTATTTATATAGAACTTTACAAACCAGAAGGCAACCAAAATGCTGCACAGAAGAATAAAAAAATAAAATCACATAAATGAAAATAAAAACGAGGACTGGTCTACTACACGTGCTCTCTGGAGTGACAAACCACAGCAGAAAGAGGAAACTTTGAGATAAAGTCACTGGTGGTTCTGGAAGATTCACAGAAAAAATGGAGACCGTTCCAGAGTTTCGGAGCTGAGAAGGCTCTGTCCAACCTCGTCACAAGTCGAGTCCTAGGGTCCACTAAGACCCTCCTGTCATGGTCTGTGTTTCCTGTGCCTTGGTCTGTGTGTCTGTGTCTGATTGTGTCTACCTCTCACCTGTTGTGCTTCCCCAGCTGTGTCTTGTTCCCCCAATCAGCCTTTCCCTTTAAATGTTTGCCCTCAGTGTCTCTCCTTTGTTGGTTCATTGTGCTCTGTGCTTCATGACCTTGCTACCCACGCTGTCCTTGTAGTCTTGTTCTTGTGTCCACGCTGTCCACCTTGCCTTGCCTGTTACCCGCTCGTCACGCTGCCTGTCTTCCCTCCGTAAGTTTTGTATTTAGTTCTTTGCTCGTTCTCCTCATTTGTAGTTTTGTATTTAGTTCCTAGTTTTTGCCGCCACGTCGGCTTTTTGTTTTGTTTAAATAAATTACGTTTTATTTTATCCTCGCACTCCATTGTTCTGTCCGCACCTGAGTCTTCACCACCAGCGTTCCCTTTACACCTCCAGCATAAAGGAAAAACAAAGGATCTTTTTTTAAGAGCTGAATGTGCTGGATTATTAATCTTGTTCAACTCATTTCAAGAAGTTTTACCAAGTACAATGGTCTTACTCCACTGGTAGATTATTTTACTTCATTTGATTAGATTCAGTATTTATTTTTTTGAACTTATTTTTAAATGGCTAATTTTTCCAGTGCACCAAAACCAATAAAGACTTAAACTCTTGAGCTGTGTTTTTTGTTTTAAAGCTGACAGGGTGGAAGTCAGAATTTCTGGCTTGAGGTCCTCTCTAGCTCCATCTTGATCATCTTTTTAAAAAATATTTGACCATCCTGGCTTCATCTACTGTTTCTCAAATATTTCACTATTATTTGGAGAGGACTCTCATCTGGACATAAAATGTTTCCACACAAAAGGGAGAGATGAGTTTTTAAACGCTTCAAAGCTAGAACTGGTTTAAAAATAATATTCCAAGTCAAAAAGGAACGCTCACAGCATGTGAACTTCATTGTTTCCTCCACAGACAGCTGATGATTTCCTCGTGTTTCTTCTTGCGTCTTCACTCCCCATTTGTGGCTAATATTAGCCTGAAACAATGTTGGATCAACCAGTGACGAGGAAGAGGAGGACAGTCTTAAAACGCTCACGGTGAGATGACGGCACTGCGTCCTCGGACCCAGCTGCAGGTCTTGCTGGCTCCTGTGACCCGGCTGAGCGGAGGGGTCTCTGTATTTTAACGTTGCTTTGTTTGACGCTCCTTCAGCTGAGAAGAAAACGTTGACCCTTGTTTCAAATCAGAGGTGTCTTAGCGTGAACAGGATGTCAGTAATTAGAGTTTCTTTCTTTCTCGGCTGGGGGCAGAGGGGTGAAAGCCACGTCAAGTAGAGTCGCCCCCAACGTCGAGGGAAACAAAACCTTGACCTTTAAATGAATAATACTGAACCAAACCCCAAGCAGAGATCAGAGACGCCATCATCAGACAATAAGATGCTGCAACTCATCAATCCCAGGGAGCAGACCTCCACCTGCCTGTACCTAATTAACACGGTTACTTATTAACACCCAAACAAAGCTTTTTCTCCTCTAATTGGATGGTTTTTATATGAAGGACGGGTTAGACCGTGTTCTGTGAACTCGAATACATCCTCAGAACCAGACGGGGTCTTTGAATGAGCGAAATGTTTCTCATCTTTAAAAAATAAAAATCTGCCACATTTATGTAAACCGGCGCCGAGCCATTAATCACCACGTCATTAACTAGGCATCAATTACTCACGATGCCCACCACGCTTTCTGATTAGAGGCTGGGCAAAGTCTGGAAGACTGATTTGGTGAATATTCATCAATTATCTGTTAAACACATGACATTTCTCCTCTTCCGAGTCCCCCCTCTTAACATTTATAAAATCTGAAACGATCAAAGTCCTCAAAGATAACATTTAGTAACAAAATTACACACATATATTTTAATTGTAAAATTATCCACTGGCTATCCACGTATCAAATCATGTTTGCCTCATTATACACTGAATCGTTTATAAAACAACCACAAAGCGTTGGATTCGGTACAATCTGTTGCCTCGTTTTCAGCGTCTTCGCCTCCCTCTGGAGACACTGAATCAAAATCATTTAGAGCTCAATATGAAGAGAAGACATCATCTTATTCTCCCCTGGGTGCCGTAAAGACATTATGTTTTTAATCAGATGCTGTGACGAAACACTCAGAACCAGAAAGAAAAAAACACCAGAGCTCTTCAGAAAACTGTCAGACATTTGTTTGTGAATCTTACATCTACAACTGATCTACTCCTTTTAATATGGCCACCACAGCAAATGCAAAAATAACGTCCAGTTTTACAGACATGGAGCTAAAGCTGAGAGTGGTAGTAGCTGAGAGTTCTCCTTAACACACTCTTTGAGCTCTATCACACAAGATCAATGCATTTGTTCAAACAACGTCTGTTTTCTTAAACCTTTGTGAACATTTAGGCAAATAACCTAAAATATAAGAAGAGGTTTAGTTTTAATAAAAGCTTGATTCTTTTTGGTTTTCATCAATTTCAGCCTAAAATGTTCAGGTTAAACCAGAAGCAGAGTGACAGAGGTCCGTCACACTCAGGCTAATGGAAAACTAAAAAAAAATCCAAGGTTATTCTAACGCCGCTCCACTCAGAAGCCAAAGGCTGAGAATAAAAGCATTTTAATAAAAACCCGGGTTAGTGGACATGAAAAGAAAGCGCGATGAAAAGCTTCTCCAGATTAATTGACACTCGCGGGTCCATTAAATACTTGCAATAGGCTGGTGTAATGTCTCTCGATCAGAGTACTCAATTCAGTGAGGTTCAAAAGCGATCAGGGGAGTTAATTACGTTCAAAAGAGTGCTGCGGTTTCATCACACAGGACTGAGGATTAATGGCAGGCGTCACAGAAAAATCTAATACAAGAGTGATTAGCATTCTCAGGGGACGGCCAGAGCTTCGGCTGACGATCAGAGTTTCACTCCGCTGCAACTTGCCAACATGCAGTTTCAGAGCAGACTGATGTGGAGGGTTGGATTGTTTTTAGGGACATTAACATGAAAACAACAGCAAAAGAAATTAGACCGCATTCTGTCACCTTCTCCTGAGTTTAGTCGGCCGCACCGGTTTTTGAATTTCCCTCTGAGATCTGGTCCTCGAGGGCCACCATCCTGCACCTGATCTGAGTAAATGAGTGATTTATGGGCCTTTGCAGAACATGAAGAGGTCATTCAGTCACTGAGCTGGAGTTTTATTTTTATTTTTTAAAAACTCTTTCTATAGAACTATAATCGCAATATTACCCAGGAAACTGCAAAAACAAAAACCAGATTACTGTAACTTTTGTGTAGCAAACAAACAAAGCCCACTCCCTCGAGTGTGTGGAGCTGGGATCTTTGAGATGTTCGGCTCGTTCTGCATTTTAAAATTCGTTTGCCTCGAGTGTAATCCTTGAGTGAGAAAATATTTACTTCAGCACATTTGCATACAAAGTAGAAACTTGTGTTTTTGCACAACAGAACAGAACTAAAACTTTAAAGTTCAGCAAAGTTCTGACCCAGTGCTGGTCACTTTCAGCTAATATCAGCCGAATCGGCACATTGATGTCACACAGAAAGGTCAGGTGGTGTTGATACGTCGTTCATTGTGTTCTTTGTGCCAATTTCAGCTTTGCTCACTTTTTTCTCCTAATTTCAGCCTTTTCTTGAATTTCTCAGCCATTTCTTTTTGTACTTTTTTACATCAATGTTGCCTTTTTTTTAAATTTAACTCTGCTGGTTGAGTGTCTGAAGGTTTTGTTGAAAGAAGCCATTTTTGGCTGCTCTCTGCAGGAGCTGCTTCGGCTGATGTTTTGGATGCACCAGGTGTCACCAGCAGCACTAACCTGCCCCTCCCTGTGGTTGTTGAAGCTTTTCGTCGCTCCGCCCACTCTCGAGCTCCAGGCTGATTTTATTTCAATTAATTAGCGTGAGTTCATGTGTGCGAGTCCCCCCACCCCCTCCTCACAGGCACCCCTGACAATCTAATATGCAAATGTTAATTAGAAATTGATGAATTGCAGGAGGGTTTGAAGTAATGACATCCCAAGGGGGGAAACTTCACCAGAAAATTTGGGTAATCTTCGCTGGCAGCGCCGCTACACTAACACAATGAGAGCAGAAATGCACCTTTGAGCCGAACATAACTGCTGAGATAAACAGAGGGGGGGATATGAGAAATTCATCATCTCAAAATGTGAGGATGAACACGTTGAGACACAGCGATGCTTCTTTCCACTCAAACACTTGTTGGAAGACGCCGCGAGCGAAGCCGATCTGGTTCTGTTCATACACACACGTTAAAAACTAAATATGCAGAATTCTGTTTGCTGACAGAAAAAAGACCAAACAGAAGAAACGGGCGATTTTTGAGGTAGATAAAATATTTGTGATTCTGTTCCAACGGGTTGCATTAATAAAAAGCTGATTTTTATCCAAACTTACTCAAAATATTTGAACACTGATTTAATTCAGAGCCTCTTATCGTGCCCAAAAAACTTGAAACTTGAACAGGTGAGAGTAGAACAGGAACAGAGGAAACCACCAAAAATCACAAAACAAACATTAAAACAAAACCCATAAACACAGATCCTGACATACTTACCCATTAAAATGCACCATGGTGAAAAATGAAGGTTTGTTTTTCTAAATAAATACAAATAGAAGTTGATTGTATTAAAATAATATTGCGATTGAATATTTGTAGAACTTTTAAGGACTCTTTAAATGATTTGTCCCAAACCTCTTTATATTTTACATCAGAAGTGTCAAACTCAAGGCACACGGGCCAAATCTGGCCCTCATTAATTCATCAGGCCCCAAAAGTTAACGTTTTAAATGTTTTTTTAATTTTTATCACCGGGTTCAGAACAGTTGGCCAACTTTCAATACAAGACAATTTACTTAACTTTTTATACTAATCTTGGATTTCATTGTGAAAAAGCAACAAATAGTAGTTTTTAATTGTGTTTTTCTGTTCTGTCCTTTTTTAGAGCCAAATCTTTTAAATTTTAGTATTATATTACAGTATTATAACAGTAACTGGATTGTGATAAAATGAGTCTTTCTACATGGAATATTAGATTATGTACATTGCAAATGCTACATAATATATAGTTTGGAAAAGGTAATTTGTATTTCTATAAGAATAATTTGTTGTAGAACCCCAAGCTTGAACTTTGGCTTGGACCATGTTTAGCATTTTGCACCTATTTGTGAAATTTTTGACTCTCCTGTTCTACAGGCACTCTCAGAAACTAATAAAGTGAAAGTTTTATTTTACAATTTGACATTCATTACAAATAGTTTTTTCTTAACAACTGGGTCATATCTGAGCAGAGGGCAGCAATAAAGTACAGACTGATGGTATGAACACCCACCACATGACAAACAGTGACTAAAGGGCTTTTCTGGAGAAGAACCATTAAAGAAAGAAGTCTTTGTGGGGAAAGGTCAACAAAACAAAAATAACAGAAATAATAGGATAATAAACCGCAGTCAGGAAATACCAAATAAACCAGGCCATAAAATTATAAAAACGTTGACAAATTAGGAGCAATTATTTCCTGTCAAGTTCATGTTTTTCCCGTCCCACTGGAGATACGATCAAATTCACTTTATTCGGCTTTAACCCATGCTGAAGAAGTTTAAAGTGGAAAATTTAAAAAGCACAAGATGCTGTTTATATAAAATATAAGGATGGTAAACAAAAAGTAAGTCAAAATATTAAAAGATAAATCCATAATACTACTTACCCTCTTCTACAAACTGTTCATTTCCTTAATGTTTTCTGCCAAACTGAGTCAAAATGATTTAATATGAAGTTAAAACCCCACAAAGCATTTTCAGGAAAAATGCCCTGAATATAAAATATATATTTCATGACAAGAAATGCGTTTTATGCAAAGATCACCTCAGGGCTGAAGTACTACTCTCCATAGCTTGCAAAAAATTAACTGAGGGTTATTATAATTACCATATAATTTTAATATTCATTTGCAAACCTTTGAGAATCGGTACAGTTTGGAAACACTTCAAGGCAAATTTTCTAGTTCGACTAAATAAAGTCCATGTTTTGGTTTATTAACTGATCCAGAGTCTGATTCTGAGTTTTCAGGACTGGTTTGTGCAGCAGCTGATATTTTGTTTGGTATTTAAACCACAAAAAGCTTTTAAATGTAAATATTCATCAGTGAACAAATTACTACTGTATCACTTCTCTCAGCACCTCCTTATTTATCCACCTTTCCACTCAGCAGTGATGGGCACAGCTAACCAGAAACGTTAGCTTTGCTAACTCATAATTCGCTAACTAAAATATAGCTTCGCTAAGCTAGACGTCTAACCACGTGAAAGTAAAGTTTTAAAAAAAGCTAACCGCTCAGATGAGATTCCCTCAAATCTTTGTCTCCTTGGAGCTGAAGACCGGTGGGACCGACACATACTTGTTGATGCTAGCTTGTTAGCTATCTGTACACTAAAAGTTGAAAAAAACTAAATTAGCGGAAGCTAGTTGGTCCGCGAATGGCTTACAAAGTTAGGGAAAAAGCTAAACTGCTAAAGGAAACAACAGTTTGGCTATTAGCTGTTGAACAGAAAAATATGCAGCATTTGGAAGTTTTCAATTCATTCATGTGGAAATGCTCCTGTGTCCAGAATGTTGGCGACGGATAAATCAGAGGCCAAATACTCCAATAATGGCAGATAAATCCATTTGTGGAGGATTAAAAAAAAGTTTTCTGCGGTTAATCAGTTAAAATAAAAGTTACATTGTACTTTGTGAAAGACCATCTCAGTACAGTTTTTTTCAAGTACAAACCAAGGAGGATAGAATAGCAGAACCTGCCGTTCATCTGCTAAACTTAACAGTTAAACTGTCCTCATATTTCCAGTGTTAAAAAAAGTTCAATAAATGTGTCCAAATGTCAGTGCAGGAGCATCTTTTTCCTCTGTTGTTCTACAGGAAGCAAAAACCACTGAAGCTTTAAGAACAAAGAAATAGTTTCACTGTCAGACTGCGATGAAGAGAGATATTTTGAGTTGGAGCAGCGATGTAAACAAGGATAAAGAAAATGGAATAATGCATCAAAAAAAAAATTTGTGCGCTCATAAAAAGTGCTTTTATGTCCGCGTGTGACAGAGCAACAAATCAAGCGAAGAAGAGAACTGAGAGTGATGAAGGACACGTCAGCTGTTCAGCTATTCACTCCCAAGTTTTATACAGATCAAAGCTCGAGTATTTATTAATTTATTAAGCTGGCGCTCACCTGTGCAAGAAGAAACACAGGAAGCTGAGTGACTTTATGAGACAATAAGATGTAAAGATGGTGCAACCACATCGCTGCAGACAACACCCCGACTCATCCATCAGCAAAACCGAGCGCATCAAGAGGAATAAACCGTTTCAGGTCATCATTCAAAGTAAATGTCACGCTGTCATTTCTGCAGAAGCAATAACACCGGCTTATTGTCAAATTATTGATGGAAAGACAAACACTGCAAGAAAAAAAAACTGTGAGGAGGTTTAGAATAAGGTCACCATCATATGAAAACAGAAATGAGAAGCTGTGGGTCTCCTGAAGTTCTCCATGAAACTGTTCTGCTGCAGCACACCTTTATTAGATTCCAAGCTGTCAATCGTGACGTCAGCCCGTCTGTCTAAAGCTCTTCTTTCTTCTACACATTAGTGACAGATTTTAGCACACATGAATGAGACGAAAGCATGAACGAACCCAACCCAGAGCATGGCTCCTTGTGGCATCTGATCTTTTTGGAAGTTAAACATTTCTGTCAGGTGGGACTACCTTCTTGTAAAAACAGTTTAGAGCAGTGGTACCTAGAGCTGGAGGTCAGGGCTCCAATGTGGGTCATGAAACCTCCAGTGAAAGTCTATAAAAGGAGCTAAAGATACAAAATTCCATTTAAAAATGTTTGGTTAGGGCAGGACGTTTACGTCACAATCCTCGACTGGTTGCTACGGTTGAGTACCGCTAACAAACATTAACTGAGCTTTACGTTGTTTTCCTTACATAGAAACAGCTTTAAAACGCTCTTATAAAACACTGAAAAGTATTACATGTACGACTATGAAAAGTTAGAGTATTACTCACTTTTGAGTTGTGGTGAGTAAGTCTCCCACTTTCTGACAGGGAATTCCCACTTAAGGAGACGTTCTAGTTTAAATTTACGACTTGAAAGAGGGAAATTCCAACTTCCCAGTACAACTGGGCCACAGTTTTTGTCAAGCACCATTTAATGGTGGGATGCCATCATTTTGCGAGTAAAATGGTCGATGTGCATTATGGCAGATGTA
>JAVKLF010000064.1:1622409-1633468 GCA_034783495.1 Millerichthys robustus | reverse complement strand
AAACAATCATGTCAGATCTGTAACACGATCGGGCCGTACTAACACTCAGTGTGTGTGTGTGTGTGTGTGTGTGTGTGAGAGAGAGTAATCTGACCTGTTTTCTTACTCAGATGGTATTTACAGAGAATCATTTCTGTCCCTGAAGGTTGTTACGACAACTCTGACATACCTAATCCGACACACATCCACACACTGATAGAGACACAAACGTCAGACTGTCACCACCTGCTGCAGACGCCCGACGTCAGACAGGAAGTAAAAGTATTTTCCCGTTTGTCACTCTTACCTTGGCAGGGAGCTGTACTGCCGCTGCGCCTGGGCGAACGAGTCCTTCTCCTCCTGCCTCTGTCGCTGCATCTGCACCTCCACGGACACCGAGTGACGACCCGGCTGGCTGTAGCCGCCCGGACCGTTGCTGCTGGTGTTTGACTGGAAACAAGATGGCAGCTCGATTAGCTATTCTGAGTGGGATCTCATCCAGTGTGGCCAGAGTAAACCATCCCGTTTTACATTTAATGCAATTCATGAGACGAGGATTGCAAAAATTAAACAGTGGGGGTTAAAGTATTTAGAGTTTTATTGTCATTTATTTAACTTATTTATTTTAAAAACCTGAAAGTTCCTTCCTAAATCCCCCAAAACCCAACATCATCAAGTATTTTCTGGATAAAGACATCATTTGACAATAAGAGTTATGTATTTTAAATGCTTAAAATTTGTAATTTAGCAAATAAATATTTAATAAACAACCAAGAAATTTGAAAAGACAGCCTTAAATGTTACAAATTTTATGATTTAAACCAGACTCTCTAAAATACGCCCAGGTACTCCCCTTTGTCACATATTTCTTTTTCAGAGATAAATTTTAAACAAATCTACAACACGTTTTCTTGTGACTGGACTTAGGCTTTCTCATCAGAAACTAATAAGGTAAAGTAAACATTATGTAAGAATTAAAAGGTTTTAGTCTGGACAGATGTTGTTCGGATTTTGGCACCATCTCCGACACAGAAAAATTTGACAAAAAGCCCGCTCCCACATGTCAGCTGTCCGGTTAGCAGAAACTTACCAGCCGTTAGTCGGTGGGACACCCACAGAACTCGTCTCTTCTCAGGTCAAAATGAAGGTGAGACACAGGCAGGCAGACAAACGACGGGGGGAGGGGAGGGGAGGGGAGGGGGGAGAGGAAGACCATGCTGGAGACACCATGCTGATGGTGAGATGGATGTTAGTCGGTGTTAATGACACAACAAACTTAACATTGAACAGATTACCAGCTGTTCCACCACTACAGAACCGATCTGTACAGAATGTAAAAAAAATATTTTGTTTGTATTATGAATCCATTATCGCAACACCACAACCCCCCCCCCCCCCCCCTCCCATTTTGCAACAAACTGCTTTGCTTTACCCAGTTTAACAAAGCATAAGATGAAGGAAAAACAGGGAGATAACCAACAAAAACAGGTGTATTTGGATTTAAGGGCTGAAAACAAATGAGAAACCTGTTTTTCTGATTTAAAAATTTTTTTTTTATAAACACCTGAGACTGAATCCCACCTGATTTAAATGATTGAGTGGCTACGAGGCTTTTGCAGAACTTGAGGTAATTTAATCAACAAATCAAGGAAAAACAAATAAAACATGCCGGAGAATGGACCAGGATCAAACACCAGAGCCCTACTCCGACCTTTTGGTCCTTAAATGAAAATCACCAGGAGCAGTGGTTACAATATTCCAGGAGAAAGTAGACCTTTAGGATGTGTAAAAGCTTTATGTAAACAAAAACAATATCCAACACGTTATATCTGAATACAACAAACTGGACGATCTAACGGTTGTGACATATTTCACTTAAATCCTTTAAATATTATTTTTACTTATACTGTAATTGTCAATTGAAAAAAAAACTAAACCTCTGAAAGTTTTTGTTTGAAGGGCAAGATATCACGTTTCCTTGGTAACTGGGACAGCCCTATGAGTACAGGGGCAGGGACAGGATTTGGTCTGAATTCCAAGCCCATTTCAGCCTCAACTGCTCAGCAAAATGTGGACCAAATCTGAGCCCAGACTCTAAATTATCACCCTAATTGTGGCATGTGCTCATTTGGCTGCACTTTTAGCAAAACATCTCATAAATCATTAAAGGGATCTTATAAAGTCAGATTGTTGGGAGTCAACGTGATTCAAGATGGCCGCCTCATATGACTGATCTCAGCAAAACTCAACAGTGGCAAGAACTCGTTCAGTTTTACAGATATTGAGCTGAAATGTGGTGTGGTTGTAGCTGAAGGTGATGCCAGACCACAGACGAGGTCTTCTTCACCTGATTCTTGAATATTACACCCACAGTGGTCACACTGCCAGCTGCATCAACACAGGTCCTGCTTACACTTGTACCACAACTCCTCCGATGTTCATTAGCGGTCTGGGTGCAATAACTGCGTGCAGATTATTTGCAGCACAAAGCCGACCTAATTACTTTTATAGCCAGGCGCCGTATTGAGAGCGGCGTGGGAGCGGTGCAGACATCAGTCGGTGGGAAGGCCATAAAACGATTAAGAGGGCTAAAGAGACTCCCCCCCTTTCAAACCAAATGATGCCGGGGCAATTGTCTCGGGGGGCGACTGGAATGGGCTCGTTGCTCAGCTGACGAAGAAGAGGGAGGGGTGAGCACCGACATGTCCTCGTCTCCAGATCGGAACTCACCCACAGCTGAGCGACGGTGGGATTTTTTCTCGCTTGAGGAAAAGATTCCTTCGGAGGATCACGAGCGCTGAATATTTTTGGGGCTCGTCTGCGTGAATTAGGGGCAGGAAGTGGAATATATCCTGAAGGAAGTGAGTCGTTTTAAATGTTACAGTAAAACATGAGGAAATATTAAGGCTTCTCTAAACCCCCAACATCCACTGAATGAGCTCCTCTCCACCCACATCCGTATAAATGGGTGCAATAAAGCTCGGTGCGCCGCTGCTGGGAGAGCGGGCATCAGTCATCTCTGATAGAATTAGACCAAGTTACCCAGAATTCTCCTCTGCTCCTGCAAACACAGGAGGAGAAACGAAGGAGAAGGTTCAAGAAGAAACAAAGCTGATTCTGGGCGGCTAAGAAAGCAGGTTGATTTGAAAATGGATCATAAATCAAAGGATAAATAGAAAAAAATAAATAGTTTCAGTTAAATCTCAGCAGAATTATGAAACCGAGGGTCAAAGGTCAAATGTGTTTAGAGCTTCACATCCATCTGTGGACATCTGTGTGTGCGACAAGATGTCAGAATAAAATAAAAACATGTTACTAACCCTTTCAATAAGTGACACATTTAACTCCAGTATGATGTGTGGAAAATTGCAAAAAGATTACAGACTGTAATTTGTGATGCACATGTTTTCCATCACATTAAATTAAGATTTAAAAACAGATTTAACAGTAAAATCATATTTTTACTGTTTGTTTCCTGACTGATGTTACATTTGAGGAGCATTCTGCATTATAAATGAGATATACTGTAATTTTTTTTACATATTTTATTTAATTTGTCCATTTTATAATTACTTCTGGACACAGACAGAGACAAAGCTCTATGACTTGGGCCCGTTTGAAGAAAATGTAACATTTAGTTTCTTAAATGTTTTAAACATGAATACAAAATTAGATTTTTAATTCAGCCATAAAGTAGAAAAAAATATTCTGTATGTTTGCAATCATTACAAGATTGGATGTAGAAAAATATTGATACACAGAAATATGGGGGCATTTCATTCCTGATCCAGTATTGATTCTCAAAAGCACGTATCGATTTTTAATTAAGGCTTCATTGTCGTGATCTGTCTTTCCTGTGTCCCTGGTCTGAGTGTCTGTGTCTGATTGTGCCTGCTTGTCACCTGTTGTGCGGCCCAAGGTGTGTCCAGTTGTTCCAATCAGTCCCGCCCTTTAAATGTTTGTCCCCTGTGTTACTCCTTTGTCGGTTCGTCGTCTAACGTCGTCAAATGTTCGTCTCCTGTTCCTCGTACCTGCCCGTTCCCCTTACACCTGTAAGTTTTTGTAGTCTTTTTGATCGTGTTTTATATTCCAGTTTTTGCCTCCTAGTGAGTGATTTTTGGTTCCTGTGTTTTTGGCTGCCTCGTCAGCACTTTTGTTTTGTTATCAATAAATCATGTTTTTTCACCCCACAACCTGCATCTCTGTGCCTGCTCCTCCGGACATTATGCCTTTTAAAAATCCACATCACGACATTCATGATGGATGTTGGTAATAGAAATCTGAAATACAAATGCAGTTCTCACTGTTGTTACAAATAAACTAAAATAAATCAAATTTTATTCATGTGATGCATGGTGTGCTCTTTATGGTGAGTTTGTAAAATATGCTTATAGTTTTGCTATATATCATATCGTGACCCAGTCCGTATCGTGATATGTATCATATCACCAAATTCTTGGCCACACAGCCCTGAAAATTAGTCTAGAAGAGAACAACTGATTCATTAATACAAATCTAACTGGAATTTTAAAACGTAGGATCAGTGATATTTCTTATTTCTCCATATTAAGCTTTTTTTGCTCGTGAATTTAAAACCCGGCAGGTTTTAGTTTGTAGCCGAGCTCTGACGGACCACTTTTTAGGAAGCTGACGGTGAATTAAGAGAAAAGGACAGACTCCTTGAGGTTCGCAGATGAAGCAACAACATGTTCACAGGAGGAGTGATTGAATTTTAAAGAGGCGTTCTGTTGTTCTCCATACGGCTCATCAGTACAAGTCTAATAAGATACAACTACAAACAGGATGTAAACAGGACCAGGAAAGACCATTAGAGGGTCAGGGGGTCTGTGGAAGTCCAGCTTTGTTTTATCTTCAGACCAAATAAGTTTTATAATTTACAAATTTGAGGTGGTTTATTTACGAACTTTTATTTAGAAGAAAAACTCAAAAGATCTGCTTCAAAAGAAAAATTAACCTTTCACTTCTTGAGTGGGTAACAAACAAACTTTCATGGGAAAATGAATAGAATGACAATAAAAAAGGAGGTGAAACAGAAGTCCAAAAAAAAAATAAAAACCCCTCCAACTGTGTTACGGTTCAGGTTTTTCGTTTCGAGCACGCTCAGTTGTTTGGAAACAAAGAGGAGGATGACCTGCGCCCTTCTTTCCCACACCGTCCCGCTCCGGCTGCACAAAGCTGACTGGAATGTGCTCCGATCTGCTGATCCCATTAACACGCAGGACTCCTGTAACACTGCCAAGTGCTGCACAATACTACACCATTTTATTGGGATATTCAGCCAGAAATAATAATAAAAAAAAGCCAGAGCTCAGTTCATGAGCTCTCACTTCATCATTTCAATCATTAATCATCAACAACTCTCCCACTCATGCATCACAGACTTAAGAATAAGACTGCACTGGAAGTAAAAAGAGAAAGTTACAAAAAAACATGCACCTGTGTGTAAAAAGACTTTGTGTAATAAAAAAAACAAAAAACAAGAGTATTTATATTATTTGTTGACAATGTCACGTAAAGCTTAACTTTGCTCCATTGGTAACAGCGCAGATTTGTGCCACCTTTGACCCAAATAAACACAAAACAAACATCTACTGTGATAATCTGTTAGTATCAGGACAGAACTGTTACAGATTATATGTTAAAAATCAAATAGGTGTGTCGTTTCACTCTTGACAATGAGTGACAAACACCTATCTGGTGTGTAAAAAGAAAAACAGAACACTTTGGAATACTTCTGATGTTCAAAGTTTTAAAAACATCGGCTCCGGCTGACTGGTTCATGGAAGCATCGTTTGTTGCTCAAAAGTTTGTAAAACCAAACACACCTGAGGTGCAGTTTAAGGAAGAGCAGAGAGGAGAGTCAAATAAATAAGTAAAAACATGACACGCCATTTCATCACCTCAAAAAAAAGAAAGAAAAGAAAAACACTTGAAAGGCCTTTGTATTTGTTCGGTTACTTTTTGTTGCTTCACGACTCTAACGATCCCCTGCAGGATTCTGAATTAAATAGATGTGAGATAAAACGATTGAAGAGTAAAAAAAAAGGCACCGTTAAAACATTTAAAAACCATCAGGTCCCACAGAGGTCCATGAGGCGCCGGTGGGCGGGTCCACGTGGATGACTGACAGACAGAAACAGGGCGATGGATGGGTGGGTTGTAACAGACGTGGTTAGTGATGGACTCCGGCATGCAGTCAGTTAATTAATCAGGCAGGAAGGCCCATGGAGGTTAATGACAATCCTGAAGAGTGAGAGGATCGTCGCTCTTTGTTCATGGCTGATGGTAGTGAGGTTAGTGATGGTGGGTGGGTGACCACGTGAACCGACCGGCGCTCAAGTCTCGGTCCCCCCTCTTGACGGGTCGGGTCAGACACTCACCCACGTCTGCTCGAAGCTGTAGGTTCTCCTGCGGTCGTCTGGGTCGTCCGGGACATTCTGGGCCTGCTGGAACTCCTGCCTCAGCCTCTGTATCCGGTCGTGGTTGCTGGGGGTCAGTCGGTTACTGGGGAGAAGAAGAAGAACAGGGAGGCGAGAGATGAATGAGCGTGAGCGAGTGACCTGGTTCCATTCCTGCAGGATGAAGCCGCTTCAGGTCCGGCGTGAGTCGTCCGTGAATCGATCAAACGGACTGTTGACATTAGCGGACAGACTCAACACAGAAAAAATAAAAATAAAAAAGGAACGTGATAAGTGAGGGCAGTTTGGAGCGCAGAGCCAACAGCACAATATGAATCAAACTAATGTTTCTCTGATGTATTATTCATAACAATGAACAGAGTCTAGTGGTGCCCCCCCCCCCCCCCATCTCTCCTTCACATCAGTCAGCCGCTGCGTCAAACACCGTCTCCATCAGTGAGACTTCCCAAAATACAACTAGTCATCTAGAAACATAACTGTGATCAATGTCAGCAGAGATTTGTGAATACCTGCACACACATTATATTTAACACTTTGTATTTGTTGAGACAAGCATGAAAAACACATTTTTTGGAGCAACATGTACTTCAGATAATTAAGGATTATAGTAAATATCATGTTGGTTTCTTTAACGGTCTGCGGAGCACACGTCGAGGTCACCTTGTAGATCTTTAAATTTTATAGTTATACCAGTTTTCAGTTCCACAAAGTATTTGTTTCAGTAGCAGCACTGGTTTAATATAAGTGTAATGTTTTCACTAGAAAGCCCTTTTCCTACAATGTTTATCAATTAAGAGAAATCTACCTGAAACTTTTAACAGATTTTCAAGTGTCTGAGGCAAAATGTTGAGCAGAAACCAATTACTTGCATTTAAGGCATCAAAATAAAGCTTTATAGAAACATAGGGGTATGTCATTCTTATAATAACGAGAAAATTAGAAATAAAGGTCTGTGTTTAATGAAAGCTCAACACTCTGAGCAGTTAATTTAAATAAAGGTCTTTGCCTTTATTTGAGGAAATGTAGGTCATAATTAAATACCAAACACAATTGTGTCAGCTCTTTTAAAGCTTTCAGGCTGAAATATAATATTTTATTTAATGAAAAATGAGCTGCCTTTAAAAATATTTTTGGGAAAGAAACAAATTAGTTCAATAAGTTCTTTTTCTTACAAATGAACAGTTCTTATTTCATTTTTTTATCAGATAATTTGCTCATTAAACCTTATTTTAGGGTTCAGACCAGACTCTTACTGTGAAAGGGACTTAACTTTATTCACTTTTTAATCTGCATTTAATACCTGCCACATGGGTCCTTGTAGATTCAGATTCAGTGGGATTATGAGGCCCTGAATGACTTTCAGCAGGATGTGTATTCTTCACTTTACATATAAACTATAAACACTTCTTTTTGTTTATATATTCAACTGGCTTGCTAAACCAGAGCAGAGCTCAAAGTTAAAAGTTAAGGCCTCCAACAGAGGGTAGGAGTAAAATCAATTGAACTAGTCAGTTTTGTGTACAGAAACATCACTCTCCATCACCTCTTTGCCTTCTGCACCAAAGAATAATGATTAAATTCAGATTATGGCAAAAGATTAACAAACCATTAAACTCAATCAGGTGGATATTGTAACAAAAGCATCATAAATGGATGTTAGTATCAGCCTAACTTATTTTAGGTATCATGAAACAAATACAAAAGCAGCAGCAGCACTAACTTGCCCTGAACTCGCTGAAGACCAGGAAGCTGTCATTCACAATCCTGCAACTCTCCACCACACGCAACACAGCCGCTTGGCCTCTTTAGAGCTCGGCTGACCCAGTAAACGCTACACGGGACCCTCTGATGATGGGTCAGCACCTCGTTGCGGCCGTTCAAAGAACGGTTCGTAAAGAAAAGTGGAGAATATGTAAATGGACGTCTGAACTAGAAGAAAAAAACAAAACTCCAAGGAATAAGAGTTTTAAACCTTCAGAGCAGTGATTTGTCTGAATGTAAGGATGTGTGTGAAATGAGAAGATGCTTCCCCTCCTGAGATGCTGACTCGGGTCTGTAATCAAAAGTATATCATCATTAAGACAACCTATAGACCTGAGCTATATTGCAGAATCCTGCCCGGGAGACTGAAGCCAAGAGAAACTCAGATAAAGGGATCAAACCTTTTCAATCCTTTAGTCTGACAAAGTGCTGCAAATCAATCAGAGAAAGAGCAATGCTGCAATCCAGCTTCACTGGCCCCAAAACCCCAGAGACGGGAAAGAAAAGCAGGCTGAAATTTAGTCCGAGACGAGCTTCATCCTGCGAACAGACTCACTCAATATCTGCCACCGCCGTACGAGGCTGAAAGGTCACAGAGCGGCTTTGTCGAGTGGAGCGTCTGTGGGACTCAATAACAGGACTGTGGCTTGCTGACTGCGCTGCCAGCAAAGCTGTTCACGCTGAGATGCACCCTGCATCTCTTTCAGCCGGCACGGCTGAAAGAGATGCCTGAAGCCTGGGAAGGAAAGAGGAGGCTTTAAAGGAAGTCATAATGTCGGCATTGTGGGCAGACGTTTGGATGGGGAGCCACGAGGCTCCGCTCAGCTCTGAGGGAAGAGCCGCCCGATTCAAAGACTCGGAGCTTTGAGAACAAGACGAGAAATTAAAAAAATTCTTCTTCTGGATAAATAAAAAAAACAAAAACAAAAAAATAAGTCTATAAACTTCCAGCAAACTTTACCAAAGACAACCTCCTCTGTGTTGCTCATCTGCATTTTATTAAATGAAGTCTCCTATAAATCCTTCAGATTAAAAGTATCGTGTAGATTATTGATCAGGACAAATCAATGAAGCTGCTCTAATTAACTTTCTCTGGAACTGCAACCTGAAGACCAGACAAGCAGATATTGATACGACGGATTGTTTTGACAAGCTGCTACGTTATGATTCACTAATGAGCTCTACACATTGATCCCAGGCAGAAAACTATTTAATCCAGGGTCTATTGTGTTTATTGTGCTGATTGGGTCATAATTTCTTTGCTTTGTTGAACGAGAAGCAAGTTTTGTTTTTTTAAAGCAGAGAGGTTTCACCTACACCTAATGGAACTTCAAATGCAAGGATATCTAAACCTTAGTTGGTTTTATCGTAATATTGAGCTAAAATTAGACTCCAAGTTCTAACAGATGGTGCAGCCTTTTGGTTTAAAACTTGTTTGTTTTTTAACCAGAGCAGAAAAAGGGAGTGGCTGAGCAGTTTTTGGATTAAACCACTGAAGGAAAACATCTGTATGGATTTGGACAATGGATTGCAGCAGTAGCCTTTTAAAAAACTGAACTTTAAAGAAACAAATCAATAAAAATCTATATACAACTAAATTAGTTTTATTTTATGTAGCAGTAGCTGAGAGTCACAGCCAACACATCCCATAAGAACTTTGTTTAAAATCCCGGTGTGAAAGGTGAGGAGACGTTTGTATTCCTTAACAAATGCTAGTTTCATTAATTGCATTAAAAATCTGAGTTTTAATAGAGACCAATCAAAGCTCCAATACTCTGAAACAAAAAGCCTCAGTGGTTAAATGTACATTAAATGACAGAAGCAGCTGAAGGGTGAGAACCCTAATCCTGCAGATTAAAAATGAATGCCCTCATTCACACACTGTCCCTCCCATGACCTCAGAGGCATCCTGCAGACCTACCGCTGACTGGATGTGGATTTCAATTTTAAAACTCAGCAAAATGGCCGGGAGTTTGGCTGGATTTTTTTATTTTAGATGAACCCAAAGCAGAGGAGGTCTGAGTGCTGAATAGGAAACCAGTGGAGACGACCACCTGAGCATTTAGACTCATTTTGGACTTTTAAAGACTCCAACGTGTCAGGCTGGATGGCCGAGTCTTACGTTGTTGAAATATTTTAATCAATTTGTAAATAAAAAGCAGCTGGATAATCGTATCTCTGCTGTCAAACGACAAAATGGCTGAACGGGTTGGAGGGGGGCGGGGAGATGGCACCAAAACCAGTTGCTCCCAGACGCACCTCAGAACAGGAGGGGCCTGTGGAGCTACAAGAACCAGAAAGTCAGACCAAACCGTCGCAGTTCCACTTCATACAGACCACAACTGGATGACTTAAATGTGAAAAGGAAGAATTTGAACGCATCACATGTCCCGTTTAAAGACACAAGATCTGTGTTGTTTCACACTTGGATAAAAACCAGCCACAGATTTTCAGTGCATCCAAACTCAACACTTCCTCGTTCTATTCTTTTATCCTTTGTACAAATTAACAAATGCAGATTTAATAAAATCTCATCTCCCTCATGATAATACATGGATTGTGTTTGGTGATAACTAATTCATTCGCCAATAATCCCTTCTTCAAAATAATAAACTTTTTAATTAAAAAAAGCCATCTTAATTAAACATTTAATTAAGCACGGGTAGTCATGGGACGCTCGTCCTGAATGTGACTGTTGTGCTGACTGGCTCTGCGGCCTGTTAAATAAACATTCCTCTGATGCAGCGATACGCGCCGGCAGAAACGGGTGCGGGTTGTAATCCTGTCGTGTGGGTGAACCAGGCTGAGAGAGAGAGAGAGAGAGAGAGAGAGAGAGAGAGAGAGAGAGAGAGAGAGAGAGAGAGAGAGAGAGAGAGAGA
>JAVKLF010000064.1:1607650-1619983 GCA_034783495.1 Millerichthys robustus | reverse complement strand
GAGAGAGAGAGAGAGAGAGAGAGAGAGAGAGAGAGAGAGAGAGAGAGAGAGCAGCTGCTGGAGCCTGAGAAAAATGAGCCGAGATGCTGGAGATGATAATCTGGGTCTATTGATCGAAGGCTCACAGGCAGATAGGAAGGAGACTGATGTCCTGGCTAACTGCCGCTAGCGGCTAACGCCTCATATAACGCCTCGCTGTTGAGCTCACATATCTGTGTCGTCCATTCCTGCAGAGCCACAAGGATTGGTACTTTCTCAGCTTTTACAGAGCTGTAGGAAAGCATTTTATCACTAAAACTAATCTAAACTGCACATTTTTCCTTCTTACTTTGATAATAGGTTAATAACTTCTTGTAATTATCGCAATCACTGAAATTATTTTGCTTTTACAGAGAATAATGGTGTTTTTATAAATTATATTATACTAATTTAGCTTTGTCTCATTCATTTACTGTGCTGAATTTACTCAGTAATATTTGCACAGCTGTGTTAAAGAACACAACTATCAGACATATAAAAACTGTCAGAAAGAGTCTCCCGAGGGGAAATGAACCGTTTTGTTTAGTTTTATTCTGAAGACTGATCACTGCACGACTTTAATGTTATTCTGCTTTAAATTATGCATTAATAGGAATAGTTTAATAGTAATGTGACATTTACTCTGCTTCTTTCTGGGCAGATGTTTGCAAACCATAAACCATGTTTAACCAATTATTGTTCTGTTTTTCCATTTCAGAGATTTAGAGGGATAAAGTTTATTGAACAAATTACTGCAACTGTCTAATTAATGTCTCAGAAGGTCACGGCGGCTGCTGGACTTGTCACAAAAAATAATTACTATAAATCAAAACTTATTGATGCCACAGGCTGCTCATTTAAATTTAATATCCTTTCTGATGATGTTAATAATTTCCAGGGAGATGTTTGTAAAATATCTACACTTTAGTGACCTTACGTTACGGGAAAAACAAATGAAATTTGGACCCCTGGCAAAACAGATTTACTGAAACATTCGACTAATCAGAGGTAAGATTAACACACCGTCACGCCGGTACCACTTGGGTTCTTATTAGTCCGATCTTGTCTTTGATCTGGATTACACGGTGGAGCCCAGTCGACCTGCAGAAACATGGCAATTAGATGGTGATCGATACAATATCACCACACTTAGCTGCTCGTTATCAGAGCCTGGACGTGCCGATGAACCAATTTAGACTAAAGTGGGCGTCAAAACGCACAAACAAATCGGACTCAATCTGGACTCAAACATCTGACAGGATTTCAGTGAGTTATTGGACTTCATGGTGACTGCCTTCATTTTATTTATTATTTTTCCACAGTCACTGAAAGTATGATACGTAATGGACTCTGGAAACACAAATGTTTTTCTTTACTTTGTTTTCTTTTTCTCATACTCAAACCCATATCCAGACCTGGAATAGAACTCAAATTCTTCTAGCCTCCTAAAAGCCTCCTCTGACAACTGTTGCCAGATGAAGCTTCAGTTCATCCCATAAATTATATTTGATGCACTTTACGAGATGAAATACTTTCCCGGGCCACATGACTCCTCACACAGACTGCAGCCTGAAACAGTAGTGTTCCCTCAGCGCCGACGTTCCCACAGGGTGTCCACACTTCTGCAAAGCAGACAGTCAACACTGGAATCCATCGACGGAACAAATCGAGTTTAATTGCTTTGCAGTTTTATGAGGCATCTCCATTTTTCCAGGGCTCACCGCTGGTCGCAAAATGTCAGAGATTGCAATATAATCTTCTGCTGTTATTAATGCGAGCACTTACACACAGACACAAGCATTTAGAGGGAGACCGTTCTTCGATTTCAAGCTGCGGCGCCACCGGAGGCAGCGCTGAGGAGGCGTGCGGAAATATGCCTTCTTTTAATTCAAGAGGCAATTACAGGTTTGCGGACAGGAGCGCATCAATGGCTGCCTGTTCAATTTAGAGCAAATAAATGACAGTTTCCTGCCTGATTTCTGTACTGTTGCTCTGCTTATAACAGACGTGGGGAGCGTCTCATCTCATACGCCCGTTTGGGTTCATTTCTCACATCTTTCTGGACTGATGTGAGCTTCATTTTATGGGAGGTTTTTAAAGGTGTTTGACAGGAACTAAAGAAAAATACTTTGCGATATTTCCTTCAGATACCCTATGACCTGACTATATGGGCATTTTAGGAAAACAAACAAACTATAGGATTAGATTTACTTTCAGTCAACATAATGTGACAGTTTGTAGTTTTATTTTACACCAGAGCTTACGTATTAGTGTTGGGTTTGAAACACATCATCGTAAACAGACTGTAGACTTTAGTAATTCTGACACTTCACCATCAGCCTTGAGGAAAATCAAACTGACACGAGGCTCGAGTCCGATTCGGGTGTTTTTGTGGTGATTTGGGGGCAGAAAGTGGAAAACGGATGAACAAGTCCAACAACAGATCTGGGCCCCTTTATCACATGAAAAAAAGTGTTTTCTTGTCATGTTGCACCGAGGGGAGGATGTGTTTAACTTCACAATGCATCGTATTTATGCGTGTATGATGCGACCCGCCCCAGTAGTTAAATTACCAAGATGGACGACTTTGAAAAGGTACTCGTCTGGTCCTACTGAGCTCGCCAATGTGCGATTGATGTTCATGTCTTCCTACTATATTCGTGCTGCGGTTAAGAAAAAAAACCATCAGTTTCTCCGACTCTAGTGTGGTTGTTTATTCGCTTCGCTCTGCACGACGTAGTCTACAGCGAGAGGACAGAATGAGAAATTATGATGATTTATCCCCAGCATAGGAGGAAAAATTGAAATTTATAGTGATAGCACATTAGAAAAAAATTGGTCCAAATCTACTCCAGTATATATACGACTCCCTGATTTTATGGAGGATTTTTGTGGTTAAATATTTTGCGTTGTAGATACAAAAATACGGTAAAAGGAAAGTAAGAAATAAACCATTAATGATTCTACAAGTTCTTTGCAGCAGTGCCTGAAAAACACATATTCTTAAGACGATTCACTCTGGAGCTGATTATATTAAACGTAAAATGAGGCGGGACAGGAGGAGGCTCGGTGAGAATATAAACACCAAGTGACACGAACAGAAGTGATGATGACAGCTCAGGCTGCAGGGAAACAGCAGCTGCAGGCGGGAAGAGACTAATGAAACACCGAGTGTGTGTCAGCGGCCACAAAGTAAGCCGAGCAGCAGTGACAGCGTTCAGCGTTCAACTCTCACACTGACAGGAAGGCAGCGAGCAGCCGAAGGTCCCAACAGATCGTCTGAGTCATGGGGCCTCTGTCGGCCTCATTTTTAAAAGCTAAACAAGAATAATGGCTCAACAGTGGAGGTAAAGGTGCTGCTGAGAGCTTTATATGCCTTTCATTAAAATATAAAGACGCTGAAAAAGCCTCTTAATGTGTCATTATTGTTTTAAATTTACTACTTAACAGATATGGTGATCAGGAAGTAGTTTTTAAGGATAATTGAATATATTTTTTTCCTGACTTTTAGTGTATTTCAACTGAAAAATGAGCAATCATGTCATTGATTTGGCTAGTTTTTTTTCCTTGCTATAATGCAGTGATTGTCAATAAAACATTTAATGGTTCAGTGTTGACTTGGTTTGTTTTCTGTTCCAATCCGTCACACATATCTTTGCTCATAATTTTTGGCAAACAATGCGTCCTTAATCCCTTCAAGAAATGCTACTTTGATTATTTTTGTATGCTGCCTAATTTTTCCATTTATGTGCAAATGAAGTAAAAGCCAACAAGAAGAACTAGAAATTTAAACATCACAGAAGGTTTGACTTTCAAAAACAGAAATGAAAAGAGCCAATTTGAAAATTTCCTTTCTAAAAAGTGAAAAGTTCTTTGAAGCCCTTTTTCTTCTGATAGTTTTATGCAAAATTAAGATTGTGTTCAAACAGAGCCAACTAATTAAAAATATGTCAACAAAACCAAATTATAATTAGTTTAGCAAAACACCCGTTCCTGCTCCTTTTCTTCTCTTTGTAACATTTCTTAGTCATCCTACTCCCTTTTCATACAGACGTCTCCGTAAAAGTTTCAATTTCATCTCCCCCTTTGTGAAATTGAAATGCTAAAGAAGGAAAAGGATATCTGATCTTCTCGCCGTGTTATCGCCGCGTCCCAATCGAACACGCCATCACACTCAGAGTGCTTTGATGCAACGGCGACAAAACAGCAGCTAATCTGCTCCATCAGCGTCAGGTGATTATCTCTGTGAGGCAGACAGGCTGTGATTCACAGAGAGAAAATCAAGGAGCTGTGTTCAGCGTTTTGGTGTTTTTTTCTCCTCCCTTCCTGCACAATCTGTTCCCGGTCTCCTCTTCTCAGGTGTGAATTTGCACGTTACTCAGAGAATCCATCAAACCAAACCATTGTGTCAGATCTGAGCATCCAGACGAACCACTTATTTGAATATATCTGTGTTCTGATCGCACCAATCGTAACCAACGGCTGCAGTCCACTCGTCTGAAGCGATTCACGGCTGATCGCCACGAGGCAGCGCATTCAGTCACCTGTGAAAACTGTAACCAGGCAACGAGCTGCGGAGCGGGTCGTCTGAAGAGGACGGCTTCACGGCAGACGCCATCGCATCCCGTTAATTATTCCTCTTCTGAGTCAACGCGGCCATAAAGCAGGCTCTTATAGGCCATTAACTTGTAGTGGTGCTTTTACAACTCTGCAACAAAAGTGAAAACTTGTTTCGACCTGCCGCGGCCCACAAGAGCTGGGCTTTTTTTTCTCCCCCACAAGTTGCATAAATTACCAGCAGAGAGTGAAAGTGGAAGAGGAGAGGATTTACAAGGTGAGCGCATCGTCTTATCAGCAGTGGATTTAACAACTTACTCTTCTTTATTTATTTTATTTTTACATTTTTATGAGGCCTCAGCTAAACTGAACAGTGGTAATAAGAGCAGGATTTTCACACTCATTAAAACAAAGTTCAGTCTGAGTCAGATATTAAAAGTTCTTGGGCTAAAGTTGGGAAATCATCATCTTGTTTTGCTAAAATAATTTTGCTTAAAAATAAAAGTATGTTTGGCTGGGGTTTTATTTAAGGTTCAAGGAAGATTTGTGGGAAAAAAGTTCAACTTTCTTCCCTTAAACCCCGACCCTTCATGCAGATTTGTCAGAAGTCCCTGTTAGGGTTTTTTTTTCTTAAAAAAAAGTTTAACATCTTTGACAAACATGTGTTTGTGTTTCATATAACAACACTTTATGGTATTTTACGTTACCTGCCTGAGAACCAACAGTTTAAATATCAACGCTAGACTTTAAATGCAAAATTTTATATTTTATGAAACATATTCTTCTTTGTTTATACATGTCTTGGTTAAAAAACCTTTTTCAAGTAAATTGGTTTAAAAAAAGACAAATAAAAATGCTTTAAGTGACGTTTTATAGGATGTTGCACATGATGATGTTGACCAAAAGCTGAAATGTCTCACCAGCTTCTGGTCACTTCTTATAAAAAATAAATCTAATATTTCTGATAAAAGAAGTTTAAAATCATCATTTGATGGGTGTCGAATTGGGACAAGTATCGTGAATAGTACAGCTACAATTCTGTGCATAAATAAAAAAACAACTATTTCATATAATCTATAGAAAATAGGCTAACAAAAAAAGCCTAAATGATCCATTATGATTTTACGGATATTAGTTGCATAAAATCCCCCCAAACTTCCGACTCATCAGATTGATCCACGTATGCATCAAAGACATTAGCTGCGTGTCACAATGATCTACACGTTCAGGAAGCTGCGCCACATTCACACCAACTACAAAAGAATCCATCTTTCCCCAGGTGGCAGAACAAATAAATCTTCAGAGGCTAAAAAAGGAAACAAGTAAGGAAAATAGAGAGGGGAAATTGTAAGATAGTCATTTGGGCTTTGGCGACCAACGTGAGCAATGAATAGAAAAAGGTGGCTCCAATCGGCTTCTGAGGCCCGTCTTGTTGGGAAAAGATGATTCTCATCTGCAGAGCTGATGGAAAAATGCACGACCTGAACTTAAGGAAGGCAAGAAACGAAGGGGAGGCAAGACTAGGAGGAGAGAGGGGGAAAAAAGAGGGGGGAAAATCAAATTGGAGCAGCCTAATTTCTGGGGCAGGCATCACGGTCCAGCTCATATGGCTCCCTCTTGATGACTGCTGGGTGACGGATGAATCTCTACTTGTAATGGTTCCCATTTTCAGAGAGCTGTATAATAGTTCCAACTGAAGTACGAGCAGCATCTGATAAATCATAATATAAGTCAAATTAGGATCCATTATCATCAAGAGGCAGGGGGTCCTTTTACCTCTGTTTCAGGGCAGTAGAGGAGGTAAATGAAACTAGAAGCATCTTGTGACAGCAGGCAATTTTGAGAGAAAAAGATTGAGTATCTGCCGTGTGATTGCATGGTAATTTGTGTCCTAGATGCCAGGGATTTCTGCTCAGACACAAAATGAAATTTGGCAATGCCAAAATGCTATTAGGAGCCCATTTTAAACCACATCACCACCCGCTTACACTTCCTGACATTTAGTGTTTTGTATAATGCATGCAACACGCAATGATTTGTCATTTCTTAACAAGGTAAGCACGTTTTCAGGCGATGCGCTAACTTTGTAAAAAATAAAATCTCTAACTAGTATTTCGTTGCTAACTCCTGTCATGTAGCTTGCATTAGGTGCAAACAGAAAAATATTTGTTTTTCAGAGATATTGCTCTGGGGAATGAAGCTAAAGTGCAGCATTGGTTCAGCAAGCATTCATTAAGAAGTGGGACTCCACACAACAATCTCATGAAATATTCAATACACAGCAGCTTTTAGAGGACATGTTTTCCAGACCACCAAGACAAATGAGATTTTGAGCAAGAAAAAAATATATAATTCTGTTTTGTAACCTCTCAAACCTTTTTTTTTTAAATTTTCTTTAAAAAAAAGATGAAGACAAAAAAACCCTGAATTCACTTTTTAAAAACAAGCTTTGTCTTACAGCAGAAACCTTGAGCTTTTAGCACGCCGCAAATTATCAGGTTTTCTATTTACTTTTTTTGTTAACAACTTAAAAGGTTCATAAGCCTCAAAGTCCAGTTTGAGTGTTGAATGAGTGTGAAAGCAAAATACATTTTCATTTTCAACACGATGAAAAGATGCTGAATGAGTGGTTTGGTCTTTTATCTCAGATGATGACTACGAGCTGCACATTATGTTTCTGTCCTAAATAAATTGGAAAATACATAAAACTTATCACAGAATGTAAGATTTTCCAAGGACTTGTGAAAATTTAAAGCTTATAACTCAACTCTCCAGCTTTGACCTGAGAAAGCTCCTGGATCAGAAGTGAAACGTCTTCAACTCCAGAAGTTCAGCTGCTTTGGTTTTTATTTATTTATTGTTTGCCTATCTGCCGTCTCCTGGATGACGGAGCTGTAACGGCTTTCTAATCTCTACCTGAAAGGGTCAGGATGTTTATTGTTCTGGACTTTTTTCTTGTCCTAGGATTAGATGTTGTGGATCACAGGCTTTGGATTCAAATTCTGCATTTACATTTGCTTTACTGTCTATTTATCAAAAAGCATTTGCTAACATTCGGTAAATGTGACAAACAGCAAAGTTTTCAAATATGACGTCATGTGATCAGCTGGTGCTCAGAGTGTGTGTTAGGGATGACTCTCTGCTACTACCATGCAACGTTTTAGCTCGGTATCTGTTAAAGCTGCTGAGTTATTTCCCTGTTTCTTTTGAGGACAAACAATTCAAAGGAAGGTTTTTGTCTTATTTTCCCTTCTTTTTGTTAAATTATCTGATGATCTGCGGTTCTGTTTAAATGGAGCTAACAGCGACCGGCTCTTTTTAAACTTTGTTTTACAGCCTGAGAGTTTTTACGCAGCATCTCTGTGATAAGAAGCTAAAGAACTACCAATAAAAACTACGACTACTGTCAACAGAATTCATTTTGTAAAATAATTTTACTGAAGTGGACATAAAAAAGGATAGATTCAGTTCTGATCATCCTCACCTCCCACTTTCTTAAGATAAAAAATCCCCAGATTTCTGTACACCTAGGATTCAGTAGAAAGGAACAAAAAAAATCTGTTTTTCCAACTGTCTGGTCCCCACCCAGGCGAATGTCTGCCTCTGCAGACAAACCTGCTGTCAAAACGTCGTCTGAGCAGGCAGCAGGAGCTGCAGGCAGCAGGAGCTGCAGCCGTCCCCCGGCTCCGTCAGACCTTCTGGAGGGGCTGACAGGGTGAATCCACTCAGTCTCTGTATGTTTCAGTACAATATGGGCGCAGACGGATGTGATCCCTCCCTGCTTTTGTCTTATTCTGGAGTCCAAGGTGCTGCTTAAACTGTTCAAACTAGACAGAAATAATATAACCCTTTACATTAAGTTTGCTTTTGTCTAAGCAGTTTAAAATGTGACTGAATATTTAATCAGAGTTATTGTTTCTACTAAAAGATCAGGCTGGACAAGGCTGTAAAGATGTAAAATAAATATAATATTAATGAATTTTAAATGAACAGCAAAAAAATAGGAAGAAATGTGTTTTTTTAACGGCCCAGGTGGATTTCCTTCTCTACCCGATGCAACAAAGAGTCACACGAGTCCACCCCATCAAAGAGCACCCATGGAAAACTCAAAAGGGCGTCACACGGTTTCTACCAGACACCCGTCACACGGCTCTCCACGGTTCACATCCCTCTGGGGAGGGCTGCTTCCTGTCTGGGGGACGCTGTCAGGATCCCGAGACGGGAGCTCGTTTTGAAGGCAGAGATGAAGAAGATGTGGCAGATAAAGGAGCAAAAAGAGGGAGGGAAGGAAGAAAGAAAGAATGGGACGGGGGTGGGATACAGGGCAGGTGTGGAAGATGGTTGGATTGTGACGCTGAGAATATGAACAGTTTTTAAGTCTGTATTCTGTCCTAAATGTAAAATGAACAATAAAAAATACAAAACAATCTTCAACATCTGAGAGACGTGTTAATTCTCAGAGTGTGTGTTGATGACAATGCTCATCTACTACCACGGTATCCTTAATTTTTGTGCTGGCAAAGGCAGATTAGCTGTGGCAGCCATCTTCCTAAAGTTGGAAATGTACGTCCAATAATTACTCTACTACATTCTTAAAGATTTATTAAAATCCACCATATTTCAGCTCATAATCTGTGAAAAAAAACAAACAGTTTGTGACCACAACATCCAAGAAGCTTTTCTGTAGTTTAACCCACCCAGACATTACTGAAGCGTACTGTCGACCTTTCACAACACAGGAAACAGAAAAAGGGAAAAAATGAGAAAGATATCACGTTATTTGGATTCTGGACTGAACATTTTTATTTCAAGCAGGAGGCCGAAGCAGGAGAGGTTAAGGGAGACGGGAAGGAGTCAAAGACTGGATTAAAGGGTCACTGAAGGATTGAAAGGAAATATTTAAAGATAAGACTAGAAAGTCTAGTGAGACGCTTCAGAAGAGACTTCAAAGATGGACGGGGGGAGATGAAGGGATGGTGTGTGGAAAGGTTTGGTGCTAAGATACACAACAGTGTCCACATTTAGCCAGATGAATTTAGAAATTTCTTCTGATCTTAAACCCCAGTTTTGTGCGTGCCACGTGCAGACAGAGTCCACACCGTTCACGATGAGATGCAGAGAAAAAAAGAAGAGGGAGCAGTCTACGTCCTGGCATGAAGTGAATAAATCTCTGGAGATCCTGCAGCCAGCTGCTGACACAGGCTGGTTTTACAGCAGGCCAGGGGACCATAAATAAGGCATTGTGGGTAAGTCCGGGGAGGGAGGAGGTTCCCGGTTTAAGTGTGGCCCTTTATGAGACCCCGCTGCCATCAGCTGAGTGTTCGAGGACCGGTGTGTGTTTCCGCTGACCTCACCAGGACAGAGGAGGGTCTGAAGACCGAAGGAGGAGCCCGGTGGGATCCTACCGTCTCAGCATGATGGCTCCTCTCATCCCCGACTGTTTTTGCTGTTAATCTTATTGTAAGAGCTGCTGCGTGATGGCGCCTAATGGTGGCCATCTTATCCGGGAACAAAGCTCCTCAATCACTTGTAATAAATTTTACATTGTATTGCTCAGGCAGGGGATGTTGAATTGATTATGCATATTAAAGCACTTTATCCTTCATTTATTAGCCTCCTACATTTTCATTTCTGCTAGAGTTTCACAAACCAGAGTGGGAATATAATGCATTCTCCATTTTCCTTTCATCATTTCCTTTTTTCACCCCATCAGCTCTTTTTATTTGGTAAATTGTCTCAGATTAAAAAGGACAGACTTTTCAAAAAAATGGGATGGAAGCTGCCGCCACTTGAGTTTTTTTTTTTTGCCAAATAAAACATTCTTTTTTTACTTGTTTCATTACTGGAATCCATGTTGAAGAATTTATTCTTGGGAAGTCTAAAATAAACTGAAGTATTGTCACCCTATAATCAAAAATAGTAATATTAAAAAAAACCATTCCAGAACCGTCTGGACTGTACGTCACATTGTGACGACACTTTTTCCTGTCCTGACATCTGGTTTGGTAAACCTTTAATAAATCATCGGTCAGTCAAACGATTACATACTACTTGTTTTTGTTTTCATGAAGCCTGTTGCACAGAAACTGGATCAAACACAGGTTGGTTTGTCTTTTTCAGGCTCAGATAGGCCTGGTCAAAGAGCTGTGACTGCAGATCACTGCAAACGTATTATTAATATCCATGTAAACTTTGAAAATAACGCTCTGATTGGCTGAACTGCCTCGCACGGCTCGCCTCCACCCGTCTGTTCCTCCCAGGTGAGACAAACCAAACACCTGCTGGAATATGCAAACAGAACACGACGTGATCCAGCACCAAACTACAAACTACAGCAGCTATGAACACATGAGTAGTATTACCTTCCTCTGTCAGAGTGCGATCACTGGGTTTTCGAGGTCCACGGAGCGTAAAAAAAAAAAAATCACAAGGTTTGACAGGATACAATGGTTAGTTTATTCCAACATGTTTTTTTGTTTGTTTTTTTAACAAAAAAAGCCGAAGTGCTGTAAATTAGCTCTGAGAATAGCTTGGGGAACATGGCAGGGGGAGTGTGTGGATTAGTGTTAATGACGGCACATTCACAGCCAAATCTAGTGTTTTTGGGAGGATTAGCTGACTTAATCAGGACGTGATACATATGGCATTAAATGTTAAAAGATGGGAAAATGAATAAGCTCCTTTGACTCCTCACTTAATGATATAATGTGAACTAAAAAAAGACCTATAATGAGGATAGTGTAAACAGAGAAAGAAGAAAACTTTCAGTTATTTTGCGTCAACAAAAACATTTGGGAAAGTGTGCATTAATTTACTTCATTTTTTTTAGATCCTTTTAAATAACTTTATGAGGTGTGATAACGTTACATCTGCAAACATTAAGGCATATCTGAAACACATGACTTTTAGTTAAAAATAAGATATTAAATTTATGGACTGAATGTTTATCTTCTTCATACAACCACCATGAATTGACTGATCCTCCCCACTCATTTCAACATGATGCAGACAGACTCGCGCAGATAAAAAGTCGAACGTGGCATGATGGACGTGGCAGGCCCGGCGGCGCAGAGAAAAATCCCATCGTGACACAGGGACCTGTCGTTAGAACACGGGAACGTATCCACAGACGCTGAGTGATGAACCCAGATCACCAAAATATTACAAATCTACAGAACACAACGTCAATCGGGTCCGAGACCACGGATCAAAACCGACCGAGCAGCGCTCACGCAGATCAGTACGAAGGAGGGATATAATCTGATAAATAAAACTTATTTAAGGTCAAGTAAGGAGCACAGAAGCCTTTACTCTGATTGGTTAAATTGACTGGCTGGTAAGCAGAGAGGGTAAGAAAGTGTGTGTGTTCTGCCGTGGCATAAATCAAGTGTTAAAACGACATTCAGGGGGACTCCAGCGCATATTGATTAGTCATTATTTGTACTAACGGGCCTAAAGAATGGGGGCTGGGGGGGAGTGAGGATGTGATGGCAATCCATTATCTTAAAGGAGGAGGGAAAGATGCTGGAAGGGATCGATAGGTCTCGCACAGGTCTGGCAGGTCCACTATTCAAATTCTATTAAGACACTACAGGAAAAATGTAAAAGATCTACAGTATCAAGAGACAAAAAAAGATAACATTCAGTTTTCATCATTTGTGTGTCTCTCTCTCTCTCTCTCTCTCTCTCTCTCTCTCTTTCTCTCTCTCTCTTTCTCTCTCTCTCTCTCTCTCTCTATATATATATATATATATATAT
>JAVKLF010000064.1:1597267-1607550 GCA_034783495.1 Millerichthys robustus | reverse complement strand
ACATCAGACATCTCAGTCCAGAAATGTGCAGTCCTAGGCACAGCCAAGATACTGTGCAGAACCCTCAAGCTCCCAGGTCTCTGGTGGAGGACCCGAGCTAAGAGGAAGAAAGACCACCCGCAGTGGGTGAGAAGGGAATTTTTTTTAAATCTATATGTGTGTGTATGTATAGATGGATGGATGGATAGATAGATATATATAGATATATCTATATAGATTATATATATAGATATATCTATATAGATTATATATATGTAACTATAGGGATTATTCTCGCTATTTTAAAGACCTCAAAATGTCTTTTTATTGCAATAAAGTCATAAAAAGTCGCTTTTTGTCCAGTAAAACTTTGTATAAGTCAGGACATCTATAGTAGAACAATAATAAAACTCAAAGGGAAAGGAAAAAAAATCGCAATAATACAACATACACACCCACACAAACACACACACACGAGAAAACTATATTAGCAAGAAAAAATGACACATCAACAGAAACTGGAAAAGACATTTGCCTCCTCGAAGCAAGAAAGCTGTCAACACTTCATCTCTCCTTCCTCCACTGCACTTTCACTTCCCTTCATTCTTTAATATTTCTGAACGTTGCTGGAAATTAAAAAAAAAGAAGACGACGAGCTCTGCTCTATCTCTTTCATCTGAAAAATTGTCCTCCTTCTTCTCCACCCCTGAGAAAAACAAGCTGGCAGTTTTGACACCGGTTGTCGGCCGGAGCGGAGCGAGCCAAGGCGCCTGGTTCTTGTCAAAACCCATCGAGTGGACAGAATATGGAAAAGGATCAGAGGAGGAAGTGGGAGGGGGCTGGGATTGACATCTTGAAAACGTCAGGTAATGAGAACTAATTGAGATCCCTTTAAGCTTCAACATTTCCTGCATGTGATTTAAAGTGATTTCGGGGCCCAATTACAAATCAAAGAGGCGGATTATTGACACAAGCTTCACTTATCAACAAGATGTTTGTACAAATCTACAAGACAAAGTAGTTTTGTGTTTAAATATAAACAGGCATGAATGAAGAGCTGGATTCAGATGTTCTGTCATTCTGAAAATCTAAAGTTTAAACTCATCCATTAATCTGGGAAAAGATAAATAAATCTAAGATCATTTTAAATACTTGCCATGATAACCACACTGAATTTTATATTTGACATTTTAAGTACAGGAAACTGTCTTCTGTTTATCCATTAATGGGTTAGAAAACATCCAAGATGGTGTTTCAACCAATAATGAAACTGAAAACTGACCCGAGGGAGAGAAGATTAGCAAACCCTGTTTCTGGTAGTTAACATTTTAGACTGAGTGCTTTGGAGGCAAAGTTAGTGAGACAAGGCTGAGACAGTTTGGACAGAGGAGGGGACAGTGGATATATTGGACAAAGAATGTTGAATAAAAAGCTGCCAGGGAAGAGGAGGAAGAGGAGGAGGAGAGGAAGCCCACAGAGAAGCTTCACAGATGTGGTGAAGGGCGATACGTAGGAGGGTTGGTGTGACACAGAAGGATGCTGGGATCGGGTGAGATGGAGGCAGATGATCTGTTGTGGCACACATAAAGACGAAGATGAAGAATGGCACAAGGACGACAACAAAGACAACGACCGCGAGAAAAAAAACAACAACAAAAGACAAACATAAAAGATGACAACAAAGGATTGGAGACCTGTCCAGGGAGGACAGTCTAGTCCAGACCTTTATTACCCTTGTGGAGAAGCTTAGATTACAGCAGTTTTTAAAAGGACACAGAAACACTGGACATAAGGACATGAGGACATAAGGACATGAGGACATAAGAACATAAGTCGTTCCAAAGAACTCTCAACAAACACCAGGATGTACCTGGATGGAACAAATGGAAACACTGACTGGTTGTTTTTTCCACAAACAGAATCAGGTTCAAAGGCAGCGTGTGGTTTGTAGCTTTTTGTGCACGTTGTCTCTTTGTCCAGGTTATTCTTTGTGAACCACATGATCACTAATCCCTGCGTCTGTTTCACCCGCGGCACGACCTCCACAGTAAAAACCAAACTCTCATCACATCACATCGGCAGGGCGTGTCCCCGCGGCCAACTATTAATACATTCCTCCGCACAATGAGAAATTAGCTCAAGCAAACGAGGGCCTGAAGAAATGATCCCGTTTTTGTTCTGACAGCCACTGGATCGGCAAATCTCCGCCCAGCAGCTGGCGGGCTCATTCACGGCGCAGCCAAGTCGTTTCAGCGCCGCCGTAAAAAGGACGATCGCTATCACCAGTGAAATAAAAGATCCAAACTCGCAGACTCACAGCTTGCTCCAATCTTCACCGCAATTTAAAAAGAGCTTGAAGACTCTTCTGTGGAAATCCTAATTAGTTAAATGAGCTTTTCCTTTTTTTTCTACCATGGTGAAATTATTGCATTTCATTAAATATAGAAAACAAGTTTTGGAGCTGTGTGGATGTGAAGAATTGCTGGAAAAGGGTCGGAGATAATTACATTTGAGTTGTTGAAACAGGGGGTCTCTTATTCCCAAATGCAGTTAAACTTATTAAAGTGGGGAGGAAAGGGGAAGTGGGACCCAAGAAACAGACGCTCATCTTAATTCAAATAGAAAAAAAAACGATATTCTTTGAAAAAAGTTCTTTAAACGACAACAAGCAGACCAACTAAATCAAAAAGGAGCAGTGATGAAAATGTGCAAACATTCAGCCTGAATCAAAAACAAACATCAAAGCTCTACATTTCTTCAATCTTCATCTGATGTTGTGAGAAAGAGTGATAAAGTATTGTTTTTGTAAAGAAACAAGAAGGAAACTAAAGGCTGTTCTCTCCTAATCTTTGTAGCATGTCAGCAAAAATAAGTTTTATTTTCCAGCATTTCAACTGTTCCATCCTCTTTCTTTTTGTCTCATCCTCGACATCTCGGCCCGCCGCGCTAAATAAAAACTAATCGCCCTCGTGAAGGCTGCAGCTGACAGCTTCGGAGGACCTCCCTCTTTTTTCTGCTCTCCGTGTGGGAAACACGAGGCCTCGCTGCTGTGGGAACCACGCTGAGCCGAAGACAAGCCTGGAAGCTCTGATGTCCATTTCCTGCAGCCACACTGAGACGGACGTTACGTCCTGCATCCACAAAGCTGCAGACGTCAAACGTGCTGGTTTGTTCAGAAGCTGCCCATCCTTCAGGCAGAAAACTCGGAACGAGGCCAAAAACTGACATCAGGAGCAATATAATGAGGAGAACCAAGGCCCAAAGAGATGAGAACTACAACTTCATCAGACTCTTCATCAGTGGTGTGTTTAAAACCTCTGGGAGAACACACACAACAAGAACTTCTATTCCTCCTGTTCTCCCAGACACCAGAGAGGACATTATCTGAAGGGGTTGTAACGGCCTGCTGCCGCCACAGAAGCCGAGGTCTTCGTGTACAGATCTTTGCTGTGACTAATGATTACCCAGAGTCCGGACGGCACCGCCAGCCTCCCAACACTTCAAAGACAAGATGCAAAGAAGATTCAGTTGCTCTAATAGGCCCCCGGCCGAAGAAGCGGCGCACAGAAGACACACTTCAGCCCATCAATAAATGTCCTGGGCTATTTAAAGATGAGGGCTCTGGTGTAATTTTTATGCGCTGCAAGAATGCGTCTCGGTTGAAAGAAGGGGTGAAAGAGCGGCTGACGTGCTGGAGATCGAAGCGATGAGCGTGTTTTCAGGTAATGAACTGAAGAAGATTAAAACACACAAACCTAAACCTCGTCAGGGTTTTCAAAGGCGAGGCAAAATGCAAACCAGGTAACTTCCAGTTTGATGAAAACAACAACTACCCTGTGGTCTGAAAGAGGAGCCTTTTGTGTCTACGATGCAAATAAACCGAACCAGCCACGACCCTCCATGTGTTTTCACTCCTCTGCTGCTCCACATATTAGCAGAAAGAAAAAAACAACTGAAACAAGAAAAAGCAATGTTCGCAAGAGGAGAGAAAAGCAGTGCACAAAAACATTAATAGTAAATGTTACACACAGCTGGGGGGGTGAGCAGCAGAATATGGGGCGAGCAGAGGGAGGAGAACAGTAGAAAGCAGGAAAAAAAGGAGGATGTTGCAAGAAGCTGAAACTCCCACAAGCTCCTGCGCCTCATCCCACACCAAAAACCTTCAGCTGCTCCTTCTTCTATACAACTTCTTGGAATATTGTTCTGAAAATCTTCCTGTTTGTTCAACAGTTTTAACATGTTTTTTTTTAAAAAGTTTCCCTCTGTGGCCGTTCTGTAAAAACTAACGGAGTTTGACTTTGATTTCATATCAGCCACGTCAAGGTTGTCCAATCCTGGCCTTCCAGGTCCTGGTGTTCAGAAGATTCTCTGCTCCAACACGCCTCTTCGAGTTCTGCAGAAGCCTGTTCGTCAACCATTCATTCAGATCAGGTGTGTTGGAGCAGAGAAACACGCAGAATGGTGGCCCTCGAGGACCAGGATCAGGCGTTACGGTCCTTATGTCATCACATAAGACAACACAACAGGCAGAGTCCAAACCAAATTACATTTGAACAATAAAGGTTTTATGAAACCCACGTCTGGACACAAAAGTGGAGTCTAGGCAAAATAAACAAAAGAGCGGGATCAGCAGTCGGCCCAAGATCTTACCCTACAACCAAAAACCAGAAAACCTAGTCCAGCCAAAGACTCCCAGAGCAGTGGTCGTTTCTCACCTAGTCTAATGTTTTCTAACTAAACTCAACACTAAAGAACATTTAAATCACTGAGAGATAAAAGGTAAACAATGCACCACATACATAAAACATGTAAGTTCACATCACGTATGAACAGGAAGGGGACCGCGGTCTGACAGCTGGAAAACGCCGCGCGTGACGCCAAATGTGGGTCAACAGCCTTTTCAGGTCAGACCAGCTCTTAGCTCGGCTTCGCCGTTCGGCTGCCTGAACCCGAGAGGTCCAAAGTTCCCCATTTACATCCCGCTCTCACTGCGACGAGCTGAATCCTGCTCCCAGCGGGGGGCGAACCACGCACCATTACCGCCACACTAATGTGCAACATACTGGGAGTCAGCCCAGCTCCAGTTAAGCTCTTTTAGAGTGCTATTAGGGAAAGTTGGCAAATCTGATGAATATTAAATACCTTAAGTGGATTTCCTGAAGACATCTGTGACGGTAATGGCTTCTCACCGTTTCCAGCTCTTTTGTGAGTTTTAGCAGGACTGAAAGTTGACAGTTTAAAATTTTTACTTTAATCCGAATGCTTTGGTTTTTTTTTCTCACAGAAAACAAATTAACACAAACATTTCAAACTATTTAAATATTCATTACTATTTAAAGGAAAAGCGAGTGGAAAAAAATAAAACATTTAAATGAACCGATGTGAATCTGCGTGAGCCGTCACAGAGGAAAACAAAACGTTTACAGTTTTCTCCCTTTTCTTCATCAGGTTTGGTGTTTCCGTGGGTTTCAGCAGATGTTTGCTACGTTTAGCTTGCCTTTGTTTGTTCTGTTGGACCCTTTTACAGCCGAGCCGCAGGTCTTTAACTGGACGGACAGTCAGTCTGGCTCCGAATGAGAGAGAATGACATCATGGTGGTCTTAGATGAGGTCAATACGAGGCAGAGATGGACCTCAAACTGGCACACACACACGCACGCACGCACGCACACACACACACACACACACACACACAGAGATATGATAACACATCTCTGTTCACCATCGTTTGGAAGCTTTGTCCTCTAATCCCTCAGTGTTTGAGTGTGTGCGCCCTAAATATCTCCACAATAATGATGTTTTTCTGCTGGGCTTTTGCCGGCGTCTGCCGCCTCTAAGCAACATTATTCACAAACGGAATGAACTCAGCTAAAGTTACAGGTCTAATAGGAGAAAAAGGCTTTTCAATGAGACAAACTGTAGCTCAGATACTTTGGAGCAATTGAATTTAACTACCTTCAGGTTAGGTTCAACTAAAAGAGATAAATTCATGTTTTGACTGATGATGTAAAAAAATCCAAGCAAAGGAAAAGCAGAAATAATTGTCTAATGGTCTAAACACACTTGGAAACTGAATAATTCACAATATTTCTTTCTATAATGCCTCAATACTTCATGTCAAATAGTAAATACAGTCAATTCTAAAGGTTAAAAGCAGGTAATTTAAAACGTTGGTAAAAGACAAAATATCTGAAAGAAAAAATGTTGAAATATTTTCTACTACAGAAATTCCTGATTCCCTTCAGGTTAAATGTTATAAATTCTGAACTTTCCCTGCACAGATTTGTTGAACAATATAATCTCAGATTACTGAACATACTCATGTAGCTCAGATCAAACCTACAACTCAGAGTCTGATTAGGACTCAGAGGGTGGTAATTTTTAGTGTGATCACAGCACGACGCCTGCGATTAAATTGTTTGTAGTCTCCAGCTGCAATAGTCATTACTAAAATATGAGCCCTAATCCTCCTCAGTGTTAGTCAACAAAACACAGCAGAGGAATTCTGGTATTTATTTCCAGATAATCCTTTCATTTTGGGGATGTTGCTGACATGACATCAGTGATTTAAGACAAAAACGAGGATAAAATTATTTGACGGTTGTGAAGTTATTTGTTCAGACCAGTATTGTCTGATGTTAGCGGTTTGATTAAATATGGTTACAGTTTTTTTTATTTCCATATGGAAGGTGTGCTGCAAAGTTTTATTCAGTTTTTGTGCCGATAAAGTTTGTATTTATTTCCTTCTCTGCAGAAAGCAGCTTATGGGTCCCAGAGAAACCCACTGAAATGGACGGAGGTGGTCCGAACGCGTGTCAGTTACGTCATGGGTCTTCTTCTGAAGAGCCTAGAACGTTTATCTCCCAGCTTTCATAGCAGCATTGTGGAAATTTGGTGCATCACTTGACATAATTAATATTCCGTCCTAATTTTAAAACACCATCACCATACAGAGGTTCATACCGTCCAATGAGTTCCACTTCCTGTCTACGGTGCTCTTGAGAAGTCCGTTTTATTTCTGAAACCTCACATCAGCCAACTGGATTGGTGATTTGTAAAAAGAAGAGGCTCGTCTTCTTATCGTCTCCATATCCCTGATTACTATTAGTGAAAAGGGCCCAACCTCAAACAGAACAGGATACGTTAAAGGTAGCACTGAACCCGAAACAAGACCCTCAGGATTCCTGTTTTCCAGCCGATATTTGGTGCTCATTGGCCTCCTCTTTGTTCCAACCTGAGAACATCAAAACAATCTTTAAAAAGCCACTGAGCCGTCTCCTCCATCCACGCAGAACACCTTTCTCTCTGAAGCTCTCTGCTTTGATCCAGGGTTTAGGAACGTCAAAGAATGAGCCCGTATATCCAGCATACAATAAGACTAACTGCCCCCTACGGCAGCAGACATCGACTGACAGACCCTGACTGGTCTCACGCTCTACACCAGTACACAATCATTTGTGTTGATTAAAGGACGGCTGTCTGGTTAAACACCAGATGTGCGCAGTGGTGGTATTTTCTATCATGTTTATCATGTTTCACTTAAAATCCTCCTTTGGATTTGGACAATGTAGCTCTAGAAGTAAAGCATTCAGATTAAGAACACAAGAGGGTTTAAATATGAACCAACAACCAACATTAGACATGAAAACCTTCAGGTCACAAAGCTGACATACCTTTACCCCCTACATTATTTTAGTTTCTTAAACTGTCCTGGAGTTCCTGTTTGTGTTTACTATAAAACAGTAAATATATTGCTCATTAAGTCTATGTTTGTCTCACCTACTTTCAGTTATTCAGATAGTTATTCACGAGGTCAAAAGTTGAGTAACATCTGTGTTATGAAGGTGAATATGAAGGCAGCAGATTAAAGTCCCTGTTCTCATCTTCTGATTTCACAGAGATAGTTTCAGGCGGTCGTGACGACCCTGAAGTTGAGGCGTTCCCCTGGCTGCAGTAAGACATCCTGCTCTGCTCGGTAAGTGGTGAGAACACACACCCGTGTTCCACACAGCAGCGAAAGCCAACATTTTATGGCGACACGTCGCATGGCAGACAGTGCAGCAGCTGAGGCACAGAGAGATGTGACCGAACTCGCTTTAATGGCAGCGACCGGGGGACAAGTCACAGCTGTGAGTTCTCAATGCTCCAGGTTAGTCTGGCAGGGAAGATGTCTACAGCAGGAAATCATCAAACCAATTATTCCACAGTTTGTCAGCGAACCCCACCAGGAACTGAAACATCATATCCACAGCTTCAGCCAGGTTGAAGGTGTGGATATGATGTAAAATTGTTATAAATATTCAAACTTTTGTGAAAACAAGATAAACCGATTAAAACCAGGTCAGGTGTGGGATTACAGAAACGTGGGACAGTGTTTGAATAAACGGATCGTGTGTTGTGTTGCAATGTTTCTGTACATTTAAGTTCTTTTCTTTTTAATATCTACTGTGAACATCAGGTACAACTGAGGCTCCTCAGAGTCGTTACCTTTAAACGGAAGAAGAAAATGCTTAATGTCTTGATTAAAGATTAACTGCAAGAGTCAACTGGTAAAAACTTAAAACACTTAATGACTGTGTTGACTTAATTGATGTAGATGTAAAACTGAGGCAGGATCCACGGATTCCAACAGCCCAACAAAACTATCAAAAAGCACCAAAAAAGAAAAAATAAAATCTCAAAAACCTATAAAATTAAAGACCATTTACTGAGAACAAGATAATTTAATGTATTTATGATGTTAGGCAGAAAGGGAGAAACAAAACGCCCTTCTACTGAATTTGGGTTTTAGTAGCAGTTTAGATTACTGAGCAATAAATTAACCCAATAAACAAAAATCTAAAGTATCTGATGCAGGGAATCTGGTTGTTGGTTATTACAATCAACCAAACCAAATTGGTAAAGCTTACTAAAAAGATACTCCTTTTAGTAGAATTGTTGCAAAGTAAGAGACTAATCAGCTCCTCATATGGGTGATGTGTGTTTCTGGGGATGTAGAGAGAAAATATGTAAGTTGTCCTGTCACACAACAGGACCACTGTACTGGTTCATTCAGGCCTGGTTCCATTTTCAACACAGCAAAGTCTTCTTTCAAGGCAGAAAACTCAGCCTTCACTGCAGACTACCTGTTGTTGTTCTGTCTGACTGCTACACTTCACTGTCACCCTCACTGCTCCACATGCCAGGCACATGTGCACATGAAGACAACCGACAGAAACAAGTGCACAGGAGGACGACAGACAAAAAACATGTGTACATGAGGACGACCAACAGAACCATGTGCAAATGAAGACTACCAACAGAAACATGTGCACATGAGGACGACCGACAGAAACATGTGCACACGAGGACGACCGACAGAAACATGTGCACACAAGGACGACCGACAGAAACATGTGCAGATGAGGACGACCGACAGAAACGTGCACATGAGGACGACCAACAGAAACATGTGCAGATGAGGACGACCGACAGAAACGTGCACATGAGGACGACCAACAGAAACATGTGCACATGAGGACGACCGACAGAACCATGTGCAAATGAAGACAACCAACAGAAACATGTGCACATGAGGACGACCGACAGAAACATGTGCACATGAGGACGACCGACAGAAACATGTGCAGATGAGGAAGACCGACAGAAACGTGCACATGAGGACGACCAACAGAAACATGTGCACATGAGGACGACCGACAAAAACATGTGCACATGAAGACAACCAACCGAAACATGAGCACATCAGGACGACCGACAGAAACATGTGCACGAGGACGACCGACAGAAACATGTGCACATGAGGACGACCGACAGAAACATGTGCACATGAAGACAACCGACAGAAACATGTGCACATGAAGACAACCGACAGAAACATGTGCACATGAAGACGACCGACAGAAACATGTGCAAATGAAGACGACCAACAGAAACATGTGCACATGAGGACGACCGACAGAAACATGTGCACATGAGGACGACAGACAGAAACATGTGCAGATGAGGACGACCGACAGAAACATGTGCAGATGAGGACGACCGACAGAAACGTGCAGATGAGGACGACCGACAGAAACGTGCACATGAGGACGACCGACAGAAACATGTGCACATGAGGACGACCGACAGAAACATGTGCATATGAAGACAACCGACCGAAACATGAGCACATCAGGACGACCGACAGAAACATGTGCACCAGGACGACCGACAGAAACATGTGCACGAGGACGACCGACAGAAACATGTGCACGAGGACGACCGACAGAAACATGTGCACAAGGGTGACCGACAGAAACATGT
>JAVKLF010000064.1:1583192-1596136 GCA_034783495.1 Millerichthys robustus | reverse complement strand
TCGACAGAAACATGTGCACATGAAGACGATCGACAGAAACATGTGCACATGAAGACGATCGACAGAAACATGTGCATCTCAGCAGCAGAGGATGTTACAGAAACCAACACAGAGACAACATGCGTGAAGACAGTGCACTGAGCGACGTGCACCCTTCCCATCTTATCAGTCTACAAAAAGCAGCAAGGCGACTTCTGTCTGTTTCTTTGTTTGTTTGTCTGCACGGCTGTTTCTGCTGTGTTTGTGATACAACACAGCCTCCTTCACCCCCTCCGAGGCCCTTTATTCCCCCGGTGGAGATGAAACGTAATGGAGCCGATTCAATAAGAGCGCTGCCTCCTCGGGAAACGTGGAGAATCAAATCACGCTGAAATCCCCCCGAGCCTTTCCGGCATTCACCGCTGCAGCATAAATGGGAGGGGAATAAAACAATAGCGGCTAATTCACTTGGCTCTTTCTGTGCTGGAGCAGCAGCAATGGAGGGTGATGCAGCAAATGTTGAAGGCCGGCAAAGATGCTGAAGAACTTTCTGCAAATTGCAGCCAACTAACTGCAGTAAACAGAGACCCACCACATGCAGGTAATGGGAAAACATATCCAGTTAAACAACTTACTTTTAGTGGTGGTACTGAATGCATCCTAAAGCAGAGGTCCAGCTGGAGCTTATTGTGTCAACTCCTGTCTATTCTGTGAAGAATTACAAAGCTCGTCTTTAACCCGAACATCAAACTTTATGACCAATTGTTTGGTCAAACCAACCAAACAGCTTTAACCCTGGCACTGATTTGTACAAAGAACAGGGCAGATTTTAGTGTGTATGGAAGGAACTCGCAACCGTAAAAGGGAAATGTGACAAAACAGACATACGAACTAAATATTGTTCCAGGTTTTTAGTTGCCCGCTGGATTTCACGGTCATGCCACATAAAGCAGGAGGAAATGACAAACTGGTCCCAGAGGCCCATATGAAGCGCTTCTTCAGCCTCGTGGGTTGTTTTTGTTTTTAAAACCGCTGCTGTTAAATTGAAACTTGTGACGGCATCGTCTAAAGGAAGAAGGGACAATTAAAGATGAATTCCACGGGATATTTTTACAGCTGCAGCACAGCGGTCCTAAGAAAGGTAATTACGCGTTTCATGACTGCAGCAGGAGCCGAGAGACCGATTCTGCTTTTCTCGTTAGGTCGTCTTGTTCGGTGCAAAGGTTAGAGACAAATTTCCTCCTGACCAGGACAAGTTTGGATAAAGTGTTACAGAAAGATTAAGATGACTGAGCTGACGATAAGAACTACAGGAAGTGGTAGCAAGGTTTGTGACGGCGACACTGAAAATGCTGGTTATTGTTCCTAATCAAACTAAAATCTTTGTGATATTCTAGCACCACTAAATGAAACCATCCAAATTAGATTAGTTAAAATACAGAGTGGCTATTTAAAACACAGCACCATTCCTGCACAATTATCCATTTTAAAACAAAAGATAAGAGAGCTCAGGAGATGGGAAAATTATGGAAAAGAGACATAAATCAATTTGTAACTGCAGTATGAATTTATCTTTTTTATTTCAAACCTTTCTCTCAGCTGTGAGTTTATCTGAGCTGATAAACACTTATCTTAGAGGACCCACTGTGCATGTACGTATATTATTATTATTGTTATTATTTACACCATTTAGATTTGTCTGATTGGTTAAAATGACCATTTTCCTGTGAAGTGAACTCAGAACGAACATTTCTCACTGCTTTCAGACCATCAATCCAGTCAGCTGAACTTTTTAATTTTTATTTGTCTCGAGCCAAATTGCAAAAAGTCCCTCAAGGCAATCCGCAAAATAAAAAAAGACACATTCAATCTGTGTCTAATTCTAATTAATTCACAAGCAGCGAAGCGAAGTTTGAGACAATTTATGATCAAATTCCATTCAATTAATTCCACTTAATTAATGTCATTCAATTAATTAAAAAATACAGTCATATGATGTACGATGCTGAAATAAATGAATAAATACATGAGAAGTCAACTTTATGATTTAAAAACTAACTGAGCACTAAACACTAGACTACATCGTTCAGCCTCGTGCCTCACTCAACAAAACAAACGTTTCTTTGTTGTGGAGTTTTGAACTAAACTCTGTAAAAGTTTGAAAACACTCAAACTGTCAGAATTTCTTGTAATATTTTATTTTTGAACTGCATTAATACATAAATCTTCAGAACAACTTTCACTCTTTTTGATTAGACCATGAGCTACAAGTGAGCAAAGGAGCAGTCAGCTCTTGTGCTTTTGCTCAATATTCTGTTTAAATATTCGTTCTTTTAACACATTCAACTGGAAGTAGTATTTTTTATGTTCAAAACAGATACTTGAAGAAGAGACTCCGCCCCCAAGGTATCGCCTTGTTTTCTGCCAAACATTTTTATCTCTTTGATTTTTACCAAATATCTAAAGAAACACAAACAAACTAACTTAAAGATTTAATCTTAAACTGGTTCCTCCTTTGAGTTTCGGAGCCTTTTTAAGCCCGAGCGCTTCCACTTCAGACTTAATTCCTCCTGAAATGGTCAGGTACAAGGACTGAAACTAAGTGAAGAAGCAGACAAATTCTAAGAAAAAAACATTCTGAAAGTCTGATCAAGACCACCTAAAAAAAATAAATAAATAAAAAAACACAAGAAAAGTTTTAATCCATGTAAACAAAGTCTAAACAAACGAGGAGCGATTTAAGACTTTTGCACAGTCTTTAGGCGTGCATTCTGATGTTCAGGTTGTGCTCGGATGTTTTTCCTGAGTTGTGTCTGCAGACTAACACAATAAGTAATCTTGTTTAAATGCATGTGAATGAACCCAATTATCTTCAATCAGCAGCGAAGTGAAGCTAAATCTCTGAGACCACTTTGACCCCCATCAGTCTCAGTCTGAGTCATCATCTTGTGATAGTCACAACGTGACAGCAGCAACAAAAGGAGCACACAGACACTAATGCGGCGGCTCCAAACCCGTATCAGGCTCGATTCAGGGCGGAGAACGGTCGAACAGTGACAGAGATTAACCTGCGTCTCCGCTCGGCTTCGACATTAAATCCAAAACAGCAGCACGGAGTGCAGAGCAGCGCTTCCCCGCCGACCCAAAAGAAACGTGAAACGGGTTTTATTCAGGCTAATTACAGCATGCCTGTCACTCTGAGAAATGTCAGCGTGGGAGAAAAATAACATTTTCCTTCGCTCTCAGCCTCTCCAGACGTGTTATTACTTTGATCGAATCTCCACAATCCTTAAACTCTGATATCAGCTCACATGGCCGTTCAAATCCAACTAAAACAAACACTTAGCTAAGACTTTTACCAAAACAGGCTCTAATTCACTTCCTGTTCAGTAGGGGGCAGACAGGAAACAGGAAACGTGCTTCCAGATTCTCCCAGAAAGTGTATTTTTCTTAAGTTTGGGGGATCTGGGAACAAAACCTAATATTGTAAAGATTTTTGTTTTGCTGCTGTAATAAAAGCCTCCAGCAAAGAGTCAGAGTTTAGGGCATCAGCGTCAGCTTGTGTGTGTGTGCGCGCGCGTGTGTGTGTGTGTGTGTGTGTGTGTGGGTGGGTGGGTGGGGGTGTGGGGGTGTATTCACCGTGTGAGGGGAACACTAAAGACTCAGTCCAGAATCACATGAGGCTTATGGACAAATGAATTATTCAGGCTGGAAAAGATGTGAACACATTCTGAGCTCCAGGCAAACTAAATTGAGACCCGAGTCTCACATTAAGAGAAAAGAAAAAAATATATTACATTGAGCACAATGTCTGTGTTAGAACAAAACTATATAAAATAATAATGTGTCTGAAAAACACCGGGGACGGTAGAAACAAAGCCTGCAGGGCAACAGAACAAAATGTGTTCAGAATTAATGCAGCTACAGTTGGATGTTTCAGGTTTACAACTTTATACTTAATATTACTAACAAATGACAGATTAAATATTCAGTTATTATCAAAACCAATAATTAGTCTGAGTAACTATCAAACACACCATCACACAATCTGATTAAATGCTTCTTTCAGACAAAACTGAAACAAACTTTTAAGCATTTATAGAAAGAAAATGTGAACTATTCTGATAAAAAAGAGCTTTGTGGTGGATTATATTAAGGTTGACCTTAATAGTGCTTACATTTGTTGTTTAATCCAATATTAAAACTATAGAAATAAAACATAGAGTGTCTTCTATATAGTTATAACCAGAAGATTTATTCATCTGAACACAAAACCAGTCTGGAGTTTAAATTGATGATTTCTACATGTTTCCTAATTTCAGTTACTTCAGCTGATTCTGTAGGTAAACAAAATGAGAGAAAAAGCTACAAGCTTTATTAAACTCAATCATTTTGCTATTTTTTCTTTCTGCTTTTATTATTCTGAATTCCAATATTTTTTAAATGACAAAACAGGGAACAAAATTGAGCAAGTTACCCTGTTTGAATAGTCAGAACTAGTTACAGCATTTCTTCTTGAAAGATAAAAACACAAATGTTTCAGAATGTTTTCATTTTAACATTTCAGTGTATTCACCCCAGAGTGGCTTAAAGTGAAAATAATTCCCACGCAGTAGCGGAGTTTTAATTCAATGGTAAATAAATAAGTGAATTGGATAAAAATTATTTGAATAAGATGTTGATCACAGTCTGCACTCGTTCCTCTAAATGAATTCTGTCGCCTAATTAAATAAGACTCCCTATCTGAAATGCTTGTATATTATCTTGTGTTGTGCATCGGCGTGCCTCGGTGCAGCAGCACATCGGGGGGAAATGACAACAGCAGCACAATAAATTATGAATCCATAGGAGCTACAGCACTTTTTTACTTAATGCAGGTCTCCTCAGGCCATTTGGGAATATGTTAAAACCCATTCGTTCGGCGCTGCAGCTACTCCTGCGACTCTGCAGGCTTGCCTCGACTGGTTTCAGGTTCCCCAAACCCATCTCAAGGCGGGGCATCTATCCATCCATCGATTGGAGGAGGGCCCAGATCAGGCCTGCGGTGCAGAGAACTGCTGCTGCGGATGAGCTGCAGGACCTTCTGGCTTTCAGTCGGTCAGCTTTTACTGTCGGTTATTCAGAGACCCTCGCAGAGCCACGCTGCTCAATTTAAATGCAAAGGATGAGTTTTTCTGTCAAAGCAGGGAGATTATTCTGAGATGATTGGCAGCTGTCATTTGATAGGCGACCGAGCGTTTATGAAGTGGTTCGGGTCAAAATGTTTCTGCGAAGATGAAAAAAAAAAATGACGGGAATGCAGCAAAGCTAAAAGGTTGCACTGAGGTGAAATCAACAAGGGAGCAGAAGATGAAAAGAAAGAGGCAGAAAGGTCACGGGAGACAGAAAGGGAGACAGATATTCAAAAGGTCTCCATTCACCAGTTTCTTCCCCCTCGAGTAAATCCCCCCAGGAGCGGCGCCTCACAGTTGACATTTACCGCCTGCCTTCTGTTGCTGTGATTATTTTCTTCTCCAGGTGTGATCGCCAGCCCGCCGGCTTCATGCGATCGTATTGCTGCGGGGTTGGTCCGGCTGGGAATGTGGGGCAGAACGAGGCCCGGACAGACCTTTCAGTTAAATACTATGACCGAGGTGCGCTTTAAACTTAAGGTTGATGAACTGTGATTGGCAGCCTGTCACCTGACCTGACCTGTAACAGGACTGAGACTCCTGGGGATCTATTTCTTCCATGAAAAAAATAAAGAAAATACAGCACAGAGGCTTGATTCTAAGTGGCTGAAAAGTTTTCACCTCACCTGTCTGTAGACGGAGGCCGATCGTTGCGAACTTTGCTGATCTGGGTGTAGAGGCTGTCGGAGTGCTGATGCTGGTGATGGATGTGGGGGTAATCGTCCCGGGGGCTGTGGCCGCTGTCCACAGAGCTGTTTGTGGGGTTCACCCCCGAGTAGAGCTGGTCTTCCTCAGAGGACCTCTCAGATGAGCGACTAATGTCCAGAATCTCGGCGTAGTCCCGTTCCCGGGCTTGGCGCTCCCTCAGCTCTCTGGTCTTGGCTTGGATCCTGAGGGACAATATCACGTTTAAGCCAAGTTTCTCACTATTACTATCATTTTTGTGTTTAATTAACGTAAACAAGGCCATTTTCACAGCAAACATTTTGACTTGAAAAAGTAGGGAAAGCACAAATGTATGAACAGATGTCCACCTGGTGATGTTTTACTTTGTTTTCCCTCAACAATAAGTGAGAAGTTTTATTGATCTGTACCAAGTGTAGCTGAAAAAAGCAAACACTTCAAACACCTTTTTGATCAGTTTGCATTATTATCAGTTCACGATTTCAACAGAAACATTTTACTATTCCTGAACTCAAATTCAACCTATGAGCATCGTGGTTCTGGACGGTTGAGCTGACAGAACATCATCATCTGGACAAAATATTTCCTGGGTTCCAACATAAACAGGACTGAGATGTGCAGTCTGAGTTACACACTGTGGAGCTGAGATACATTCTAAATATTATAAATCTCAGTTGTCACATTAACAAAGCAGCAGAGCTACGCAACATCTAACTGTTTATGATGCATTTTTAACGTTCTGTTACAGCGACGAGACGATGCAGAGTGTGCTGTTTAGCTGCTCTCCTCCTCTGTGAATAATAAACCGTCCTCTTCACACCAAGTACAAAGTAAGTAGTTTGTATTCAGCTCTCTGCTGTTATTGTATTGCTAACATGCCTCTTTCTGTCTCTTTAAAGAGCAAACATACCTCTGACATCTCTCTCACACACAGCTCGCGCACTCGCCCTTTCTTCACCAGGCATTATCTCTGTGAATGACTGGCTACACCGTTTTCAGTGGCAGGGGGGAAACTACCTATCGCACAGCCCCGTAATTAGAGTCTTGCCAATTATCAGAGCTTTACAACTACCAATTATCAAACTGCTGTCATCTCGTCCAGGCCCCGCTTTTTAATGACGGCGGGGAAATAAAAGGGACAACTGCAATCATGATGAGGAGCAGGTTGCAACCTCGCTGCAGCAGGGTGAAATTTAAAATGTTTCCTACAAAAAGAGTTGGGAAGGAGCTGGAAAATGTTGCACAAAGACGTTAATAAACCCGACTGTGTTTGAACAGCGGAAACACTGCATGGACTCGAACTTCAAAAGCTTAACTCGTGCTTAAGCTTCTGGGTTTGCAACGCAGCACCTTCACCTTGTGTGGACTCAGCAATTATCTAATAGCGCAGAAGGAAGCCGGACCCTTGAGGGATCTATCTTTAAACCCAGAGAGAAACTGTGTTTTCCATCAGAGAGAGCAGCAGAAGTGAGAGCAGCTACTGATTGTAGACACAAGCATCAAGGTCTGATAAGATAAGACCAGACAAACCAATTCAGCTCCTGGCCTCCTCACAGCGCCGACTCTTTACTTACTGAGGCACCAGATGTGTCGACAAGACTGTTTCTCAACGAGGACCCATGATTAAAAAGAAGTTGTCTAATGGCTCTTAAAAAAAAAAAAACTTTTTTCAGTTAAAGAAAAAAGGCAACTTTTTAGTAGTTCCCACTACCACCACCCTCCATTTTTGCTTTTACAGTTTCCAACCAAATATATAAAAACAGCTCTTAGGTCCTAAACCAAACAGTTGTTTTTTATCAGGAATAAATTGGTTTAAAACAGTTAAACAGCATACTGAGTAGAAAGTCTGACTTTGATGGTAATAAAATTCAGATTTTAAATACATGTACAGTCAACCATTTGATTGCCTATTTCTCATATCTACGGTAATTGATTCTACAAGCAAAAAAATATAAAAGTAATCTTCAGAAAAAGCCGAGTGGAGGGATCTTTTTCGATTATTTGTACCATTACGTGTCTGCAGTCTAGATTATTGACTCATTTCTGTTTTTTCACTTTGAACAAATATGAGTTGTTGCTGACATTAACTGTAAAAAAACTAAAAATACAAAAAAGTGTGGTTTTTTTTGTTTACTATGGCCAAAGACTAACAGCCATTTCCTGTGAACATTAAGAATATATTTAGGATGTTCTGTTGCTTTGAACTGTTGGTTTTAGATTTTGGGAATATGCCAATTTCAGTATATTTTCAACTTTATTATCCAAATCTGCAAACTTAACAGAATAAAACTGAACTTTAAACACATTTATTTGTGAAAATTTATCTTAAGAAGACTGGTTAACTGATTTAAACTGACATCTTTTCTATAAAAGATGGTAGTTTTTAAAAGATTTGACTTTATCTACAGCCTTCTTCTCAACAAGAGCAGAAGAAAGACTTATTTGAACTAAAGCTTACAGCCCTTAATGGCTTTAGAGACAGACTAGTTGAACCCTTTTATTTCTCTTATCTATGCCAACATGACAAACACCTAAAAGAGGCCACAAATACATTTCACAAGCACATTTTTAAAGAAACCCCTCCTCATCCAATCATTTTCATTCAAGTGCAAAAACAAAAAGAAAACCCTGGTTTCTTTTTAAGCATCAACCTTGATGAGAGATGAAAATACTTTTGGTGTGAAGGGTAAATATGGTAAAGAACAAAAACAATACAATAATACGCATGGAAAGAGTCAGAGGCTTGTACGTAGAGGAATGAGAGGAAGAGACGGCATAAAAGGGAATAGAAATGGCAGGATGGGACCTTGTGGTAACAGAAACGTATTTGACGAGTGACCTTTCTACCACATCAAACCTGAACAATGGTCCATTATGTGCCATTGTATTGAGTGTGTAAAAAAAAGGTTCCTTTTAGTGGTAATGCTGACACAACTGACAGAGCAGAGTGAAAGGCAGGAAGTACAAGAAGGGAAAAGGTCTAGCAGGATAAGACGTCTGTTGAAAGTCCTTTTGGAGTGATAACGTGTGTATTTAGACATTTTTGGTGGATTTGTCACCATGAAAGTTCAGCTGGCGTTAAAAGTATTGAGTTCTTCACAAAGAACATCCTTTGAATGAGCAGTAAAATTAGAATTTACCAGGACGTTCTTAGAAAGCTTGCAAAGACACATACAACAAGTCTTATGATGCTTGTGATCTTTGTGCAAAATGAGCGGTATTGAGAAAATGTCACGGTCAACGAGAGTTCACAGAAAAAAAATGACTTCATATGCAACAAACTGCCAGTTGAAGAGACTAAACTTGGACGTAAAACTGCTTCTTAAAACAATTACTTGAGCTGAAGGATGGTTTCATTTAGTTCACAGATGGCAAAGACACAAACTGCTGTGCTGTCCAACAAAAACATTTATCCTATCTTGGCTTAACGTCTGGGCAGAAGATCTTGTACACCGAATTTAGAGAAAAACTGGTTTTACTTTTGCACAAGCAGAAATGTGACGTAAGCATTTATAACCAGTTACAGACCCATGTTTATCATTTAGGGTTCAAAATTTAAGTTTTCAGTAACTCAACACCCTGAAATATATTTAAGTTGTGGTTGAAACAGGACGTCTAACTCTTTGCTCAAATGGCAGACAATTGATCGGATAATAAAGATTTAGGTCTTTAAATGTATTTGCTCTGTAAATTGTTATTTATGAGCATCACAAAATGAAGTGGAAAAACTTGAACCCACTCCTGGATCATTTTGACCCGAGGGAGCAGGAGTTCTAAAGAACCCAACTGAAAACTAATTACCGTTCAGTAACGACTGAATTAACTGGATCATAAACGATTAAAGGGCAGAAATTTAAACTTTTTATTGAAGTAGCCGTCTCAACTTTTTAAAACAAGCTCAAAAGTCTGAGGATCAGATGCTCCTGGAACTGATTTCTGGGTGTCTTTCTTTAGAAGTTTATTGGTAAGAAACACTTGGCAGAGGCCCCAGATCAAAGCTGGACTAATGAATGGACTGCATCTTCCAGCTGGCCTGCAAAAAGTTGGGTATCCTCCAAAAAGAACTTTCAAGAAGTTGTTAGCAACTTATATTAACCTTGTAACTCCACTTCACGAGACGTAGAGGCTAAACAAACTCACTGGGGACTTAAGCAAAAACAAATCCAGAGGTTCTGTTGCCTTTGATTTATGTTAGCTGGATTAAAATGCCCTGAATGATGGAGATCCTTCACCAGCATTTACTCAGAAAACATCCCATGAATGGGTATTTCATTCCTCACAGAAAGATTTCAGGGGACTACTGATGTTGGGACTGGACTTCTGTGAGATCTTCCACTTCAATTAATGAATGAATTAATCCGTCAAATCAAGTGGAGCTGGTCTAACGACGACAGCGGGTAATCAATATGCTGAGGTGCAGGAACACGTTCCGGATCCTCCAGAGACCAGAACACTGAAACTACAAACTGGATTGTTGTTTAACATCAAAACAAGGCACCATCTTTCATATTCTCCTTGGTATCACCTCACCAACACAAGTCAGTGCAGGTTAATGAGTACCTACAGACAAGGTTTAAAGTTTTTATGCCGAGATCCTTAGAACGTGCAAACACCTCACCTACCTAAGATTTTTAAACCTCGTGTTTTGTCTTCTCAGTCCCAAAGAGATTGGAAATGTTCAAGCTGTGCAACCTTCGACAGCAACAACTCTATGCAACAACAACATTTATAGGAAAATGACACAAAGACCACAGATTAAATTAGGATCAGAACAGAAGTGTGAACTTTTAATAATAACCCCACCGACCAAATCATCTGATGTGGCATTTGCATTAAATTACACCGAAAGACGCCATCATTATTATATTATCTGACTATCTGCACTGCAGGCATAAAGAAAAGAACACAAAGCAGGTCTTTACGACCTGAAACGTTGTAAGAACATGGGGGGTAATGACTCCTGCTCTAAATGTGAAACATGATAATGAATTAGCTGACAGAGCTGTAATGGCCTTGGCATTTCACAAACTGCTGCCCCTAAAACCTGGCTCTGAGCCCAGCTGGCAGTCAGACGCTTTACATTCATTCACATGCCATGAAATACACCATTACAACTAACAGTTGCTCTTATTAATATTATTATTACTGGGGGTGAGCTTTCAAATAAAGTCAGAGTAATTAAGGTTTTTGTGTTTTATTTTAAATGCCACCACTTAAAAAATGTATCCCAGTGTGATGTTAAAATACCAAAAAGCTTCCCACCTCTCCTGTTCCAGCCTCATCTTCAGTGTGTCTTCCTCCGACACCTGCGTCTCCTCCGACCTCCATTTACTGGAGCCTTTACGGTCCATCTTTTCGCCCGGTCGCTCATCTTTACGGTGCTTACCAAACCTGGAACACAAAAACAGCAGCGCTTCAGCGTTGGGCGTTAGCATTCAGAAGACGTGTTGGGGATAACTTTCTGCTTAACTCCCACCAAAATTGAACTCAATGTCTGTAAAACTCCCAGAGTTGCAGGTAATTTTGAGTTTGCTGCGACGGCCATCTTGAATCAAAACGACTCCAAAAGTTCAGCAGTTTTAGATTTACAGACAATAATTATTTGCTGGAGAATTTATTTGAATTCATCCACTGGTTCATGAGATGTTTTAGTTAATACAGTTTTAATGACGATTCTGGTTGGGGATGACGCTCAGCTGCTACGACACCAAATGTAGCTCATCATCTGTGTAAACGATTAAGTTACAGCACTTTTGGGGGGTTGCTAATGTCCACTAGCTGTGGCAGTTACAATTGTTGACAAATACTGCGACATAAAGATTTAAGGTCCGAGATTATCGAGGCATTTCTGCATAGAAACATCCCCTGAGACACACAAGTCAGGTCTGACTAAAAACTCTCCAGATTTCTCACCAAACACTGAATCAGGCTCTTAAATGAAGCATTTAAAAAGTTCTCCTCACAACTTCAGACCCAATTGAGCTCAATTGAAGTAGGGGAGGCGGTGCAGACGCAGTAATTATATTCATGGGGAGGGAGTGGTGCTTAATGAAACAGGAGCCTTGGCTGAGATATTTCAGCTTGATTGACCCGGTATAAAGCTGCAGCCAGTAGAAGAAATGACTTTTGGCACCGCAGACGCTTCCACAATGAACCTGTGTGATTATTCTCAGGGAAACTGGGCCGCAGAGAATATCTAAAGTAACAACAGTGATGGAAACTAAAAAGCTGCAGGTGGATTAACGAAAAGAAAACACCAAATATTCACAGAGTAAAACTTAAGAGTGGAGCTAAACTGAAGAAACCTTTGAGAGACGTGTTTCTGTGTTGGACAGAAGAAAGTGTCAAAAGTTACAGGACCAAGTGGAAACCCTTAAAGTGAAGGGTTGAGGAATAAAGGGAAAGAGAATGATTAGAAAAATAGAATAAAACGATAAAGAGGGGAAGTCGAAGTGTTGTCTGCGAGAAAATCAATGCAGATGAAAGAAAAAGATAAAACAAAGTGAATCGATGACAAAAACGTGTAAAAAAATTAACTATTCTGCAGATGAAACCCAGAGTGTAGGAGTGCTTTAAGACAAATCAGGATCTAAAACAAAAACAGTGAAGAAAACACACAAATGCATAATCTCCAAAGGAAAATGTAGTCACGGGAAACAGATTCAGAAAAAGAAAAAGTTCTAAAAACCCAAAAACAAAACTAAACAAAACAGACACTCCCAACCTTGTTGATGTCTATTGATTTAGTTTCCCAACACCTTTTTAATTACAATATATCAGACTGTGTCAACATGTTTTACTGCCACCAGATTACAGAGGACCTTTTCAAAGTTGAAGAAAGAAACATCCCGTTCACAAAGATCTCATTGTGTGTGGATCTGACATAAAGCACTGAGGTGTTAAAAAGAAGCACACCTCGAAGGAACTTGCTGCTTTTAGGGCTGGTTTTTTTCATGCTATAAAAAAAACTGTAAGTACTTTAAATCATTTTTTTTACGTAGCACTCGTGCGACAGCTTTTCAAGCTATTTTAGTTTTTTGCAAGGAAATTGTGACAGGCAAAGCACAACCATGTCACCTGACTTTGTTCCAGAGTGGTCAGGGTTACATG
>JAVKLF010000064.1:1550245-1560502 GCA_034783495.1 Millerichthys robustus | reverse complement strand
CACACACACACACACACACACACACACACACACACACACACACACACACACACACACACACACACACACACAACTCAAAGCCTGAGTTACCAATGACAGATAGGTCAAGTAGAAACACAAACGCTCTTACAAACACAAATCATCCCCCTTGTAAGCAGAAGGGCGCCGTCACGAGGACGTCTATCCTACAATCTGTGGGTCGACTTTTCTGACACCATCAAGGCTTTATAAACTGAGTGCAAAAGATGCAGCTTCATCATAGTAAACAACAAAAAAATAATAATAATCCAAATCACAGAACATCACGCAAACAAAAGGAAAAGTTGTTCTTTTTTTTCTAGTATTATTAATCTGTTTTTAGGGTTAGGGGTCAGAGTCATTAAAGTTTAGTCTTTACAGAATACTAAAAAAAGAAAAAACTGTTTTTTCTGAAACGTCCTGTTTTTTAACACAATTTTCACCAGAATTGTTACATAAAAGACATCAAACTGACTCAGTCTTCAGTTTAAATAAAACAACAACTTCTATACAAATTAAAGTAGCGTTTCTCAAAGAAATGCATGTCACATCTTTTTGTGCTTGGATATGCATCAGTTTCAACAACTTTCACACTACATTTTAGCGCGGTATCAGTAAAAATGACATGACTGTGTTTGATATGGCTGATTGGCTGTGACAGCCTTCTTGAATCATGATAAAAGTCTAATTTAAAAGTGATGGCGACGTAAAGGTTCAAAAAAATAATCTACCTTTATCAAACTTTTGAGATTAAAGTTGTTTTAAAAAGGCAGAAATGCTCACACAAGCTGTTAGCTTGTCACTCCAGTTTAAACTCATCTACATTTCTCCCAACTGACGTTGTTCAAAGAGCAATTTGCTGTTAGGATAATGACTGATCACAGCTTTTTCACACCTAAAAGAATTCTAACTATCCTTTCAGAAATGAAAATAAATGTAAGCGCCACAGGAAATGTCCATCTTACCTATCGTCCGAGGAATTGTTCCTTGTCGTGGCATCAAGTTGTCATCAAGGCCTTCAAGGCCACCGTACAAGGAGTGGGAGATTCTGCGCTCATGATCATCCAGGGTGGAGTCCACAGGCTGCTGGGGCCCCAGTGGGCTCCCTGTTGACTCCTGAGGGAAACAGGGATGTCAGATTTAGTCATATTTGGTTTCCTGCAGTCAAATAACCACTTTAAGGATTTGTCAGAACTAATAAAAAAACAACCTTTTATACTTAATAGAAAGAAAACTCCAGAAAAAAGCCAGAAAATGAGACTGAAATGAACTACCATGCTAATATTTACTAAACACTAACAGATGAACACAGAGGAGCAGCTTTCTGAGCTAACGTGACCGGTGAGATAACAAGCATAGATTTTCAATAGAGCGTTGAGTCACTGGCTGTTAGCGAGCCAGCTGAGACCGCGTGGAAGAAGGTTAACTCGTGACCGTCTTGACATTTCCCTCAAGACCTGTGATGACACCTCCCTTGTTTGCTGGACAAATAGAGCGTTTGCAGGCTCTGTCACCCATAAGCTCACATCTCCGGCCCCGGAGAGCGAGTGCACACGTTTGGGCGGGCGTTTCTGCCCTCAGTGTTTGTCCATTGGATCGTTGACTCTATCGATTCGCCGTGGCTTCTGTTTTTTCTTGCCGACGGTGATGACAACCCCTGCTATAAAGATAACTATCATTGCTGGCATCACATAACAAACCGGAGTCAATACTGGAGCCAAATTACCCCGATCAATGACTGTAACCGGCCGGGCTGGGATTCGATTTTGGCAAAAGGTCTTTGACCAATGATCCTTGCTTCTTCCTAAATGGTTGAGGTGTTGTAATAACTGCTGCCGACCAGGATCTGATGTAAACAAACAGGTTGGGTTTACAGGCCAGAGGAGATGAGTAACGACTTAGATTAAGAACACTACTTGATAAAATCTTCAGATTAGAAATGCTTTTCAGGACAAAAGTTATACAAGTTTCAACTCTTTGTGGGGGTTGTGATCAATTAGGATAATTTAGATAATATGTTTCAATACAAAATGTCAATATGCAATCGAGACTGCAGTTTAAACGTTTCTACATCAATAGTCTGGTTAAAATATGTTGCTCTCTGAAATTTGTTGCATTTTTTATACAAGCTGTCAGAGTTATTTTTGTAATTTTCCTTAGAACAAGATCAAAAGGATCGACTAACATTAACCAAAAAGCAAAATAAAGTTCAGGTTTTACTAATAACAGATACCATATTTAGTTTATTTGAGTTTCTTTGTCGTTTTTTTCAGCTCAAGGAAATAAATGTTGTGTTTAAATCACAGCAGAACAACAAAACCAATCAAAACTTCACACGGAGACAACAAATCTACTTCGGAAACAAACTCATTCCAAAGGTCGCCATATGGTGCAGCGACTGCTGGCTGCTCTTGACTTTAAATGAGGTAGTTAATGAATCGGCCGACCGAGGAGCCGGGGTGAAATGCTTCCGTAATAGCAGAGGGGATTTGCCAGACCGACGCCGCATCGACAAATCACGCCGCAGCTCATTGCATATTCAGGCTGATAGCTGAGCTCGGGGAGGGTCTCGATCCCATCGGTGCGCGGGAGAGCGCCGCTCTCAATTCGGTGCATTTCTGGGATGGATGAAAGAGCGCAGGAGCAGTTGGGATGGTGATTTATGCAGCGACAAACATTACAGATTGATTTGAGATTGGCTGTCAGGGGATGGAGACATGAGGAGGAAAGAAAATACGGGATTATTTGATCCCAGATGTCAGTAGATGTCAAAACGAGCCAAGTCTTTTTTATCCCAGAGTAATTAGTGATTATAAGGTTTTAACTAATTTTTGACTGACAGCTGGTTATGATGTATTATTCGACAAGAACAGTACAGAGGCTCTGAGCCGCCTCACTAAGTAGAAGTGCATGAAATTGTTTTCCATCTTTCTGTTTTCCCCGTGTTGTGGACAGTTTCTTATAAATAGCCGCAGACTTGGGCAGCCTCAGGCCATGCCTCCAGCTGTGCATGTGGAGCAAAGACAGACTCTGAATGCCTGAATTGGATTCATTCTTCATGCACCCTGTGAAGTCTCACTGTCCTGGCACGTCTGCAACACGTGCACACACGGCCTCACTGAGCCAACAAACAGAAAGACATAAATGGAAACATGCATTGATTGCACAAACTCTACACTTCACTAAACTTACACGGACATGCAGGGAGGCTGATGCAAACACACGTGCAGAGACGCACAAACACAAAAACACACCTCCAGGCTTAGCCTCTGCTTTCAATTACCAGACAGACCGAGGGGAAATCTAAACTTTGACACACCAGGTTGGAGAAGGAGAGCAGGGAAGCCTGGTAGTGCCAGAGGGGTACACAAACGTGCACACACGTTTATGACACATACACACACACACACACTTGTTCAGCTTCAGGTTTCCAGCAGGCGACAGGCGACGGCGTACAGGGAATGTAAAGTCATGACATTGAAGGCAGGTGTGTGCGAGTGACCGGATGAAAAACTTACCGGTGCTTCACGAAATAATCAACTGATTTTTGTAAGTAATTCAAGGTGGTCTGCTCTGGGGTGGCTCTTATTTTTATCACTGAAACGATGCTAAATGAGCTCATGTCTACACAAACGTCTGTACTCAGGTTTCAGTTGAAAAGAAAAGCACACATGGAAGCAATAGTTACAACCTACTTAATCTTATTAAAACAAACTATTTAAACTTTGTATATCTGATCAAAGCTACATTTGTCACACATGAAAAATACAAACGTAAACCCAGAGAACATGAGAAACTCCTGCAGGGGATTTTTTTAAACAACATGATGTCTGGATCTAATCAGATATTTTGAGTTTACATTTAATTAAAGAGGCTGCTGTGGTCAAATCTCAGACCTGCTTTAAAAAATAAACCTCAGATTGAACTTAATGAGCGCGCTGCTTATTTTACTCAGTAACTAATGTTAAATATCTTCATGCAGGGTGTTTACCCTTCACGTTCTTTCACTCTAACTGCTCGTTTAACAGAAGTTGTAATGTACAACTCTGAGGTGTGAACGTGTGAAATCTGAGTGTGAAACGGGCTGCAGCTGCAGAAGGTCACATGCATACAGTCAAAATAAATTCAGATCTTATTTTATACGGAGTAAACGGAGGATCATTACTATACCTGTGAATATTTTTCTCTTTAATGAGCCACAAACAACAGACGTCTTTTCTTAACACATCAATCTGTCTCTCTACGTCTCGCTCACCTCGTTTCTCTTGGTCACCCGTCTGGCCACGATCAGCTGGATCATTCCACGTTTGTTGCCTTCCGTCGACATGGACTTGCGCAGCGTCTCCATGGCGTCTTGGTTGGTTTTGCCCAACAGCGATTCCCCGTTGACGGCAATCAGCTGGTCGTTCACCCGCAGCCGCCCATCCTTTAGGTGAAACGGGAAAAATGTTTCCAAAGTGCAGCTTTTAGTGAGAAACAGCTTTAAACACACATTAAATGTATACTTTATAAAAAAAACACAGTCACATCTCCAATTTTTGTGAAAACACCAAAGGTACTGTACTTTGCAGGCTGCTCCTCCGTTTATGATGGATTTGACAAAAATGCCCAGATCTGCATGGTTTTCTTTGGACCGGTTTCCTTTGACACTGACGCCCAAACCAGCTGAACCCGAATCACTGAGGGGGATCTCGAAGGTCAGAAACTCTCTGGTCCCGTCGGGGGTCAGGACCAACTCATCTTCCTCCGTTTTCTGTACCAGGAAAACATACAAAAGAGAACAATAATAACAATTACAATAATAAAAACGACAACAACATTATTATTACTATTTATAACAATAATGATAATAAACACGAGATCCCAGACAGCTACAAAAACACACATAAAAAATAAAACCTTCTAAACTTATTTTCATACAGTTAAATTACAAAAACCTTTCTGTGATTAATCGCCAAAAGTAACATTATTTATTCATTTATTTCAGCCAGTAGCAAGAACAAAAAAGCCGCTTTAGTCTAGCCTCTCCTTGGGTTAGACAAATTAGAAAAGTGAAGTTCATTTGTCAACATGAGGTTAATGAAAATTACTTGAATATAAATTACAAGTGAACATGTAACAGGGAGATAAATCAGAGTTTAGGTTCATTATCTGCAACAAATATAGTAGCAACAACAGAACAACGCCTTAAAGTGTTGAATGAGGTACTTAGTTCACTCAGTTCTCTCTCAGGATTTCGGTTCATCGATACTGCACCACATGTAGGAGGTGCTTGTTTAATATTTTAAAGATAGCCTTGTTTCAAAGAAAAACAAAACCTCGCTGGAGTCAGGATGAGATCTTTCAGAAAGTGGGTTGTTCTAGAAGTAAAAGCCTGGCAGAATAACTTGATTTATATCTTTGTGTCTGAAACATATCCTGAAGCAAGTTTTCATTAAAACCTCTCACTTCCTGTAGCAACACAGTCGCACCGTTTCCCACGGGATCAACCTCAAGCGTTGGTGCATTAAAGCAAATACAGTAAGAAGCATCTGCAGGTAAAACAGTGTTTCACTCGCAGCTGCTGATGACATCATATTTATGGATGTACTGGGATCAGAGCTAAGCAGGCTAAAAGCAGGTTTACCTCACGTAAAACACTAAAATACAAGTATATAACAGGTTTCTGCAGCAGGAAGTCTAAGCTAAGATGTTAAAATTATGACATTAAAACAATAGTTCAGATTGTTTATAGTGGATTCAGTTTACAATGAATATCTTGCCTGCTGCGGATGACTTTGTAAACAACCTAAATTAAGAGGAGGACTGAATCAACGGCTAATTTATGCTGTGACAAAACAAAAGTGGACCGATGCCGTCTCAAAACACTCTTTATAAACACAAACTGATTCATGCTAACATAGAGATTTTATATATTTTATTCACATGTAATGAAAGAGAGCGTGATCTAACTTTGATATAACAGTTGGTTCTGATGAAGTGCTGTAAAAAATATTCAGAATGTTGTTTTAAAGCAGCAATCCATTCTTGGTCACATAGGACGTTAGCTCATCAGTCTGAACTATTGTTTTAATGATGCTAGCTTGATTTTCTTTAAAGTAGGGCTTAGAAAAAGCTTATAGATGGAAAATTACACAAAAATGTCTCCCTGAACCCTCGAGTTGAACTGACATCAATAACATGATTTACATACAGACCATCTTTAGCCCTGAACACTAACACTGAGCTTTTATCTTCGGTGGGAAAAAGACAAAACAATCATTTATGAGTCAAATGATTCTGCAGGAATGGGGAATATTTATCAGAGCTACACTGGTACAGTTTCTTTTAAGCTCCAAAGGTGAGCGCAGCAAAACCAACTGGTTCATAACGTGACAGGAGAACCAACGCGTGGATAAAAAGATGGAACAGATCTGTTCTAGGAGTTGGCAGTGTGGCTGGGAGCTCCCTCTCAGCCCTGGTTAGAGCTGAATCCTAAGCTACAGATAAAATAAAAGGTAAGTTTTATTTTTACTTTATTTCTCAGACTTTGTGTTCCACCTCAGCGTCTTCGACAGTTGAATGCTACCTCTTCCTGTTTCAGTAGTTTGCAGGTTTTCCCTGGGAACAGTAATTATAACAGACAGGATGTCCTATCTGTGTGCAGTCAAGTTTACTTTGCTGCTTCCTCCACTTCTGCTTGTTTTAGCAAAAAAAAACAACACCTAATATACTGTATGCAAGCCAACTTAATCTGGAAAATTCAAATGACAAATGGAGATCTAAATCTACAGTTTTATAAACCAGTGGGATATTTACCTGAAATGTCTTGACACAAAAGACGCACAGTCAAGTGCGCGCGCGCACACGCACATGCGCGCGCGCACACACACACACACACACACGCACACACACACTAATATAACCTAAACCCTGCACCTGAATCATGATGCCGAATGTGTCACCAAGGCAGTAAACTTCCCAGCAACCCCGGCACGAACACATCAGCCTAATTGACATGCCGAGAGCTTTCTCTGTCCTCCTTCCACAACAGGTGCATCTCTCACTTTTTCCTTACATTCATCCTCACTCTCTATTCCAGTGCAACAATAAAATAGCCCCATTCTCTCTTGCTTGTTATTTGACAGCTGTCCTCTGAATAGATGAGTGCGCGCGCGCTGCCGCCTGGCAATTATTGCGCACGCCTAATGAATTCAATCATCAGGCTCAGTGTCAGCATGTCATTAGCTCTCTTTGTTTGCTGGGAGAGAGATGGAATTACTCTGGGAGGAACAGAGGAGGGAGAAAGAGGGACAGAGGGAGGAGAGAGGCGAAATGAAGATGGAGTAAGGAGGAAAGAGAGGGAGCAGAAGGAAGCTAAGAGGGAGATAAAGGACGAGCGGGAATGAAAAGCACAGCCAGGGTGTCGGCTTATGTTAGCAAGACAAAAGAATGCTACCTGAAATAAATTTGTTATATAATTAAATACAAGGAAAACCAATTTGACATTAGAAGCAACATCCTCTGGGAAAACAACTGGAAAACATCAAGAATTAATTATTTGCAGAGTTAAATCTAATTAATTCTACTGAATTGAATTTAAGGTTAATTAAAAAAGGTATATGGAAGAGTTCATCCTCTGGATGAGGGAGGAAACACGAAAATTAAGTTGTTAAAGCTACATGTGGAAAGCCTGATGCCATTTAAGGGTTGAGAATAATTTCCCTTCGTAAGACATTCAGTAAAGTAAACCTTTCCTGCAGTAATACACTCTGGAACCTCGTGCTCCACCGCTGCCACAACGTTTGGATCAAAGTTTCTGACCATCACACCAACAGGAAGTCCATGGAGTGAAACACTGAAACTGAAACACCCAAATTCAACAACAAACAGCTGCGGTCAAAAACTTCAGTTCATGTCCATCAGGTTTGTGGTGCTGATCATTTATTAAGTTATTTCATCTGTGTGGATAGAAACAAATAAAAACTTTTTGTAGAATACACTGAAATGTTTTACTCTAGTAAAGTGAGGGAAGCTAAACTGTTCTCTGCCACGAGAGTGAAAAGTCTGAGTCTTCAGAAAAATAGAAAAACGAAACACCAATAAGTAATTTCTAATTCAATTAAAAAGTACGTTATTTAAAAATAAACATTTCAACAGATTTTATGTTGGCAAAGACAAGAAAAGGGGGAAATGGCTAAATGAGAGAAGGTAAAATGAAATAAAGGACAGCAGACAGAAAGTGAGCAGACGGCCCAAAGAGGAGCTGAATGAATGTGAGAGAAGAGGAGGAGAACGATGAGCCGGAGAGATGAGGCACGGCGACAAACAGAGCCGGGGTGAAAAGGCGAGGAGCCGAAAAGAAAAGTGTGAAAAGAATGAGAAAGTGTGAGCATGACAATGACGGAGCGAGCGAGCGAGTGTGAATGAAAAGGCAGACAGAAAGGAATGAATCCAGGTGGAACACAGAATGAGACACACTCCACCTCTCTCCGTCCTTTCACAGCCTCCCACCTTTTTCACCTGTCTCAGTTCATACTACTTCTCTGATTTCTTCACTCGTTAAAAGTAAAAAAAAAATCTGCTCATTTCCTCTTTTTTGTGTCAACTTTCCTCTTTGACCCTCCGTCTCCTTCAGCCAATCAATCCCAACAGTCACACAAAACCTGAAGTCACCTGCACCAGTGTATCTCTCACAACCTCTGCTACGACTGAACATACAGGAGAACAACAAGACGTTTGAAACAATGGTGTGGTAGTAGCTGAAATTCATCCTCGGAACATCTGCTGAGAGCTAATGAACGTCATGGTTTTGTTTTTGGGTCATATTTTGGGTGATGTGTGTCTTTTCTCAGCTACAATATATATTCGTTTTCTGCTCTGAAAATCAAAGTTAACTTTGGAATCATTGCTTTGGAATTAAAAAGTGAGAATTTCCGAGTGAATAACATAGTTTCCACTAAACTTTTAAATACCTTTCTACTTTGTGAAGCATACGTTGCTTCCCTTTACTTGTTTCTTTTTACATCAACACATCTCTTCTGTTTTACACATTTAATGCACGTCTCACACCCTCAAAGCCTTTATTTATTTATTTTTCTATCGAGTCCAACTTCAGCATTTTAAGAAACCTAACGTTCCACTTCTCTTCCATTTCCTCCTCCTTCAACTCAAAGCTTGCACTCTTCTTCCAGCTGCAAAGCCTGTCATGATTAGCAGTTTTGCAGAAAACTCAATGTTGGGCAAAGGAACCAGCCAATTTGATGGCCTCTGGAAGAGTTACTCGAGGGGAATTTAAGAAAAGATGTGGGTGGTGGTTGCACAGAGAGAGAAAGAAAGGCAGAGTGATGGAGGTGAAAGGAAGGCAGTGAAGGGTGTAATTGGTCGAAGGAAGTCGAGCGTGGAGACCATTGTTGGCTGCTTACTGTAGCATCTATCTCTACGTATTCATACTTTGTCACAATTCGTTCAAACGCTACATTTACCACAACCAAAGTGAAGCTTCTCCTCCATCATCCCTCTATCTCACCCATCTTTACTTCATGTATGTGGACACAACTGCTCATACCTGCCCTGTTTAATGTGTGCTTTTGTTTTTTAAATCAAGTAATATCTCCCCTCATCTTTATCAGCAAACCGCCTTCTGGCTCCTAATTTTCTATAATCCTTTTTACCTTTCCTCCAAACTCCTCCTCTCACTTTCCTACCTTCTTTTCTTGCACTTTCTCCAATGCATCTAGCTGTGTCTCCACGCTGACAGACCATGAATATCAAATACCTGTGTGACTGACTGAGCCGAGCCTGGCACAGCATGGAGGAAGAAACAGGAAGACAGGTGCAGATGTATGTGTGCGAGAGTAAAAATGGAAAGGAGGAAGACAAACAGGAGAAAGAAAGGCACTTGCGTGTTCACGTGGTGTAAATGCCATCACTAAACGATGTCGGCGTGTCGCCACGCCGAGGACAACATTTGGAAGAACACAAACATCCCGTCACACGCGCAGTCCAAAACTAATCAGCTGCCCTCCTTCTATCACTCTCTTGACCACTGTAAGGTATTCAAGACTGAGCAATTCCACCAACAGCTGCTGCGTCATTCACCAGCAAATCTGTGGTGGAGCATGTGCACAAGGCATGTCTGCCATAAGGTTTGTTGGTTTCTGCGTTTGCAGCTTCTTTATAGTCTACAGTGTGTGTGTGTGTGTGTGTGTGTGTGTGTGTGTGTGTGTGTGTGTGTGTGTGTGTGTGTGTGTGTGTGTG
>JAVKLF010000064.1:1427087-1446847 GCA_034783495.1 Millerichthys robustus | reverse complement strand
CAAACTCAACCCAGAAATGCCTCCGGCCGGGATTCGATCCGGCGACCTTCTTGCTGGGAGGCATCAGCTCTACCAACCGAGCCACCGTGCCGCCCCAGGTCAGGTGAAAATGTTTTTCAAAATGATGTTTATTGTTTGAACAATTAGCGGTGATTATGTAATCTTTCCCTCCAACTTCCTATCTGAGGAAGATTTGTGGTCTCATATCGCTTCAATCAGAAGTAATATTTGCTTAATATGATTACAGCAGCCTTCAGGAAATCCATCTGTGTTGTGATTTACTGCAACAACTTTTTATTGTGAGAGTGACTTCCCTTTTTCTGAATCTTGTAAATTCAAGGTGGGATCCCAGGAAAACTTTTAGGGAGCTAATGAGAAGGGATTCAGCTGGTTGTGGCAACAGTTTCCTGCTAACGCTTCAGTTTCAAAAAGCAACCAAGATAGCATTGGATACTGAGGAATGTCAAGACCATCATCTCAGGAAATATTTTGAATATTTTAACAAATTTAAAAGGAAACCACAGCTAAAGTCACAACACAAAGGCAGACTGCTGGTTGAAATTGGCCACTTTTCAGCTTGACTGACTTTAACCAGAACGGACTCTGAGAAATTCTTTTTGAATGATTTCAGACAAACACAATCACAAGTGGAACAAAAACTAAACTAAACTCACCAAATGCAAACATTTCTGTCTAAAAACAGGTTGTTGAACAAGCTCAACTCAACAAATCTATCAAAACAATCAATCATCACTGTTCATTGATGCTGTTTTCCAACCACTAGCTGGAAAAATCACAAATTCCTTTTTAAAACAAATTTGCGTTACTTTCCAGCATTTGCCACAGAACATAGATGTTTATTTTTTATGTCTCTATCAGATTTTCCTGGCTATGCAATATGAGAAAATGTTGGGTGTTGACCTTTAAGTTATGGTACTTTTTCTACCCAGATGTTGGTGAAGTGACACAGCTGAGGGGCTTTTACCATTTCTTCTCAATATTTGGTTTAAGGAGCCAAAAGATTCATAAAGAAGCAAATAAATTACACATTTAGAAAGTAATACAACCCAAGAGTTACCACAAGGACTGTCTCTTTAGTATGACAAAGCAGAAAAATTAAAGTTATTCAGCTTAATCCAGCCAGCAGAGATGAGATTCTGGGTACAATAAAAAAACGGTATGAGATTGTCTAAATGGGGCGTTTGTTTCAGATAAATGGCGTCCTCTTTGAGATGCCAGGCATGTTGGGCGTCCTAACTCATGTGTGTTAAAGGACTGTCGGAGAGCTGAATACACACACACACACAATCTTTTCTGATCATGTCATAGAAGGCAGCAGACCCGTGCCAGTTTTCCAATTTTACAAAGAAAAAAAAGCTCTTTTTAAAGTTCAACTGTCGCTGGTAAAATAAGATTCATTCAATGCTTTTCTAAATTTATCACAGTTCGATATTAAGCTTAAATTCTTTTCTAAAAACAAAGCCATTTTCAACATTTTTCAATGTAAGTTAAAGCTGTATGAGGGGAAAAATGTTATTGGGAAAGACGCAAATGTCTGAGGGGTTTGAACGGTTTTATCTGCAACAGTCTGGGAGGCATGCAACGAACCTCGTTCAGCTGAAGACACGTGCAGATTCTTACAGAATAAATATTACACTTGTTAAACATCTTATCACCAGAAGGCCTCGAGCTCTGCACGCAGATTAGATTTCACCAAACAACTACAAAGAGCTCACTTACAAATATCTGTTTCCTTATTCTGTCTTAAAAATTAAACAAGAAACCTGTGAGTTCAGATGTTCTAAAACAAAATGCGGTCTTCATCTTGTTTTTGTGGACCTGAACAGTTTTGACTACAATAAACTAAAATGCAGGTCTGCAGTCGGCATCCACAATAGGAAAACAGAGAGAGCTCTTCTTCAGGATTTACTTTAATCTCTGAGGATTACTGAGTTATTATATCATATCTGGGAAGAATCAGACTGGAAACAGGCAGCAGTGCGTCCCATCATGCCCAGTCTTTCCATTCTCCCAAACAGGCATCAACTTTCACAAAAGAAACATCTAAATTTTAGTCAGTTAAAATTTTCACTCAACTTTTTCTGCATTTTCTAAGTAAGATTAAAAATATGCAGCAAAAATCAAGAACTACTGTTTCTACTGAAACACAGAAACCAGACTTCTCTGCTAATAAATACATAAGTGGTCAAAAATCTCATTTCCACATGATCTCGACTGGCCAGGCTGCAAAATCTTTATTCTTCTTTTCAGCTGTTTCTAAACTGGAGATCAGCCGTTTTAATGTTAAGTCTAACATCCGTCTGATGGCCCGGCTGGTCCGGTCCGGTGGATGGTACTTCCTCACTGCTGACTCCATGCATACAAATAAAAATACAGGAAAGGAAGTAAAAAGTGACTTTTTCTTCTGTAGTTAGATCCAGATGAATAATTTAGGACGTTTTTTTTCAAAAATCTAAAATTATAAAAAGCAACTTTTCAACTTTTGGTAAAAAAAATAATACATTTTTTAAAACTTTGACCAGGAAGTTCTATTTTTCTATTTTCTTTTTTTTTTTAGATTTGGTGACCAGTAATACACCTCCACAGTTCAGTGATCCAGGCAGGTTTTCTCAATGATAGGCAGGGGATAATGTAATTGCCTGTTAGCAAAATATCTCAAGAACCAGTGGACAGATTTTATTAAAACAATGGAAGTAAAAGCTGAAGAGTGATACGCATTCCGTCTTGGAATACTTGTATTTAGGGTTTTTTTTTATTTGTTCTAATATGAAAGTTGCAGAAATGTACAAGTACATTTGTATTACTCTGTTTCACATATTTTATAGAAACATGAAAAGCTGAAACAGAAGCCACTGAAACATGTACAGGAGCAGTTTTTCCACAAATCACTGCATTCTGAACCAGTTAGTCTGTCACGTTCCAAAAGTAGTTTACACAAACTAAAAGTGAAACCAAACATTCAACCCATAAATGACACTGGTGTCGTAAAAACAAAAAAGGCTCTTTGTCAGCTCGACTTTTCCATGTGAGGGAGGCCCATCCAGTCTGCTGCCACCAGCTGCTCGGTCCGAGAGCAGTTTTTCCTGTTCAGCAGCATGATTTCTGTGTCTCCAATAACTGTTTCTTCACAGAGTGAAACCCAAAGACTGAAAATGTATCAAAAGGAATTTCATTTGTGCGTCACTCAACCACCAGCAAAGCCATTACCAGCCTGGTGTTTTATAGTTACAATAAATATTTATTAAGAGCTAATAAATCGTCTCTCTGAGACGCTTTTAATTCATGACTTTATGGCTGACACAAAGTCTTTCTACTGGAGTGTTGAATCTTAAATTACAGCCTGGAATCAAACAAGTTCAGAGCAGCTGTGTCGAAAACACACCCAGGAGAGGTTGACGGCTCGGCTCTGCAGAGAAGAACAAACAGAACCTGTATTTCAAAATTTAAAAGGCAAATGTGTGTAGGAATTTTTATTAAATATATTTGTTCATATATTTACTCATTTGTTAAATAGGAACAAAAAAACGGAGCTAAATATGTTCTTGTCTCTTTAGGAGATGTCTGATCTGAGTGCTTGAAGGTGGAATATTTCCTAATTTAGATATTCAATCAGATACTTAGTTTGTTTTTACAACCCACACAAGCCAAGTGCAAACCTCAAGGATATTAAAGTGATTAAAATCAACTTCCTGTTTGCGTCTGGCATCCCTGAAGCTCAACAAACCAGTGAGAAAAACAGTTGTTGTTTATGCTTGTTTCAAGTTTTTGAGTTGATCCCAGCTGAAGAAACTGACCAAAACAGGTAAAAGAAACATCTTTTTCCTTTTGCCACTCGGCTGACCAGGTCTGCCACATCAGCTGACTCAAATAATTTCCTCATTAATTGTTTTAGATGAGTAACCAAGACATCACACATCTGAAGAATGAAGTCCAAGCCCTCCCCCTCATCAAGTCTCAGCTCGGCCCAAAGCCCAATATTCATCTGTCAAAGACGGAGCTCTCATTTGGTCCGGCCTATATTTGGCAGACAAAGCCTCATCAGCCTGAGTACTGAATACAATTTCAGTGAACATCATTAATCTACACTCATAAATAATTTCAGCTCCAGTACTGTAGGCTCTACAGTCTGAGCAGGATTTCTCTCTTTTAACCTGACACTCATTTCAACTTGTTGTTTCAAATTCTGGACCTTCTTTGGAAATTCATTTGGGTTTCCCTTGTTGTATTTCAATACTGGTAAGTTTGCCATCGTACTGCTAGCTGAGAACAGACCTCATATCGAGGAGAACAGACCTCATATCGAGGACAAATACAAACTCAAATTTTACAAATCTGACAGATTCTCACTGGGGTTTGAGAGGCAGCAAAACAAACAGGCAGTCAAACAAGAGGTTAGAACCCATGCAGTAAAGGAACATTGTGAGAATAGGAAGTTCTGACAGAGAAATACAGTATATCTGAGTGGGGCTGCTTGCTTGTTGGGTGGCCTGACATTCTTCAGAGACAATCCTCTTTCTGTGCTCAGAGATCCACATACAGCAAGTCCTTGATGTTTCAGTTGGCGTCTGCCCGCTTGGTGGACATGGGTCGCTCAACCTTGGGGACAGTCTGAAAAACATATTCAACCATCTGGGGGTGTTCGCTACTCTTAGTTGTGTTGGTGACTGTTGGTCGTACAGCTTTGCTAAAAAGGTCAAATGGACAAAAATCTGCCTAACCTGGAAACGAATACTGAATATACTGTAAAACTCACTTATTATACTGGCTTGTTAATCTGTGTTATAGGCCTCATGAATTGTAATTATTTTTAAACCTTTCCTTTTGTGACTTCAATTAAAGTCCAAAAGAACAGCTGAAATAAAAAAAATTAATGAATCTTTACTTACAGCTCCTCCATAAGGCTCATCATTCTAGTTTGATTGTAACATAACAGTTTTCCTGTATTTGACCACATCTGACATTTTAGCTCATAGAAGTTTAGCTTTTTTTGGGCATAAAGTGCCAAAAATATTTACAAAAACAAAACATAAAATACACTGCCTGGGAAAAGCTTGTTTTAGGTGTTCATTACTTGAAGATAATCTTTGCAAAGTCAAGAAAACTGATCAAAGAAAATTAACAAAGTCAGAAAAATTTATGACTGGGTGCAAACTATAATATCCCATCTTTTTAACAACGAAAACAGCCAAAGCAACTAAAAGTAGGTCAAGAATAGCGACATTCATGTACAAGCCGTATGGGAACAAAAAATCTAACATTTAGGATTAGCGATGTAGTCAAAGTTTTGTAATGTTTTCTCTTTTCTTTCCCATTTAGCAGCAGATTCACTCTTATATTTCCACCAAAATTATCTTCAAGATTCTACAGCTGTCTAATTCTACAATATTTGTTTATCTACAAACATCAGCCTGCCTAATGTAGGTCAAACGTGTGACTCAGGCTTCCATGTGCTTTTTGCTTCATTTTCATGCAGTGGATCCACATTTCATATCAAAACATCTGGAAATCTACTGGAGTAAACTCTTACAAACTGCACCATTTGATATAGTTCAGGACAACCTTTTATGCTTTAAGGCCAAATCTGTTCCATAATTTTTACACAAACATGACCAGACGACTTAAATTCCAAAAGGACATTGTTTCTTTCTGCTTTTAGAGACGGTGTTTAGGCTTCATGGAGCCTCAATGTTTATTATCGGAGAAAGTTGATGACTACCCAGTTGTGCCTGGAAAGTTTAGTGTAACTATCAGTTGAGACCATTTAAGTGCCGCTGAAGCTCAAACCACAAAACTCCAGTGAGTCAAGTTAGAGAAGATGAATACTACATGGTGTTCTTAACACAAGCACTGTTCTGTAAGAAACCACATAAATGTTAATATACCTTTAACAATAAATGCCTAGAACGGTTTCTCTTGTTTTAAAGTGTATTTAATTGTCAAACATTGTTGTTTTACCACATTTAACATTCGTGCTATGACATTTTCTTGGGGTAAAACCCTCCAACACTTGTGCCGAGTCTCCACAATGACTGTATTCTTTTAAAAACACATCAGCCCTCTCGGACGCATGCACTCATTTTCCACAAACGACCCTCTGTGAAGAATGACTAAAAATCTCTTTCATAAATAAACTGACTGACTATTCAAGCTTAACGCTAGGGCTGACAAAAAACAAAACAAAAAAGAACAGAAACAGAAAGAAATGGGCACAGAGGAGGAGATATTTATGAGCTTCCTGATTCTTCTTCCCAGCAAAAGTTTACATTTAACTGCTTCCCCTGTTTATACAAGAAACTGAAGTTGAACCAAACAGGGGGAAAAGTGACGGGACCTCAAGACACCACCCTGTGAAGCATCAGGAGAACTTCAAATCCTGGTGCTCATTTTTTACCCATCAGTCACTTTAAATATGCTGCGGTTAGCCTGGGCATGACCTAATTGTTCACAGAGCATGCTGGGAGATGCAGTGCCACCGGTTAACAACCTTAATAATTAGGGTGTAACTGCTCGTCTGACTAGAGACATAAAAAAGAATCAAGTAATCCATTTTCTAAGGCGATCCATCAACTTTAATCTCCCTGTGTCATTACCTCATACAATCTGGACTCATTAACTCGGGCCACCCCCTCCCCCACCCCCACCCCCCTCGTCCGAACGGTCAAGGCCTCAGATCGCAACAAGAAAAGCTTTGAAATTTTATCTCCTGCATTTTTTTTTCTATCACGAAATCATCTGCAAAAAGCATCTGGGTGGATAGCTCAGGATTACGCTGGTTTTTCCAGGAAGCTTAAAGTCCACCATCTACTTCTGCAATATTATAGCTTATACCGATAACAGATGTGACTGATTTTAGTCCTCTGGTAGAGATGAGTTTTGAGTTTTAACGCTTCATTTAAAGGAGGTTTGATCAAGTTTGTTGAGCGATTCTTCCAACGCTGAATGTAATCCACTCCCACCTACTTCACATGTTCTGTTTCAAATGAAACACATGACTGCACCGCCTCTTGTCTCATTTATTTGGGATTCGTCTACGACTTTACAAACCCCAGATTTAAGCGTTTATTAAGTCTGTTGATGTGAAATCTTAAGGGGTTTGTTTGCTTCCGCCTCATCTTAAATGGACACATTTGAAGTCATCAGAGGCACCAGCGAGAGAAAATCCATGTCCAGTGAGAAAAGGAATCCTAAGAACAGCCCATTTACGGTCTTGAATCACTTCTCAACGTGCCTGCATTTCTCTAGAGGCTGAAACAAGAAGGACTTGATGATGGAAAGGTGCAACTTGTAACATTTTGTGAGTTTTTAAACACACCAGTCAGTGCTACACCAACAGCACATTTAGACCATTAGAACAACAATGGCTGAAACAGTCCGACATTTTGTTGGAGAAGTTACAGTCTCCTCTAACAAACTTTTAGCCAGTGCCATAAGAAGAATTAAAGACCCACTGAGTGTTGTTGGGATTGTTTGTTTTTCTTTTTCCAACACCTATAAAACTTGTAAGAAGTTGTTCTGACTGCAATGTGGAACATAAAATTGAAAGTCAGTTTCCGAGTAAAAAGACAATATTTTACCAAATGAAGCTCACGTGACTAAAGCAAATTCTGTTGAAAATAACATGAACTAAAATTCATTGTAGGAATGCATATCACCCACTGCCCTGTATGTCAGGAGGCAACCAGCAGTGAAGGCAGTATTTTCTGCCACATGTCTCCTTCACCACACCACCGCCTTAAAATAAAGCAGTATTTTAAGCACTCAGGTTGTGTGCTACATGGGTGAACAGGTTTGCAACGCAAAAAAAAAAAAAACGCTTCACCGACAAGACTTAACTCCTGAAATGTTAATGAACTTCAAAACGAGAGCACTAGATTTCCCACCAACTGAGAAGTCTGCACTCAGCACTTAACAACTTTCCACCTCACGTTTCGATTACCTCATGTATACTGTAAATCCAAAAGGGTCGCTGCTTAATGGTGACTCTTGGAAAATAACCACAGCTCAATAATTTTACACTATGAATACAAAGTGTTTATTTAAATACTTAGCCGATGTGTGGGAAAAGGGGTAAAAAGTAAAAAGGTATAAAAGCATGGTATGTGTTAACATCAGCTGGAGCAGAGAGGTCAAAGTTTTTCATGTCCTAACAGACTCCTTTAAAAAACGATCATCTGCAACAGGTCATTTTAGGGCCATTTCTAAGCAATAATTGGGTCAAGGTCATAATCATTGGCCCGGGAATCATCTGCGAAGCTCTTAATCCTCCTCTGGACTCGTTTTTAGCAGCAGGACCCCCTGTCTGGTACAGCCTGGTGACATGAGGATCAAACAGATGAACTGTAAAGTTATTAGGGCTTCTGGGGTTGATCAGCTGCACCGCCTCTCATGGTGCAACCGTGCACTAAAGTCTATCTAGCTCCGAGTAGAATGAAAATAAAAAAAGACCAAAAACAAACATAAAAAAATCCAAACAGATCCAGAAACTTGCTTTATTGTTTACACCTAAACTTGTGTCAGAGGTCAGGTTCTCTGGGTTTACGTTGAATGGCACCACTTTACATGGGTAGAGGAAGAATGAGTAAACATTTCTGTGTTGTAATAAAGAGCTAAAAATGCTTGGTATGAACACGCCATGAGCAACACAAAATAAATGTCTATTTAGATTTAAGTCTGAAACCTAGTTTAGAACTTTGCAAGAAGCTTCATTACATAATTTTCAGCATTCTTGCATAAATTTAGAAAAAGATTTAATTTAATTAAATTTATTTATTATTATTTGTAGTTATATTCTCCACATCCTTCAGATGCATCAGTTTGGCTCTTTAACTTTGGTAACTTTAAGAAGAAAGTAGACAGAGATTTAAATGGACACAGTTGGATAGAGATGGAAACCTCTCTGCATTTAAACCCCTAAAACTCCAGAGGAAGCTGAAAAGCATATAGTAACCATTACACTAAGAACAGCACAGATTAACACCACCTCTTCCTGGCTTTCACCACTTTGTTCAATCATCAGAAACACTAGGAGAGGCTGAAATCATCCGTTTCCTCCCACAGGTTACAAGGCAACATTAATCATTTTAACTGAACAGACAGCATAAATAATATAGTCACAATAAATCTCATGCAAATCAATGCTCTTAGAACTAAAATAGCAAAATTCAAGCTTAGATTAAAGCATCAAAATAAAGCAAACTTTAACAGAGTGAAGGTTCTGTTGCCCAAACCTCTACAATCCATCACCATTACAAGTTCCTGTGCCATCCTCTCAATGCACAAATATTTTGTTAAAAATAAAACAGACCAGCTTCGGTGGTTAGAGCTTTTCCTCTAAAGTTGTGGCATATTTCTAGTAATGAACACATAAATCTGTTAGGCCAGAAAAAACAACTCTCACACATCAGAAAGTTAGTGTGTGTTTGTGTGTGTGTGTCTCCCGGGCCTGGCTGCCATCAAAGGCTGCAGAGGACTAATTAAAAGCAGTCATTTGTGTGATGGGTTGTGTTGTATCACGAGTCTACAACAATGAATGGAAACAACATGAGGATAAGAATAAAAACAGACAGGCAAGGTTTGACAGGAAGCTGAAAACTCTGGACAGATATTGATTTAGATATTTGGAAATCAGGGCTTTTCTTTGTATGATTGGGCATGGTCAACTTTTTCTAAAAATTGCAAATTTGGCCTAATCAGCTGGTTGATCTGCAGTTTCAAGTGGCGTGGTAACGTGTAAGTGAACACAGGGACGTGGGGATTTTCCTCAGCTGAACAGTGTGCGGCAAGAGAAGGTTTGTTAGTTGTTTTATGTGTCCTGGACATAATGTTATGGCTCATTAGGACACTGTATCAAAGGTCCTGAAAAAGTAAAAACAATTCTCCTCTTTAGTTTTGACAGAAGAACAGCATCAATACAGATGCTGGCTTATTTTTCTATGACAGGTCAGAGTAGTATTAGTAGTACTAGTAGTAGTAGTACTAGTATTGTGCTATTTTGACAGTAATCACGTACAACAGGTCAAAGTCAGTCTGACTTTGCATCAACCGGTAATTCTCGCTCTTCCTCCAGAGGAAATTCTCTCGGTGTGAAAGCGTGAATTGAAACAAGCAGGTGTGGACAAGAAGACGATTCAGACACCTCACATCCCACAGGACAGGGGTGGAGTTTGGGGAAAAGTTGAGGGGGCGGGTAATCGAGTTGGCACGTCTCCGACAGTTTTCCGCTGAACGTGTCGTTTTAAGAGTTTGTCGGATTAAACGTTAAATATTTGGTCATTAGTTCCAAACCAAACACTGATCTGTGGGAGAAAAAAAAAGCAAACGATGATCTGGTTACATTCTGAAGCTGTTTTCTCTCATTTCTGAGTGACGATGCAGTACAAACTGAATCTTTTTAATTGAACGATTATGAAATAGTGGACTTATATTTTTGGTCTGCGCTGCAGGAAGCATTCCTCTCTAATGACAGGGGAAGTCACAAGAAGGTCCACACAAACGCTGGGCTGGAGAAAACACCCAAACTAAATTTGGTCCTCCTATTAAGGCAGGCAGCCCCTCAAAAGAAAAAAAAGCTGTGATCTCAAACACAACATCTGCGCCCAGAAGACTTCCTGAGGATTGAAAAATGCTCAAATGTGGTTAAATGAAATGGGCTGGGAGGAAGTGGAGCAATAAACACAGCTATAAGGAGAAGAAATGACAAGGGTGTTTGGGTTTTGTTGTGTTCGTGACGAGCGCAGCTTTTTTATGTGACCAAAATCCTCAGGAGGCCTCCATCACAACGCTCGGCGTCAAACAGCAACGTTTTCCAGACGGTTCCCTGAATGCACCACATGCAACAGTTAACTCAGTTAATCCAGTTTCAAGACATAAATATCTCAAATGTTGTTTTGTTGTAATCTTTAAACCTTTGATATGATGTGTGATATGCATTCCTACAATGAATTTTAGTTCATGTTATTTTCAACAGAATTTGCTTAAGTCACGTGTGCTTCATTTGGTAAGTTAAAAGTGGATGGGTTTTCTTCAGTTAGGTTTACTTTGACTTAAATTTCCTTCTCCTTCTCCTGTATGTATTATCATCTCATCAACATGAAATCAACGTCATCGCACTAAACAGTGGCGCTGTCGGTCAATTCTCCAGCTTTGGAGCAAGGCGACGAGGATCTTGATGAAAAAGACTAAAAATTTGCAGAGAACTGGAGGAAAGGAGGTAAAGTACAGTTAGCATGAATGCTAATATTAAAGCGTGACAGAAACAAGGACGGGCACAGAGGCAACACCTTAGGCGGTAAAACCCAATATTGCAATATATAATGGTGGAGTTAGAAAAAAAATGCAACGACGGGTTGTTTTTTTAACGTTGTGCAGCCCTGGTTTATGATGTCTGGGACACTTTGGTGTAATTTCAGCTGGTCTGGAAGCTCCCAGTTTCTGAAAGCCAAAAAGGACAGCTGGAGCATTTCATAGAAAAGGAGAAACTCAAGATACAAGTAACGTCTCGAAAGAGGCTCGATCGGGTTACAGGTCTGGCTGGTTGACTGGCATCCGCTCAGGTGTTTTACTCTGAACGCTTTGCTTCCCTGGACAGCAGCTCTACATTTACAGACGGGAGAAATATGGACAAATGTTACATTAATGTAACCGTCCTTCAGCTCACAGAGACACAGAGTTCAGGAGGTAAATCTGCAGTTACACTCTTCAGAATCTGGAGGGGGGGGATCCCAGGCATTCCCAAACCTAGAGTCAACACATAACCCTTTCAGCAGATTCTGGGTCTGCTCCCAGTAGGAGACGCCCGGAAAACCTCCACAATCCTGGTCCCGGAGGTCCACTACGTTTGAGACGCTCCTCTGCGTCCAAGCACCTGATCCAAACAAACGAGCGATAAACGATTTTTACATTTGATGTTTACAAGCTGATAAATCAACTTATTGTGTCAATATTTCAGCCAGGTTGTCTTCTAGTTCTTCTTTTCACTCATAAACAAAATAAAAACTTTACTTTGTCAACAGAAGTCTTCAAGTAAACTAAAGGAATCCAACCAACATCCAACCTGCTTTTCAGTGATGCAGACACGTTCTCCTGTCTGAATTATTCAGCGGAGAGGAGGATCATTACAGCAAGAGGGTGGGATTTAATTATCACATAAAGCATCGATAACTTTAGAGCTGCTTCAAAGTATTGGTACTAAAAAAAGAAAATTGTATTTAATCATTGGCTGTTAATCTGGCACTGACTTAATCTGCTGCTATCAGATTAAATAAAATGTTCAGATAATCAAATTATCTCCACGTCTTTGACAGAACAGAGTATTTATTTGATTATTCAGCCGATCCTGCACATAAACCCCCGCGTGAAAGTGACGTCAGGTCTTCACAACAATTTCCAATCTCCTTTTTTTATCTGATCTGATCTGTGTGGGGGGGCCTAGAGCTCTGAGGAAGGTCAAAGGTTATCTGCAGCTTCCTCCATATTGGTTTCCTCTGACTTTTCTTTTTTTTTCCTCTGCAGGATTTCTGCTTCAGGTCCACCAAGTCTGCACCAGGACCTCCAGGATCCTGCAGCCAAAAACCTGACCCCACTCCTTCCTGCATGATTCATTCATTTAGAGTTACCCAGGAGGCTCTGCTTTGATGCATTTTTGCCCTGAGGTGGACCCTGAACGCCTCACTGCAGACCCACTTCGGCTAACTCGCTAACTTGTAGGTTCAAAAGTGAGCTGCGAAGTGTTTGTGCGCCATAATGCCAGGAACTTATGCGTCGTTTCGGTGAAGCTGCACCCTTCCACTGGCTGCTACTTCGGTGTGAGCCGCGGGGAGAATCCCAGAGGAAGTTTTATGGCTTTGCAAAACACAACAACCACAATGGCGGTGCGCCTTTCTTTGAAAACCATGAATGCGCACCAGTAGCGTGCGCGTGTGCGCCAAAAGAATGTGCAAAAAAAGAGCTAAAGTATCATCTTCTCTGCTTTGCGGGAAGTTTATTTTTATCATTAATATTTGCGCCATGTTTGTTGCGCAGGACGCCGTCTGCGGAAACCCAAGAAGAAGAAAAAGTCTCCAAACTCACCTTGGCGATCGCCTTCTTGTATCTCATGACAGCCTGCTGGATGAGCGCGTGCACTTTGATATTCCCATCCCCGCACGGAACCACCACCCGGGTCCTGCCGAAGCACACCGTGACTTTCATGGTTCGGTCTCCGAGGTCCTCCCCGGGTTCGGATCCAGACCGAGGAGGCGGCGAGGCGAGGAGCAGAAATCCGAGTGGGAGCCAGCAAGAAGCGGCGGCAGCATGGAGCTTTACTCCCGGGTTCCCCTCACAGGAAACCAGGGTTCTAACGGTCCGTCCGGATCTCCCCGCCGGACCACATAGTTCTGGCTGTTTTCAGACCACCTGTTTAGCTTCTGTCTCTTCTTGTCTCCTTCTTTCCTTCCCTGGCTCTGGGTCCAGGTCCTTCTGTCCTCTCCCGGCTGAGCTAATGCTGCGTTCAGGAGCCGCTCAGAAGGGTCGGAAACGAGATCATCCAATTTAAACGGCCAAAAGTGTACTTTTATAGTACATTACATTACAGTAGTCCACATTACAGTACATTACAATACAGTACTCTACATTACAGTACATTACAATACATTACAGTGCAGTACATTAAAATACAGTACAGTAGTATAAAATAACGTTAAAATATTTTTGAAAAAGTCAACTTTGCAAACACAAAAGTTTCTGCAACTCAGTCAGTTCTGCAGGTATTGAGTTGAAATTTGGTGTGGTAGTAGCTGAGAGTCCTTCTCACACATACTCTGAAGGGAAACAGAAAGATAAAGATGTGTTAGCTTGTTAATTACAAGATTTGGCCAAAATCCTATCTCAATAATCTGAGAGCTTAAACATCTTCTCTGAAAGGGGGGCGGGCGAAATGCATTTCTGTCACCCTCCTGCTGTCCTTGGGTCAGAACACGACCCACCAGGCCTCACGGGCAGCAGGAGGGTTAAAGTCAGGGAATAATAAACAGAAATTTAACTTAAAATAACGTTAGACCTTAAATGTTGTATGTAAATTACTGACTTTTCTCATATTTTTAGCATTAAAGAAAAATCCAAAATGTTAGCATGTTACAGAAATAATTAAAGAATTTTAAAAAAGAAGCTGTTAGTATAAGACAAGGTAATAATCTTTCTCTCCTGTTAAACATTGTTATTTAAAGTCCCATTTGAAGTGTAAAAACTTTATAAAGACAAAAAACTAAATCATAGATTTGAGTTCAGGATTAGGGTTAGATTTGCTGACAGAAATCGACTAAATGTTTATTTAACGACTTCACAATAATCCAAACCCCTCTCTTGTGTAGTCCAGCTTTATTTCAGATATCAGAGATGTTCGTAGGTAATGACTCATTGTTCAAAACACCTGCAGACAAAAGCAGTCAGAATCTGAGCAGGGGGCTTTCACAAACAGCTGTCCCAGCATGCATCAGTCAGATGGACCCTCACTCGCTCTGCAAAGAAAATGTGAATAAAAGAGACGGGAAGAGAATCTCTGAGTCTCAGATATATGGATCGTGTGTTTGGGGCTCACATAGACTCAGAATCTGTCTACAGCTGGAGCGCCCGACAACCACCTCAGCAGGAAAACCTGCCCCAGGTTCCAAGAAGATGAGCGATTTTTATTCAACGTAACTCAGGAAGAAAGAAACAACAGAGAGAGGAAAAGAAAGTCTGATTGGGTTGATGCTTTGTGACAGATTTCCACACAAAATGATTATAAAATGTAGGAGGGGGAAAAGTAAATGTATTTAACACAAAGAGATGATCATCTAAAACTCAAAACATAACATAGAAGACGCAAAACCTTCAGCAGGAAACAGAAAATACAAACATATCCATCAGGACAGAGTGAGGTCAATATAAACTGCTCTGCCTATGTTTAGATAAAATGAGAGAAAATAAGTAAATTATAAAGAATAAAATATTAATACCATGAACCAACAAATTTGTCAGCTCTTAATTCATCAAAAGAGAAATTCTAAAACTGATTTTATTCAAGCTAAATGAATAATGAAACATGTAAAAGTGATGATGGCGACACCTTGTGGCAGCATCTGAGAAGTTACTGCTTGAAAAAGGTTTTTTATTTGCTACAACTCCTAAAACATAAAGCTAAAATGACCTAAAGTCGTTCTGATTATTTATTTTATGAATATTACTTTTAATTACTTTCAGTAAAAAAACTTTATTTAAATCGCACTCAGCAGTTTAAAAATTGTTCAGTAAAATCAGAAAAGCTTGACTTTCGAATAAAAACCACAGAATGAAAGTTAGCAGCATTGTTTTCATTCATTTCATTTATTGATTTAAAAGGACAAAATCACATTAACCAATATTCCATGAAAATAAATGAGGCAGAATTAGCACAACATTAATAAGTGCACAAAACAAATAATATAATCCAACACAAACATCAAACACTGAAAATTACACATGGATTAATTTTATGAATGAATACATGACTCATTTTCAAAAAGCCAAACTTTTATTTTGTAACTCTGTTCCTCTGACCAACGTCACTTTCCCCCAAGCCTCGTTCTCCGTCTCATTCCAATATAGTCTCAGATCTGGTGTTTATTCGGACTTTTTACTTCTGAATAAAATAATTTTAAGGTGGAGGAGTACATCCATTTACAACAACAACAAAAAACAAGATTTAAACCATCCAAGGTATTATATTTACTGATGAAATTTCAACATTTGAGACATTTGATGGGTTTTTAGCACATTATGGGACCAGGTTGTCAGAAAATAAGATAAATGAGAAAAAACTCACTGCATGCATGTGAGTTTTATCTGGCTGTTATGTGAGAAAAGGTCTAATGTGACAAAAGTTGAACTTTAAGCAAAGGTCAATGAGAAGAGAGTCAGAGACTGGATGTGTCAGAGCTGAGCTCATTAGAGGAACCACTCAAATAATCTCACATCTATAATCTGCAGACATTTTGACGAGGATCTAAATAATCAGATTCTGATAAATGTTGCGTGTTGAGTTCTCGTACAGTTTCTGATGGTGACGGATCAGCTGGTTGGGCCCAGCTGAGGCCCAAGCAGCTCTTTGATGGTATTATCAGCGTGTAATTGTGTTCGGCGTTCATCCCAGGCTAATTCTGTGCTAAAGAGCCGTCTGGCACCGACTCTGTGAGACCCCCTGTTGTCGGGCCTTTGTGCCAATTGAGGGCTCCTCTTCTGCTGCCGGTGCTCGGCCATCTGGAGCCTCCTTCCTCTGGCTGCAGGACGGGTCCAGGAGATGGAACTGACACGCAGACCTGACGTGTTATGTAATACAGCTCTGCTTTGGACAGTAGATGGGATTAAGCCCCTACTGCAAATGATGAATGACAAAAATAGTCCTGAGAGCAGAAAGGCTGCAGCCAAATGAGAAAAAGTTTTAGCTCATTTTTACGTCACCCATCTCATCATGCTTGCCCTGCAGGATAGGGCTCTTTGATACCAGTGGAACAGTTTTGAATCAAAGCCACTTCTTGTGGCTCGCAGGAGGACAGATGGAGACTCTGAGGTCAGCAGGAGTCAGAGATAAATAAAAATAGTTCACTCCTTAATTTACAGCAAAATAAAACCTCTAAAATTATAACATTTAATTTCTTAACAGTGAATTGTCAATTTGCCATGTCCAAATAGGAAAAATAAAATGTGATATATAAATATAAGGGCGGCATTGTGGTTCAGTTGGTAGAGCTGCCCCATTTGGGGCCATTTCTGGGTAGAGTTTGCATGTTCTCTCCGTGCTTGCATGGGTTTTCTCCGGGTACTCCAGTTTCCTCCCACAGACCAAAAGCATAACTGTTAGGCTAATTGGTAACTCTAAATTGTCCCTAGGTGTGAGTGAGAGAGTGAATGGTTGTTTGTCTCGTTTGTGTGTCCCTGTGATGGACTGGAGACCTGTCCTCGCACTGTGACTGGATGTGGGCACCAGTGACCCTGAAAGGAAGAAGTGGGTAACAGATAATGGATGGATATAAATATAAAATCTGATCAAAGGGGATTGTTTATATTTTGGTATTTGAGTTTGTGTAGATACTCTTGGGTGTTACTTTCTCTGTAAAAAAATAAATTTTGTAGTAATTATTCTACATATCTTAAATGTCTTTTGTTTCTTTATACATGTTGCCATATTTTTATTGTTAAATTTTTCATTTGTCATCTTTAAGGTGTCACATTTAGTTGTCTAATTATTCAGTTTTATACGTTTTTTTATGTTGATGTAGTTACATCCGCCAGCCACAAGATGGCAGTATGATCATATCTGCACTGTGGAACTGCTTCAAACTTCAAACAGTAGTATTTCATTCTTCATCCTTCCATTTATACGGTTAGAAACAAACATTTGACCATAAATTTAAAACAGTTTGATCGACAATATTAAAAGAATGGTAACATAATTCAATTTAACCTAGTATAAGTTTATATCGAAATCTATCAACGCTACAGGACCGAGTAGTTTAAGTAAACGTGGTTTTTTCTTGAATGAGGAGCCGTTAAACGGGCTATAAACGCCACAAGTCTTTGAAATCTCATTTTATGTTATACAACAGTGACGTTACTCCTTATTTGTCTTAAAAGAAGACAATAGTCATTTGTTGTTCAGTTGATCAAACCAGGAAGTTAGCAGCAGTGAGTCCTCTCGCTTTAACTACTACTCTTTGACGATAAACTGACGCGTTCCGCGACATTTTTGGGCACAGCATCATCAGCGCTGACGTGCGAGCTACGTGAGCGAAGGCAAGGCGCAGGCCGTCCACCCATACTGTCATTAGTGACGAGTCAGACTACGTAAAAACTTCGGTAAGTCGCCGCAAAGCTGTCACATTGTTTTGGTCAGCGCCAGTTCGGGCAGAACCGGAATGGAGAGAAATATGCAAACGCGGCTTAGGTGCGAAAACTTTCATTAATCGTCAGATTGGTGAGCAGGAAGCAACATGGAGAGAAAAATGTTCTCTGACTGAGGACTCTCAACTGTCAGCACTTTTTCTTTTCTTTTTTTTCTGTCGGAGCTGCGTCAAATCCGACCGATGTTAAACAGATATGAAAAAAAAATGAGGGAAGTTGTCCTCTTCAAAATAAAACATCTTCAACTGTCCAACAAAACAAAACATCATAGTTTTACTTCCTGGATTCTCAGTTCCATCCTCAACGTCAAAAAGTCATAATAAACGAGCAAAACTGAAGAACGCAGATTTCACTTTTTAATTTTATGTCAAATAAAACGTGCATTTGTGTGTTTTTTTCACTTTATGCACAGTCATTGTTGTCAAAGTCTTGGGTTTAAACTAAGGCGTGGTTCTCTTCAGATAAATGCAACTTGACACATATTTCTTGAAAACAAAACTAAAATTAGTGAAATTAAAAGTCTCTGAGTGTCTATTTTTATGAGGATTAACTTGTCTTTGGAACCAATCGGTGTTAATCAGGGATTTGTGTCTGTTTATGTTTACACTAAATATTTTATGAGAAACTTTTTTTTTGCTCTTTATCTCAAATATCCCAGTATCTGGCCTGTAAATCATTTATTTTCTTACTTTGACCTCCTATCACCCCATGCCAAAAGAAAGGCGCATGATAATGTTTTTGCACATGCCTCTGTCTGTTAGTAAAATATCTCATTGACTACTGAACGAATTTTAATGAAACTTCCAGGAAACAATCACTGGATCTGTATCTACAACTGATTAGCTTTAGGAGCCAATCCTATTCAAGATGGCTGTCACAGCTAACTGAACTTATGAAGAACAAATTATTGAATAACTCAATCAGTTTTACAAGATATTGACCTACAATTTGGTGTGAAGACAGACTGATCCCCAATAAATATTCTGAGTTTCAACAGATTGTGCAAGTTCTTAGCTTAAAATATTGTCATTAAACTACTTAGAGTCAGCTCTGTCTGTTGGTTAGTAAAATATCTAACGCCCACTGAATGAATTTGAATGAAACCTTCTGGAAATAGTCACAAGACATACGTATACAACCAATTGATTTTGGAGTAAACCCATTTCTAGATGGCTGCCACAGTCAACAGACTCGGTCAGTTTGACAGATATTGAGCTTAAATGTGGTGTGGTAGTAGCTGCAAGTTATTTACAAATTATACTATGAGCTCCTGCAATTTCCTGACTTCCTGACGTCAGAAATGTCTCCATTTTGTCTCACAGAGCTGATACTTCTGAATTGTGTTGTTGTGTGACGTCAGTTTGTGCGCCCAGGTGCCCATGGACACTTCGGAATCATCTCAGCTGGAGAGTAGCTTAAACGACTCGGTGACAGACGGAGAAGAGAACTCGGGTGAAGCCGGTCCGTCTTCTGCAGCCTCCACCCGGGTAACCGCTCCGATAAGATGTCCGGTTGATCTGCAAACTGTTTTATTTTGTTTGTTTTCTCTGAAACGAGTTCATTTTGGGTTTGTGGCTGCAGGTTTTGATGGACGGAGATCATTCGGCTGTGACTGTCGTCCAGCTGTCTGAAGGTCAGAACGCTTCGGTCCACGGGGTCATCCAGGCCCCTCAGACCTCCGTTATTCAGTCACCACAGCTGCAAGCTGTTCAGGTGGGGGCACACGCAAGTCCAGGACCGGTCTAAGACTGGGTCCTGTTTTTTTTAAAATTTGAATATTTTTATTATCATTTTTCAAATTTATTTATTACAGGGACAGTGCATATTATTTGCCTTTTTGTACATAG
>JAVKLF010000064.1:1405196-1419167 GCA_034783495.1 Millerichthys robustus | reverse complement strand
GAATTATTTTGGAGTAATTCCAATGGGAACTTAAATATAAGAGCTAATTTTCAAACATCCCACTAAATCTTTTTTGTTGTTTTCCAGTTTTTGCAGAATCTGAGTTAAACTTAGACTAAAGCTGGTTTTCCTCCTCTTCCCCCTGCAGGGAGGCAGCACGAGAGTGTCGCAGGAAAAAGAAAGAGTACGTTAAATGTCTGGAAAACCGCGTCGCCGTGTTGGAAAACCAAAACAAGACGCTGATTGAAGAGCTGAAAGCGCTGAAGGACATTTACTGCCACAAACCTGAGTAGCAGCGGATGTATGTGGCCACAAACAAAAGACAGATTACAGACTGCTACAGCAAATCCCAAAACAAAAGAAAGAAAAAGACTCCAGAACAAAAACTGCTTTAAACGTCTTTGTTTCCTTGCTCACTCAGGCCTGATTTCAGCCGAATGCAGCGGCGTCGCGGAGGCAGCTTTTGCTCTTGTTCTGTGCTTTTTGCTCGTGCAGTGTTGTGAACGCGGCGCTTGCCGTCGCTGTCGTGCGCAGGGCGAGGCCAGCCAGTGACCGCCACCTGAAGAAGAGGAGGAACAGGTGATGAAAGCTGCAGGAAGCGAGCCGCTCGGGGACTTTTGACCCGACGAGGTGCACAGAAAGCCTCAGATCCGTCACCAGCTACAACTCCAAGTGTTTTTAAGTTATCGTGTCGTGTGCAGTTAACGCTTCTGGCTTTGGTTGTTGCATTTCATCACCTGAAAGCACAAAAACATCATCAAGCATCTTTTCTGTGAAGCGATCCTGCAAATTTTACTGTTTTCTCTTTTTATAAGTCTTTTTGTGGTTCAAATGAGAGGATTTTTAAACAAAAACATTAGAAGAATTGATGAAAGAATCCTCGAAGAAACATTTTTTGTGCATTTACAGAACCCAGAAGGTTTTCGGCCGATAAAATACATTGTTTATCAGTAAACAGTTTTTTTTTCTCCACTGAAATGAATTTATTCTGAACGTACAGCTGCTCTTTAGTCAAAGCACAGAAAGAACTTGTGTCTGAATATTTAAATAATTCATAAACCTAATACATATTTTGTGTAAGTATTACTACCTAATTAGTCCCATTAAATAAGAAGTCTAAATTAATAAACTGTTTTCTTTAATTTTACTTAACCCCAGTTTTGAAAAGTTGAATTAAAAGAGAAAGCTGTATTTGGTTCTGCTCTGTTTAAAGGGTGATGACAGTTTCTTAACTCTGTTTTTGTAAAAATGTTTTATTTTAAACTTGTTTAGATTTTGTCTGATATTTAAAACTGCTTTCTTTCTCTGTTCCTGCTGCTGTTGTTGGGTTTGTCTCAGTGATAACATTTTATTTTAGAATAATCACTTTTTAACAGTTAAGTTTACTTGCTGTTCAGTTCAACAACGTTTGCAGTTTTTATTTATCAGCCAAACAAGTTGTCTCTGTTATCAAACATCTTGCAGGTTTTTTGTTACTTTTGTGTTATTAGCTTTTGTTTTGCTTAAAATATCTCCATATTCTCCATGTTCACTTGATTGAAATGTAAATTTATTTTTGTTTTGTCTAATAAAATTTTAAATATGTCAAAGATTGATTTAATGCTGACTGGTTATTTAATCAGCGTCCTGTTTTTGTGTAATACCAGTACACTTAAAGCAACACGTTTATTTGTACATTGCAGAAAGTACTGTAAAATAATAATAAAAAAATATTTTATTGTATTAATATTAGTAATTATTCCTTTTAGTTTCTTTGATCTATTTTTGTCTTTAAAACTGCATCCTTAGTTGATTTGAGGCCAAGCACACTTTGCCAAAGTTCTTGACTAATAATTAAAAATAAAGCTGAAATGAAGTGAAATAAAGGAAATGCTGAAATGTTTTAAATCCAACTTCAAGAGTCATAAAAACACTTTAAAAGCAAACGTAAGTGAAACTTGTCTGGTTTCCATAGCAACAACAGGCAATAAGTCAATGACCCTGAACGATAAAGTAATACAACAGACTCTTTTTAGTGTTTCAGTGTCACAAAAACATTTCTACACACTATACATCTAAATACAAGAAATTAATTTCATAAAACGGTAAAAAGTTTCAGGTTTTTGACCTTTTACTGATAAAAACAGATAATGATCAATAGACAGTTTCAGGGAACTGAAGAGCCATCTACAAATAAATAGACAGTATCAGGCCACTAACGAACTATTGTTTAGGCTGATGAACCTCCTTTACATGTGAACAGACAAGTTTTGATTGCCTCAGTTAAACTTGCTGAGTCATTGTGTAAAGTCAGTCAGTCTGAGTTTACCTGCACTCCTCAGACTGAAGAAGTCTCTCTGAGAAGAGACAAAACGTTTCTACCATGAAAACCCCGTCCAGTGGACTTATTCATATTTTTCTCTTTTTCTAAAACCAGATAATAACATAAATGCTGTTTCCTCTGAGTTGTGAGTTACATTAAGCACTTCTCTACCTGTCACAACTGTTTTTTTGTAATTTACTGAGTATCACTTTCAAACTCCACCTCTCAAAAGGTAAAAGTTGCAGCGTGGGAGTCCTGCTTTTCAAACATCTCCTCGGCCTTTGCCCCAGAGGGGCTGGAGTGGAAATTTCCACCTGCAGGAGAACTGCAGACCAACATCGACAGATTCTTTTATCAGCCGAGGGGGACCTCAGCTGGTCAGAACTCACTACTGCAAAGAAACTCACAAAGACAGGAGGAAAAACTTTAAATGTTCTACAGAAATCCTGAAGATCTGTTGATTCATATTTAAAATGCCTGGAATAAATTGAAAAACCACTGCAAAACAATCTGATTACCTCAGATTTTAATATTTTTGTGTGTTTGAGTAACAAGTTTGTTTTCTGACAAACTTTTAATTTTAGGAATTTAGAGACTTTATTTGCAGAAAAGAACAACAGAAACGGTTCAGTGTTGTTAGAGCTTAAAATATGAAAGAAACATTGTAATAATCTGTAGATGCACTCATGTTTTAATTTAAGACATCAGATGGATTCTTATCGCTGCTGTTGTACTACAATCCAATCAGCTCAGCTCTGTTTGACCTTCCATCTTCCTCTTCATCACATTCTAGAGGTTTTTTCATGGGGCTCTGGTCTAAACTGACCACGACCAGGGTCTGGATCTGATGGTCCTTCATCCAGACCTGATCTCTACTGAAAACCTGCCTGAATCCCTCTGCCGGTAAAACCGTGAATTTTCTCTTCAACTCTTTGGTCGTGGTCAATATATATGTTTATTATTTTCAGGTACTTACACCATACAGATAATGTAACGAGCATGAGGTCAGCCAAGAAGCTGATTGGCTCTTTCTTTAGGAGCATGCAGACTGGTGTTTTCACAATTCATAAGGTGCAATTTAATCCTTTGAGTTGTCATGACAACAGTCGCCTTAAATCCAGATTAACCAAAACATTTCTGTCCGTGTTGCTTTAAACACAACTAATGTAAATCAAACAGTCGAGCCAAAAACATTTCAACAGAAATGGTTTATTTTTATTGCACAAGCAGACTCTTGTGTGTTGTTACAGCTATAATCCACAAATCTGTGGGTTTTTAAAGAACAGAGATGTTTGTTTGTTGTTCTACATCAACTAGAAAACACATTTGGACGAGGCTTCAGCTGATGCTCAGTGAGTGACTGACGATGTGAGACGTGGAGGAGAGAGGCTTGAGAGCAGAGAAGTTCTTTTTTTTAAAACTTTATGTGAAATTAAAAAGAAAATACAACCAAATATGGTTTTTGACATATTGATTTACGTCTCTGCTGATTTTTCTCCCTTGAACTTCCAACTTACTATTTTATTAAGGAGCCTGATGTTTAAACTTTCATGTCACTGATCATTAATAAATGAGAACCTAGTTTTCTGAAGATAAAAAAACGTTTAAACAAATTTAATTGTGAAACAATAAGGTAGATTTAGAAAATGAAGTCATGGACAGCTGAACTATTTAACCTAACTATCATATATTATAGTTTTTATAGATACAGACTAACAGGTTAATGCTTTACTTTTTGACTTTAGTTGACTGTACTCAGTTTTTCACCTGTTAATGAAAATTCTAAATATTTTATTTTTTCCCCCATTAGAAACTTCTGTTTCTGTTTGCAAACAGCAGCCGAAACGTGGGACTGTCTCTACAAACCAGAGCTGTGGGGGTTTGGAACAAAACTGTTTTTGTACAAACACAAAAGAGGAAACGATCGTCGGGGTTCTGGTGTCAACAAACACGTTCTACGGATCGAAAGCTGGATTTACAATCAGAGCTTGTTGGTTACGTTTCTGCTGAGGGAAAATCAAAACTGCAACTGAAACTTCAACTGGTCGTTATTACGTCACGAAACATTTCTTTTTTTTTTATGGTCTCACCAGAACAAACTTGAACACACAAACACAGATTACAGAATCTCCTCAAACCCATCTTTGGCCGAGCGTTTCAGAGGCAGCAGGACAGTGAAACACCCCTCAGAGATGGGACTTGTTTGGAAGAACCAGAGCGAATGTGACAGAATCCTCATGACACTTCGATACTAACGAGCCACGTATTTACAATCATCAAGTACTGACGCAACAGCAGGAGAGGTTTCCCTTTTCAATGAATCTACACAAACTTCTCTGCATTTTTACAACAAACCCTCCTCATCCTCACAGCATTATCACAAAGTTCTAAAGGATTCTTTATGTGCTTTAAGAGTCACTTAAAAGTGAGGTAAGTCTTGAAACTGGTGAAAGTTTGAGACTAAAAATATACATAAAAATCAGTGGAGGGAAGGTAAAATTAAATATACACAAAAATAATGTAACAGCTGTTGGGTCTATAAAAAACAATAAAAATAAAAAGGTGCATAAACATCATGATGAAATGTAACCATCTGAAAACAAACAAACAATACTGAAAAAATTGGCTAAACAATAAGAAAACTTAATGTCACTGATCCAGAATGGAAAAGTGAGCTCAGCTGAGGGTGAATCGACTTTTTGAAACTTTAGGATCTGTTCAAACCGAAAGTTAAAATAAAACATTACCGCAGATGAACTTCTGAAATGTAGAAACCAGCAAAAACAAACGAGAACACGTGAGACTTTGTGCAAACATGAATCTGCTGTTAGTGGCACATGAGATTTGCTGTAAAGCTGCGTCACCCTGCAGCACAGAGTCTGAATCTGTAACTTCAGCCAAAATACATCAACAGTCAACATGGAAACGTTTGTCTGTGTGCTTTTTCTGGAATTCAATATTTGTCTTTTGGATAGCAACGAATGTAAAACAGCGGAGATTCAGAGAGCGTTACAGAAGCGAACATGTGAAAAACTAAACCCCTGCAGGTTCAGAAGACGCGTCCTGAAAACTAAACATCTGTCTTTGTGTGTGACTCAGACTTCGAGGTCAGCTGACAGCTGAAGGTTTGGAGGTGAGAGGAGGTCACTTCTCCTGCAGCAGAGCCGGGATGTTGATGTTCCAGCCGATGGCCTGCCGGTCGAAGCCGCAGGTGAACAGGTTGCAGGTGGTGTTGTCCTCACACCAGGCGGAGCAGCAAACCATCCGGCGATGACCCTGAACAACAAAATCACACCGGCTTTTAGACTCTGACCAAAGAGCTGACCATCAGCTTTGATGCAACAAAATCTTCTGACTCAGAAAAGAAGAGTTTCTGACTGAAATCAAAAATCTGAAAACTTGTTTCCAACTGAAAACTGTCATGTTTTTATTTAACCTTGTTTGTTTCTTTAAAACAGTAAACCTGCGGCTGACCTGTCTGTTGCTTCGTGGGAGTCGAGCCAGTCGAACCCCGGACATGTCGAACAGCCGGACCTGCCGATTGTCGTGAGGAAGAGCGATGATTCTCTGGTTCACCGACACGCTGATCCTGAATACAACAACAACAACAACAACAGAACGGATGTCATGAGTAAACAGTTCATCCACTTCTTTTTGCTGAAAACTGTTAAGTCAGGATTTATTTAACAAAATCTTCAAAACACAGGTTTACAGATTTCAAATGCTGAAAGATTTTGTTTGATAAAAACAAGCAAAAGCAAACAATGACATAAAAGAAAAAGGTTTTGTGATTTTAAGTTTTATTCATTTGACAAAAAAGGTTACTGCTAAGAAAAAAATCCAAAACATTGTCTTATTATGACTTTTGTAGATATGTTGTGTATTTTATTTAACTTGATGGTGAAAAAAAACAAGAAATTTCAGTTTACTGCTCTGAAAATATGAGTCAATATTAATATTTTGCAACATTTTAGAGATCTGATTAACAACAAACCAAAGAGAAAATCAAGAAATTCTTAAAAACAAACACACTTGCAGGCAGTTCGTTTTGTTTTTGTTGTGTATCGAAATGTTTTTTGTAGAAACTGATGAATAATTTAAGATGTCAGTGCTTTTCTTTTATCTGGTGCTGATTGTTTGCAGGTTTTCAGACCTGTTGACAGCGGAGTCGGTACGGATGGTTGCTATGGGCGACCTCATGTTCTTCAGGTCCCACACCTTGACGGTTCGATCGTCGCTGCCGGACACCACGTTGTCTCCCACAGTGAAAACAGCCGATGTCACCGTGCTGAAAAGGCAAACACGTTTGTTTACGGAGGCTGAAAAGTATGATCAGCATGTTTGGATTCCTGATGAGCCACTCGAGACATAACTGGAAGGCAAAGTTATTTATTTTAAACTTCAATATCTAAAAACCTTTTTTCCACATCTGGCCCCCTGTCTCCGATTCATCTTTTCTTTCAGTTTGGCTAAAATGTTTGTCATGACAGTCGTTACTCATTATTAGAAACATGAACAGGAAGTTAAACTTCACAAGGTGGCGCTGTTGCTCCATGAAGCGCCTTATCTTAAACATAAATATGTACAACAAAAACACTGACAGGTTTATAGAAATGCTGAGGACTTTTAAGACTTTTTCACTGAGGTTGTAAATGTTGACATCCATATAACAGCTTCTGTATTGACCATAAAAAAGTAATTTTATAAGTATTTTATAGGTTAAATCACTAAATGTGGAATCCAGAGTGAGGAAAAGTAAGTGTGTGTGTGTGTGTGTGTGTGTGTGTGTGTGTGTGTGTGTGTATGTGCGTGCGTGTGTGTGACTGACTCAGTGTGTCCCTGGAACACATTGACGGAGTGGATGGACGGGTCTCTGAAGTCCCACAGTCTGAAGGTGGTATCTCTGGATGAAGTGACCACCAGACGCTGGTTGGGGTGTGTGCAGCAGTGGGTCAGCTCCTGATCGTGGCCTAAACAAACACAGGGCTCCAGAAGTCAGGGTGAACTTTTGTGTCTGAGCTCCACTTCAGAGTTTTGCACTAAACGGAGTACTGATGTGACGATACCAGTGAGTGAGTGAACCAGCTCTGAGGTCTCCACGTCGTATAGATTGGCGGCTCGATCCCAGGAGGCTGTCACGACCTGTTTGCCCCCCACCAGCCAGTCAGCAGCGATCACCACACCCTGATGGCTGCGGAGCGTGGTGGTAGCTACACGGATGGAGGGGCAGTCGATCGGCCCCTCGACCTCACCGTCGGCGTCGTCTTTATCCGAGAAGTCCACGTCGTCTTCACAGGGCGTCTGCTGCAGGAGGGAGGGGGTGGGGTGAATCCGGGTACAGAAACAGTAGAAACGGAGGTGCTGTTCAGGCTTACACTGATGTCAGCGACAGGTTGGGGGGTCGGCAGCTGCACCATGAATCTCCAGATGTGAGCTGTTTGATCTCCAGAGGCTGGAGGGGAGAAAAGGGATTTAAAGACCAGGAGAGTAAAAATATCACATCGAAAACAAATTAAATGGGTAAAGATATAGATCAGTACCCGTTAGTGCCATCTGTTCAGTGGGGTGAAACTTTATGGAGTTGACTGCAGAGAAACATAAAGATGTTTTGAGTTAAACTCCACCAAACATCACCGATAAACACTAGTACTTTAAAAAAATGTATAACTCTTAGAAAAGCTCTAAATATTTCTACATACCTGATCCTTGATGGCCCAGGTATTTGAGGAGGCACTTTCCCGTCTCAATGCTCCACAGCATTGCAGTGTGGTCTGATAAGAGATTATTCACAAGAAACCCACTATAAACACCACAAGAAACACGTACATGAGGATAATGTAGGAGCTTACCTGCAGAGGCCGTGCCGAGCACCACAGGCTGGGTCCTGGTGACGCTGAGGTCCCAGATGCCGTCCCGGTGACCGGCATATTCTTTGACCAGCTGGCAAACGGCTCTGGTTGTTGTGGCTTTGAAACTGGAGACAATCTGACACCAGCAGCACACCAACGTTAACACTGGAAACATCCCAGGTGTTTCACCAAAAGGGTTCCTACACAAAACTTCTCAAAATGGAATCTCTTTGTCACCTTTTTACAGCTACAACCTAAAAATAGGTACTTAATTTCATTCATTATAATTGTTAAACATCTTCATAAGTACATTAAACTCTTTTACCGATTCCATTTTATTTTTCCAGAACCATGTAGGAACCCTAACCTAAGAAAAAAGGGAGGAGGCGGGTCGGCAGAACTGAGGATCGTTGAGGAGCTGCTCAGCGGGGTTCTTGTAGTATGCCAGAGCAAAAAAGGTTTTTCTTCAAATCAACATTAGTCTCTAAAGAGGTTTTTATCAAAATAAATGTAATAAATCACATGACCAGTGGGGAAAATACAAAATTGGCCAATTTGAAAACCTCACAAGGTAAAAGAAAGTAAAAGAGTTCTGCAACAAAAAAATAAAACATAAATGGTAGCACTTTTATTATTTTGTATCAGTTTAATAGATTACTTTTTTAAATGAAAAACTGAAGAAATATTTTTTAGTTGGGACAAGAAGTCTGTCAGTAATACTGTATTTTATCAGTTGTATCAATGATAAATGGAGGTGTTTACATTAAAAATGGGAATGATACAAACAGGAGTCCTGGTTCGTTTCGGAAACAAACCACTAAATACGTTCCAACTGAAATAAAGAAGGAGAAAGGATCATTCATCTGAGGAGGTATAGAAGTTACAAGACAAAACTACTCAAGTATGAAAATAAAAACAAACAAAACGTCACCCTCACTGTACAAAAACATTCACATGTTATAAAAGGCCAATTAATAAAAGTTATCCATCTAAAGAAGCCAGCAGATTGTCAGATACCCACTTTGTCACAAAGAAAACCCCCAGCAGACCCAGAACCAGAATAATTGCAGTCTACATCATGTTACATTAAAAAAGCAGCAGCAGGGACTGGGAGGTTTAAGTCTCGGCGCTGCAGAAAAAGCTTTAAGTGTCTGAGGAGGAGTGAGTCTAACACACCCAGCAGGTAATGAGCTAAGGTTTAAATTGTTGAAGTGTGCAGTCTGCCACAGCTACAGACACATTTAGCTCATTTTAGATATAAACTATAATCAGTCTAAATAAATTATCCCACAAAGCTCTAATCCTGACGTCACAGCATCAGATTTAAATCACAGCAAAACAACCGGAATCCACCAGGAATGTCACCAAATAAAACCTTCCATAAAGGAGTTCAGGCTCATAAAGTCAACTCCAGAATGGAGCCTGATCATTCACTCCCAATCATCAATAAACTGCTTGTTGAAACCATTTTACTTGTTTCTTTACTTTTATCATATAGTTACTCAAATGTACATCTATTGCTTTTAGTTTCATATATGTCACCTTTGCATAAACCCTGTGTGTAGCCCTTTACTTGTAGCAACTTTCACAAGTTATCTTTGTAACTTCTGCAGGAGCTGTCTCAGGTTCCAACTGAACAAACTCCCATAAGAGGTTATTTCTGCTTATCATGGACTCTATATTATGAAAACTGTCTAATCTATGATTTACATCCAATTTAAAGTAAAGGAGGCAAGCATGGGGAAAAGATTTAGGTGAGGGAAGAAGGTTTTGAAGTTTGTGTGCCATTTTATTTTCAGGATTCTCCCTGTTGCAAAGCTGATAAAAGTTTCTGTCATCTCCAGAGAGCCTGTAAAGGAGCAGGGAAAAGCTTGTTGTACCTCGACCTTGTGAAGCTTATCACAAATTTCCTAGGACTAAATATCTCACAGGTGGTGCCAAGAATGGGATACTGTTTGCAGAACTGAAATTAATTGAAGCTCTTTTTTGCATTATCTGAAACGCCACGATGCAGTTTTCACTCCCCACATTCCTTAATATTCTGTGTAATTAGGGAATTCCCTGTTTGAAATAAAAAGAGGAAAAACGGCAGGTGCTCAGAGGGGGTGGAGATATGTAACTGAGCACATCGCTGACCGTTCTCCTCAAGAGTAAAATAAATTAACGTCTGTTGTCTTTCTTCCTTGTGGTGTTAATAAATGTTTTAGGTGTCTAGACCTGACACTGGTGCATCTTATCCCCCCCACAACATTGCTGAGTACCGGTACCCTTAATTTATCAAAGTGGCTGCCATTTCTTTGGATGCTAGCCGTGTGCTAACTGTGAGTGAAAGAAATCTGCTTATTTGTGAAATGTGAGGTTCTTTAAAAGAAAATGGAGTTGAACTGAAAATAAATAGCTGCATTTGATTTAAAGTTACCGAAACAGATAATCTTCAAAAATACAGTTATTTTGGTGACTAATTAAAAAAATTAAATTAAATTAAAAAAAAAATAAATCTAACATGTCTGAGGACTGTTCAGCAGACTGCACATCGGGTCATAGCTCAGAAATGAACCTAAAGCAGCCACCAAATGCTCCTCATCCTTAAATATTTTATCACTCAAGGCGTTAAAAAGCATTTTGTCCAATCAGCTGCTTTACGTTAAAGATCTCCACAGTGTACCATTATGTGAATGCCAACCAAAAAAAGCTCAATCAAAGCCAAAGAAATGCAACTGAATAAAAAGTGTTAGTGAGATAATAAGTCATGTTTTATCTCACGCAGAAACTGATAGAAAATATAGAAAAGCTCAAACTCCTACATTTGAATGACCAAGTCTCGTGGGGAGGGAGGGTGGACCCCCTGGCTGGGCTGTTCATGCATATTGGCACACAAGGGGGAGAAATGTACAAGTTACCCATGAGTCTCCACCCCACAACTCCCAACTGGCTACGTTGAAGTTGCGGGATCCACCTACTCTGGCGTGGCAAGAATTTGAACGCGGCTACGAGCAGAAAAAAAAAAAGTAAAAAGACAGCAGTTTCTGTCTTTATCATTTGGCAAAGGCCCATTAAACCTTTTTTACATTTACCTTCTACTTGCCACAATGTAAAATACAATTAACTGTTTTTTTGTACTGACTTATTCTGACAAAGACGTACAGCAAACTTCCTTAAAAATTGTAAATATATTCTTAAAGATAGCTAGCAGACTGTTTAAAGGTTTACCAGTTTGACCTTAAATGCACCATCGTTTTTAATACATTAGAAGAAAAAAGTTACAATATTTACCTTGCTTGTGGATGCCTTGTAAGTTGTTTTCAGCTTTTGAGACAGCTGACTGGTGCTGTGGCTTGCTGTCAAGAATCAAAGAAAAACTCTTTCAGGAATGTTTGTTTAATAGTTTCAATGCCTGCTTCTTCAACGTGTAAGCTTAAAATCAAAATGTGAATAAGTTTAATGATTACCTTTAGTTTTAAGAGCTCCTTTAGCTAAATCTGCTCCTTCAAATGTCTGCCCTTCTGCAGCCAATCGGTCGTTCAGCGTGTCAATTTCTCTGCGTACTGAAAGTCAAACGTGATGCTTTTTAAAAATCTCAAACATCCCGTTACACGACATCAAACAGGAAGCTCTTACACTGTTCATACTTCTTATGCTTAAAGTTAATAAATCAGTATTAAAACATCCAGTGTTTCACAATAAATAACCAGTCAGAGTCAGAAATCTCAGTCTAAAACAAAAAAAGAAGGCTTTTCTCAACACTTACTTAAAAAATCTGCTTCAGCACACGCAAGATCTTTGATAACACAGTGGATAAAAGCAAAAGGTAAAACTTCCAGCGGTGGTGGGTTTGTGTTACTTACGTTCTAAATTTTCTAAGTACATGTTTTCAAACTCCCTCTCGATCTGACCGAACAGGTCCAGCAGATTGCTCCTGAGAGACAGAGGCAGCTTGGAGTCCTGCGACATAAAGGAAAGTAATCTTCAACGATCTGGAATCATTTGGACTGAGTTTAATTAGTTTTAATGTGTAATGTGTTTTGTTTCTAGAGTTTCTAAAAGTAAAATGAATGGCGGAACTTTATGTTATTAGACTCTCTCTTGAGGAACCCTGATTTAAAAACTAAAATAAAAAACGAAAACCTGAACAGAGTCTGGTTATGTGCAATATCAGTTCATGTTTCATCTACATTCACTGCTATAAAATACAGAGAGTCTTTTTTGCCCTTTTTCACTGTCTCACATCCTCATTGACTGAACTACAGCAGATTTAGTGATGAGCTGCAATGATTCTGTTACTTTACTCTTGTTTTCGATTCACATTTCAAAACTTACAACTTCCTCGTTTAAAACAAAAATAGCACTGAGGAAATTCTTGTTCTAGTAGTACTGGGTGTACTCTGAATCAGACGTTCATCCAGAACAATTTGATTCATTTTCATCAGTCTCAATCTAATATATTTTACAATGCAATAAAAGCAGTTTAACATCAGTTTAACATGAAATAAGCTCCATCTCCTTTCACCAGTCAGTCATAGTGAAAGTGCTCAGAGCGGTTTGCTCCTTGATGTGTTGAACTCCGACAGAACTTAACTTTTCGAGCTGAAGTGCTGCTCACAGCGTTTTTCCAAAGAAAATCACTCAAGTGTGACGACAGTATTAACGAACTGATGATGGCAGCAGTGAAGTTAGTGCCACAGCATTAATACTGGAGTAACTCTAGAGAAAATGGGCTCACAATAAATACAGGAGGCGTGCAGTATCTACTTCTTTCAAATAAATTTGTCAAGTTACTGGAGTATCTAGAAAAATCACAACTTTAAGGGATATAACTGAACTGGACCAACACACAAAACATCTCCTGAGTCCTAACCAGACCCAAATTAAACCAAACCTACACACAACAAACATGAGCTCGAACAAGCTGGGATTTTACACAACTGTCTGAAACACAGAGGGTTAGGCACCTAAAACTTACCTCCGTCCTCGTGAGGGAGTCCGGAATATCAAAGGACTGGAACCAAAACGGGCCAGAGTGAAAAGAGAAATATGCCATGAGCAGAGATTTACACTTACTTTGGCCAGAACAAATGCTAGCAAGGCTTCAAATATAAAATAGCTCCAATGTCCATTTGCACGACCAGAAATTCAGCTTTCATGTTGAAAAAGTAACATGCATTAGCCATTTTTTGCCATTTATGTTGTTTAAAACAAATACATTATAATTTGTTATAATGCATTAATAACATTTAACCCTATTTTAACTTTATTTGTGTATTAACAAAATAAAATTTGACCAGCAGGTGCATAGATTTTAGTTTTCCTGTGGTTTCTAAAAACGTGCACGTTTACTCTGCCTTCAGGCCCAGGCCTCTCCTGAAAAAGAGCTCTGTGATCCCCAAAGTGTTCATTAAAACTGTGTTCAGTTATCCAAGTAAGAAAAGGCAAACAAACATTCATCAACCACTAAAAATGGCTCACAATACAACCTGTAGAAGGAGATGACTCAACAATTTCCAGCAGACCACTTCCACACAAGCAGGATTTAAGGTGGTAAATCTTCCCTCCTAGGCTTTTTGTTACAGGTATTTGAATTTATCCTACATCTCATTAGTGATTCCGTTCCTAATTTGTTTGCCAGAGAGATATTCAAACACTGAGAACTAATCCTTGATCTGCTTGTGTCTAAATCCAATCGTTTTCAGCTAAATTAAAACAACATTACATTAATAATGCTGTAATTGCTGCATGATTAAGCCAGCAATAATATAAACCATTGTGTGTCTTCCTAAATGGGTGCATTAAAACCTAATTGGTTTAGGCTCATAAGTAGAGTGC